>CAXITT010000264.1:571906-604900 GCA_964033795.1 Lymnaea stagnalis
GCCTCACGCCAACCCTCCTCCTAGCTGGCCTCACGCCAACCCTCCTCCTAGCTGGCCTCACGCCAACCCTCCTCCTAGCTGGCCTCACACCAACCCTCCTCCTAGCTGGCCTCACGCCAACCCTCCTCCTAGCTGGCCTCACGCCAACCCTCCTCCTAGCTGGCCTCACACCAACCCTCCTCCTTTTTCACCCGGGCTTGGGATCGGCCATGGCGGAGTTATAATTAGTAGTACTGAGTGAAAGAAAAGGCTGCCACGCAGCAAGATTCATTCGTGACGTCCGAACTCCGGTAAATAGGCTGACTGTTTTGTTTTCTTTAGGGGGGGGGTGAGGCAAATATTATATTAATCAATAAAGAGCCACATGTATAGTGTATAAGAGTCGATAGGACTGTCTGTAGGACTGTTGTTTAAAGGCGGGAAGGCTGGAGGTACGCTTGTTTGTAGGGCTACTGTTTAAAGGCCGGCAGGTAGAGTGTAGGACTGTCTGTGGGCATATTGTTTAAAGGCTGGTTTATGTTACAGAAAGACGAGAAATAAACAACACTTAAAAAAAACTCATAACCGGTGTAAAAAATCTCACCAGGTTAAGGCCTATAGTTACGATTATGTTTTCAATAGCAGGCCAACAAACCATATTCTCATGTTTCTTATTTCAATTTAGCGTTCCTTCCCTTCAATGAGTACAACTATTTTCACATAGTTCGTAACTTAACAACACCCCCCTTCTCCAATTTTTTTGTTCCTGCTCAAGTATAATGACGACATACACGCGATGGCCGGAGAAAATTACGCGCTGACCTTGGTTTCGCTTAAGGCTTAAGTCGATGTTGTTATAGGAAAGAAATTAGAGATCAACTTCGTAATAGTCATTTTGTACTATTAACAAGGAGAACATGATCTTTTTAGAGAACACTATTTTTTGTTGTTTTCTCGTTAGTGCAACAGACCAAAATAATGTAAAAATATTTTTTTTTTAATTTTTAATGTCTCAAAAAGAGGCTTTTCAAAATAAAATCAATTTTAAGCAAAGAATTGTGAGATGGGGTTTTGATTTGGGTGAAAATAAACCTCACAACACCGATGAAATACACCAACTTTCCTTTCTTGTGTAATGAAAACTTTTCAGAAATTCTAATCGATATTGAAATCGGAGAGCGCGGCGGATGAAACCAGCAACAACTCAGAAGAAAAACACAACAACAAACTCTTCACACTGTACGACAGTGTTTCCTAAAGTGTGCACCGCGGCGCCCTGGGGAGACACAAGGTCCTCACAGCCGTACTGCGAACTCTTTAAACAGTATTTTATTTTTCAAAGTAATGTCACCGGGCGCGCCATCTAGCGGACATGACGCCAACCACTAACCATCTTGGAGAAACAAACTGTTTGCAGAGGCGTCTACCTAACCCTTTAATTGAAAACAACTATTCGCCCTTTCACTTTATAGTTGTTAGAATTTGACATAAGGCGTCCTAGGAAAATCGGGACTCAGCAAGGGCACCGAGAATCGACACAGGTATTGGCTATTATGCGAGAAACTTCATTGCCAATTTTTTTATTAGACTGGCGTATCGGTTTGTAGCATAAATTTGTTTAAAAATTGATTTTGGGCGATTTCAAAACTTTTATCTTCTGGTACTAAAACCGTTCAATTTTCTTGTATTGAAATCTTTCACCTTCTGGTACTGAAATATTTACACTGCGGGTACTGAAATATTAAAAAAATTAATAGTCAAGTTATTTCATTTGATCAGGTGCTTAGTTTTTGCAATTGATCTGGAAGGAGGTTTAATTGACTCAAAATCATTTCGATATTTTGGAATTATATCTTAAAATCTCCCTCCGCAAATATCATCTATCATGAGCGATGCCCATACCACCTCTTGCAACACTCTTGCTTTTTTGGCACTTAACTTAAAGTACACAATTTATATCTCCCTCTAAATTTGGAAAATCTGTAATTTATCAAAATGGTTCATCCTTATTATGAAAAGAGTTCATCTGTCATTTAGAGGAAATCATTACCTGATGAAGGACAAGACCAATCTGTAATTGAGCCGTTAGTCCTTTCCAAGTTAATGGCCCCACGGCCTCAATTCAATTCAAACAGATACAAAGAAGAGCTCTTTAGAACGTGCCTCTCCCGAGTCCTGCAGCTATTCACTGCTTGGAGACGAGTAAAAGGTTTTAAAGAAAATTCCACCAGCACATGCAAAGTAAACATTCAAACGTTAAAAGCCTGTATCAGGTAGATTTTTAGAAGCTATTGTCTTAGTCATCCTCCGAGTCATTAGGATTCGGATTCCAAGTTTTTAATAGAAAAAAATCAGAGGGTTTATTTTTAAGGAAATTCTTGGGAAACGCTGAAACGTGAAAGGCAGTTATGAATGAAATTGGAAGTGTTATTGCTTAATCAATCGTAAATTGATATGGTATACTGAGTACAATCCCTCACAACCACAATCTAGTTATGCATTATAATAACAGGGGTTTAGAGTATCAAGTGACAGTGATTATACTTTATTATATACTTCACACACGATCACAATAATAATTTTTTTTTTTGCTGGCATCCGTCCGTCACAATGTGACGATGGAGTGGGCTTCGTAGGACGAAATCCACATTATTATACTTGAAGGATTATAAGCACATCGCCTCTCTCCACGCCGCTGGGTAACCCAAGGGAACATCATTGGATGATACAGCTTGGCAGGAGTTGTCGGAATGTTTCATTGTATCAATGTTATTCGCCTTTCGGGACTCCATCTCCGGGTTTGATTTCAGAGTTTCTCTTAGATGAGTTGCCGTCCAAGGTTAACGAGTCCCATCTACCCGGGGTGCTGGTGGTGTTTTTGCTCTAGCTGGAATTGAACTCCAGACCACCAACTTGAGATTTGCTCAGTTTAGACCACTCGGCCACCCAGCACCCACAATAATAATAAATAGTGGTTAATACTTGAGCGAGCAAATACTCATTCTGGACATGCTGATCCGGAAACGCTTGGAATATAGCTCCTCAGTAAACTTCTTGGTAACTTCTCTACTTGATAAAGATATCACTATCACCAGATATCTTATATGAGAATCATAACTTAACTGTCAACCATTTTTATTTCCGTCCCGCTCTTCTCCCCTTGGTTTTTTTTTTTTTACCAAGTCGCAATACTCCCCTATATTACAAGTGATAATTCTCACGCTACTTAACTTTCTTCAACTCCCTTGCATTCAATGTCTTATATCTTTGACAGTGCTAACATTTAAACCCGTTTTGAAAAAAAAAATTGTGTTGAGACTCACTGTAGGTTAAAATGAGGGTTGGAACAAATAAAATTATACGTTCATAGATAACATTTCTATGATAAACATTATGTTTAACAAATATTTTAAAAAAAACCACATAAATACTGATAGCGTTGAACACGTTAGGTCTGTGCCTGGTATTGAGAGAATATACATCTTTCTTCGGAGGACTAAAACATTCAGACTCTGGTTAGCAATGATACATCTAAAAGAGTACTTAAGAGAGTCAATTATACATCTAAAAGAATCGGCTACGCCCACACCCTTCTTATGCCGGCCCATGGCACCCCCGCTGGGACTGTTAGAACCTAACCGTTGGTTTAAAAAAAAATGTAAAAAAAAAAATAAAAAATAAACCTTCTTAGCTGATACTGTCCATGAAAATATTGGCTTTACTGAAGGACAGTCACCCTGGTAAATATATTTCGTTTAGCTTAAAAAAAAAATGAAATAAATAACTCCCACATGTTCTTAGACTTGATGAGGCGCTGGAAGACGATGCTGGTTAATTTGATTAGTCGTATAGGCATCTGAGGCTGATTACCGCATTTGGTTCAAACGAAGTAGACGAAAAAAATAGCGATAATAAAATTGTATTGATGGGGTGACATAAACATATGAGAGATGTGATGATGAAATACTGGGTTGTCTTCTCCTGGGAAATTAGCTGTTTGTGAAAAGGACCTTTGAAAAGTAAATGAAAAGCTTCCATTCCGAGGATTAAAAGGAGGAAAAAAAAAAGAAGATGTCCCTGACCCACTTTTGGGAAAAGTCAGCTGCTCCTAATCTACTCATTGGTTGTATTTCTCTGAGCCGGCACTCAACTCAAACTAAGACGCTGGGTGGGGCGCACGAATAGACCAAAATATCCGACGTCTGTACTTAATCGACCCTGAAATACGCCTCAAATGGATCTACTCTGAAAGCGTTTCATGATGCCACCGCATAGGTTCTGTCTGACATATCAGATGACGCTTTGTTTGTTTTAATTATTGAAGAACCGATGTAAGTGGTCAAAGGCATGCTCCGACATTTCGATGGAACACCTTGCAGTAAGCTCGGATCCATGTCTCCGCCTCTGCTTAAAGGAGAGAAGAGAATTACACACCTTTCTCTCCTCTCATTAGGTCAAGCTTTTAGAGCTTTATAATTTCACTTCATGTCGTGTTTGTTTGTGTGTGTTTGCTTGTGTAGAAAACCACATTCCATTTGTATAATCGATAATGCTGGATAAAAGCTTAATAAAAATACTGACCCCCCCCCCACTATTTTAAAGGGCATAGCATTGGCTTTCTTTGTGTACACTTCCCTTCATCTCTGTTTTAGAACAAGCTCTATATTTCTTTTCATTTCACCTCTGTGACAGGACAAGCTCTATATTTCTTTTCGTTTTTTCTCTGTGACAGGACAAGCTCTATATTTCTTTTCATTTCGCCTCTGTGACAGGACAAGCTCTATATTTCTTTTCATTTCGTCTCTGTGACAGGACAAGCTCTATATTTCTTTTCATTTCGTCTCTGTGACAGGACAAGCTCTATATTTCTTTTCATTTTTTCGTCTCTGAGACAGGACAAGTTCTATATTTCTTTTCATTTCTTGATATTTAATCATATAAACTAATAATTCTCTACATTTCCTTAACATTGTATTTTTTAAAGGGTCCTTGTAACGGACGTGGGTCATCTGGCCTTATGTATGACGCTGTGTAGCTAAGAGATGTATCACGAGAACCCCGTTCATCTATCAATGACGGCTGCTCCATCGTCTACTATAACACAGCCTGTTTCTATCAATGACAGCTGTTCCATCTTCTACTTAACACAGCCTGTTTCTATCAATGACGGCTGTTCCATCGTCTACTATAAAACAGCCTGCTTCTACTTTAATCTGCGCAGTCAGTCGAGCAGATTATTGACCTTTGCATGTTTAACAAAATCATGAAAATTTTAGTTTTTTTTAAAGGTCCAATAAACGCCAACGGTTTGAGAAAAATATTTGGGTACGTGGCATAAAGCTCCAGACATTGTCATTCAAAAAGCTGTATTAAACTTAAACTGTCTTCTCGGGGGACACATGCTTTGGTCTTAGTAACAATCTAAAGAGGGTTTGATAGTGCGCTGGAATATCTCAATGTGACAATAACTATGCAAGAATGAAGCCATAAGAAATAGGTCGTTGTAATGCGTTTCATCATGTCAGTGCTCAAAAAAGTATAATATTACTAAAATACTTTACTAATTGCTTGAGACCTTTTGCGCCTTTCAAATGTACAGCCGCTGACTTCAAGAATAGAAACATTCAAAGTTATTGGCACACCCTCAGCACATGGTCTCAACAGACTTCCCTCAACTATTGACTGAACTTTTCTTGACAGTTATTTTCATTTCTTTTGCTACGCATCTCCATGTTTACCTCACTGCTCTTTTCTTTTAACGTCCAAAATGAAACCAGATTTGGACACGGGCTCTCACCGCATTCGAGACTCCGGCCCTGACGACTAGAGGCTATTTCGTCATTCTAGAGAACCGATCAACTTCCTCCCGTCCATGCAGTACAATGACAGAAAAAATCAGCTCTGACACTCAATCGATTCTGAATGATTTTTTAAATTAATTTCCAATTCCTATAAACACAAGAACGCATTTGAGAAAAATCATCCCCCTTTTAAAGACTGTAGAACAGCGGTGCTCAACCTGTCGGTCGCGACCCCTTTAGGGGGTCGAACGACCCTTGCATAGGTGTTGTCTTAGACCATAGGAAAACACATATTTTTGAAGTAGCAACGAAAATAGTTTTATCGTTGGGGGTCACCACAACATGAGGAACTGTATCAAAGTGTCACAGCATGAGGCGGTTCTTCTTCTATATCTTAAGGGCCCACGATCAATTTATTGATCATTTTGGCTCCTATACATGTAGATGGGATTTACAATTTGAGAACCACTGCTGTACAAGAAATAAATCATCAACTGAAATGTATGGGACTTCAATGAAATGAAATTTGAGAGACAAATCCTAGAGCCATTAAATTTTTGCTATTTGAGATTTAAAAAAAAAAAAAGAAAAGAAATATTAAAAAATTGCATATGTGTGTGAGTTAGTTAAAGTTCTACGGCATTACATTCAAACCATGGGTTATGAGAATGTTGTTCTGTTCTGTAAATGAGATCAATAAAGCGAACATTACCGATAAATAAACAGTCCTAAAAATGGGTTAAATAAAGTGAACTTTACCGATGTTTTGACAGTCCTATAAATAAGTAAACGTCGATATAAACTGGAGGGCACACATTTTTGGTTTAAACTTGATGTCTGGTGCATGATGCCGAGGTCGGCACAAGAAGACTTGCGTCTAAACATTAAGATTTCACCGCTCACCAAATCAAATACTGGAAATGAGTTTAACATAGTTCAACTAATTTAAAAGAGCTAACCTAATTGTTTTCCCCTGTTCCGTGCTTAATGATCCATTAATTATCCTTGAAAATGATGTCCTTGTTGACTTCGGGACCCAAATATTGTAAGACATAAATCCCATAATTGTAGAAATAATTGTTTCAATGAATCTTAGTTGCTTAATACGTCTGAAAAAATTAATTCGGATCTGCTTATTTCATTATTTAATTAAACAGAAATTATTCCCTGTCCGGGAAGTTAAATCGAAATATGAAATTATTAATTGATGAATGACATCAGCCATTTTAGGATATGAGGGACTGCATTCAAGTCGCGAGAAGTAAATAAATAGTGTAACAAGATATGTTAAGGAGAGAAAAGAAATGACTGTACGATGAAAGGAACCGTACGGCTTGATGCCTTCTTCATTTCTTGATTGCATGACCATCATTTAGCTGGGGATCTTCACCAACGTTGTTGCCGACTCCACTCCGAGTAGGAATACGTTTGTGACACGTCTCGAGTGCACTTTCTGTAATTCATAATAAAAGCTATTGGTTACATTTTCCGTTTTCATTTCCTTCGTATTAGTGAACACATCCGTACGGTAAACCCGTACCAGAGTTTACCCCCCCCCCCACTGCCTCATTCTTTTTATGTGAAGTCGGCATAGTGCAATCGATGCGAATCTTAATACCTTCGCTAACTCCTGGAGCCATCTTGTGTTCAGTTCCCCAACGGCAGTGACCCGGATTATGATATCTTGACAGAAATAGGTGAGTTATGATTAGACATCACGCCGAACATGCTAATAATAGCCAACAGCATCGAAGGCATTAGGTCAGCACAAGTGAGAATGGTATCATATTTACCATAGATAGGATTGAAGTCTTGTGATAAGAGCGTAAATAGATTTAATTAAACTTTAAAATTGTTGGAAAAGTGGCACAAGATATTTTAAAGATCTTGTAATAAATTGTAATATAGGTTCCTATAGACGCCAACAGCTTGAGAATACCTGCCGCAGTCCTATAACCAGTGGTGTTCTCACTTAAATTGGATCTAGATTTGGAATTCGCTCCATAACGCAAACAGCTTACCAAGCAGTAGAAAGGGGGTGGTCAACCCGGGGGGGGGGGGGGGGGGGTGGGAATTTATTATTTATTTAGAGAGGCTTCATTTTCGGTCAACTGTAGGGTTTTTCTCCTGGAATGGGACGGCACCAGAAAGCCAACAGAAAACGCAAACAGCTTACCAAGCAGTAGAAAGGGGGTGGTCAACCCGGGGGGGGGGGTGGGGGGGTGGGAATTTATTATTTATTTAGAGAGGCTTCATTTTCGGTCAACTGTAGGGTTTTTCTCCTGGAATGGGACGGCACCAGAAAGCCAACAGAAACTAGTCCACATTATTTAAATTTCCCAAATTTCACAAAGCTTTAAAAAGTTGTATGACGAAAGAAGAAATGGAAAGACTTCAAAGAGGCTAACATTAGTTTCAAAAGTTCTTTTATAACAATGTGTTCGTTGACTGGGCGAACTGAACTCTCTAAAACTGATGTTGTTTGTAACGATTTAAAAAAAAAATATATATTAAATTTTTTTTTTTAAATAAAAACTTGCATCCATTTCATGGATTTGAGATTACTCTCGCATTTAACATTTTCTTTTCCACTGGCAAAACTTTAAATGAACGACATGTAAACCCACAGCTTGAGAATCAGTGTAATAAATGCGCGTGCATTCAATGGTGAGTCAACCTTAATAATAATTTTTTTTTAAAATCTGAGCCATCAAGTTGGCGCGTGGACAGCAGGGCAAATAACCAGATGTCTAAGATAACTGAGTCCATCCATGTTCGAATCGTCACGTGACCTGCTGACCAATTTTTTTGTTTTTTGATGTTCGGGGTTGGACGGTAAAAAGGTGGGGGATCTCTTACATAAATGGATTGCGTGATGAAAGGACGTCACGTTATGATGGCACGGGGGACGCTAAAGGGTGGGCATGAACCTGCCTGGGTGTGCATGAATGGGGTGCGACGGTTAGATCGGGCGTTCACGGAGAGCAATTTTAGAGGAGATCTCGCTCCCCAACCCCCAAGGATAACAGCAGACTGACATTGTTATATAAGATAACGCACTCCCCCCCCCCCCCCCTTTCTCGTCCTTTTCTCGTCTCTCGCTCTCTCTATGACTTCATAGTGGAGAATCATCTTAAGAAAAAGCTGATTAATGAGACACGGGCGATTTATATAAAATGCCCTTGCATATGTAACGAATGTTATTATTATTATTATTGTAGCTGTAATATTAAGCTATTTTGGTGTAATCGGAGATCAGGAAAGAGATTTGAACATTAGATTTTTTTTAAAAAAAGAGCGTGTGATCTACCAAATTAAAATGCATTTTCTGAAATATTTTCTTTTGATGACGTTGGATGACATGAAATAACAAGCTCAGCACTGACTTGTATCAGCTGGGGTAATGTAGGCCTATGTATCAGCTGGGGTAATATAGGCCTATGTATCAGCTGGGGTAATATAGGCGTATGTATCAGCTGGGGTAATATAGGCCTATGTATCAGCTGGGGTAATATAGGCGTATGTATCAGCTGGGGTAATATAGGCCTATGTATCAGCTGGGGTAATATAGGCCTATGTTTCAGCTGGGGTAATATAGGCCTATGTATCAGATGGAGTACCAAAGGACGATGTAACAGCTGGAATCATATAGGCCTATGTTACAGCTGGAATCATATAGGCCTATGTGGCAGCTAGAATGATATAGGCCTATGTGACAGCTGGAATCATATAGGCCTATGTGACAGCTGGAATCATATAGGCCTATGTGACAGCTGGAATCATATAGGCCTACACTAAAACACAAAAGGTGTTCTTTAACCTTCCTCGGCTGACATGTTTCAAGTAAAATGTATGAAATAAAAACAAAGAATGAGAAATCGAGGCAATTATAAATCCATTTTCCCTTTATCAAAAACAAATTTAAAAGAAAATCGCATCATTCCCCCCCCCACTCCCTTCCAAACACCCATTTCCCCCCTTAATCGATAAGGGCCACTCTGAAAGGAAAGAGAAAGGTGAAACAGCCTAACGACAATTTTGTGCAACAAAGAAGAAAAGGATCTCGTGTGATCATAGCTGGGCTCAGTATCACATCAGAGGATAGATGTGCGGACTCAAAACTGGATACGCTGGGGGGCTTATCCTCATTTGTCTCTCTCCTGTTGGTACGGTACAATCGATACGAGAGCTTAGCTTCCATGGACGCTTGATTTCCTTCTGAGGACGCTTGCACTGGCGTGCACCGAATGTTACGTCATGTGGGTCCCATCATGTTTTGTTTCGTTTCCTCCTCTTAAGACGGCCCGCCGGTGATGCCGGGATTTCGTTTAGAGCTGCGGTCCTTTACGCTTATCATTGAAGCATTCATTGTTCACTGCAACAATTAAAATTAATGTCTACCATAGTAGCCGATGATAGATTTCATAGCATTGAAGCATGCGATTTTCTTTTTACGAGAGGGTCCACCAAATACGTGGAACGCTAGCCTTTATCTTGCAAATCAACAGCTGTAACAGGTTTACAAATTCCATACTTTATGAATGACCCGAAAATATGCGCACTACAAAAATAAATCATTATATTAAATATAATAATGATTAAATGTACACGCTAATGATCAACGGTATTTGGAACGCATAAGATAAGATAATATAAGATAAGATTCTTTTATTGATCCAAATAAATAGAAATGTTTTTTTTATTCCATTATACATTTTCAGCACAAAAATAAAACAATATGAACACAAGACATTTATAATAAATTAGTTCAAACCATTCAGTGAGTTCTCTTAGCAAAATCGGGGACTTATTAGTTCTCATTCAGATGTGTGACTTA
The DNA here is from genome assembly GCA_964033795.1 of Lymnaea stagnalis. Classification (NCBI taxonomy): domain Eukaryota; kingdom Metazoa; phylum Mollusca; class Gastropoda; family Lymnaeidae; genus Lymnaea; species Lymnaea stagnalis. The sequence continues at coordinate 582,524 of CAXITT010000264.1, forward strand.
GAGGAAGCACGCCGATAAATTCGTACAGATTGGGGAACAAAATTTTTATATCGGTCAGTACTCGCCCTGATGGAAAGAATTCGTCCCGAACGGCCCGATCCTATGTGTCTGTGATGAAGAGGGTGGGATGAATCATCCAAAATGTGTTTGTTTTGTAAAAACATCTTTCTTCAAATAGTTCTTCAAGTGAAGGATGTTTAGTTTGTGTTATGTTTCTAGCTTTCTTGATTAGTCGGTTTATGCGGTGTTTAATATCAGACGTTGAATTCCCACACAAGCAGGTCATACTGAAATTAAGCAGGCTTCCAATAGTTGCACTGTAGAATAAGTTAACGACTTGCTTGTTTACGCTAAAATTGTACAGTTTTTTTGAGGTAGCGTAGTCTTTGGTTGAATTTGAATTTCTTATACAGGAGTTGGCCGTGCTTATGCCATGTTAGCTTATTATTAATGGTGATACCTAAGTACTTGTATGCCTCCACTTTCTCCACATTTTGATTTTTTATGTTGAGATCTGTAATCAGGTTTTTCCCCCTCCTGAAATCAACAACCATTTCTTTTGTTTTTGAGACATTCAACTGGAGAAAATTTTCATCGCACCAATTGATAAAGCTTGTTATTAAGTTACGGTATAGGCCTTCTCCTTCAGATATTAAGCCAACAATCGTGGTATCATCAGCAAATTTTAAGATTGGAACGGTGTCGCTTGAGCTTTGAATATCATTGGTATATATTGTATACAGTACAGGAGAGAGAACGCAGCCTTGTGGTGCCCCGGTGCTTATTTCTCTGGTTAGAGATACTTGGTTATTTACTTTGACATATTGTGGTCGATTTGTTAAAAAGTTCAGTAACCAAAGGCTGGGGAGTTGGGTTTGACAAAAGCTAAGAACATTAGAGCAGTGTGACCGGAGGTGGCATGTCTAATGTCCCTATTTTACGTATTGCTCCTGTGTAAAGTATGCCTGGCCGCAAAGCTGAACACCTGGAAACACGCCCCCCCCCCACCCTAACATCCCTTTCTTCCACTCCCAAGGTTTCTCGAGAAAGCAGATTACGTGGGCCGGATAATACACACATAATAATATGTTTGAAATCCTAATTGGTTGGTTTAGACCGGATATAATTTACATTAAACGAATCCCAATTCGACCCCAGGACGTTAAAGGTCACCCATGAAGAGGAACGCGGTTTTCGTTAAACACTTGTGGGAGATAGCTTCGGGGACTCATTAGTGGGGGCTACACATTTGAAATGAATACGTGGACTACTCTTTAGAAATGAACCTTTGGACAACACTTTAGAAATGAACATTTGCTTTAAAAAGCCACTGCTAATTTCCCCACACATTTAGAATGCCCCTGATTCTATGCACTCGATCGATATTGACAATGGTGTCCATTCTCAGTTCATCAATCTTTGCAGCACCGAAGATTTAAGCAAAGACACAACGGTAGTCTGTCATACGCCTATTTATATCTGAACTTTCGACATTCCAGCTGCAACATCGACGTCAACTGAACACACATATTGTCTTGAATTTGTTATTTATTTAATGATGTCACTCAAATGAATGAGCCATTTGTCTACACCCCGATGGATCTTCCCAGGTTCGATGAAAGGAAATCCTAGCAGTGCACTAGGCAGAACGCTAGCATTACACTAGGCAGAACGCTAGCAGTGCACTAGGCAGAACGCTAGCAGTGCACTTGGCAGAACGCTAGCAGTGTACTAGGGAGAACGCTAGCAGTGCACTAGGCAGAACCCTAGCAGTACTCTTAGAGAAAATGTACCCAAAAACTTGCATTTGTTCCATTGTTATATTTTTATTTACGAATATTTCTTAGGAGATTGCTTTTAGCGAACATTCCTGAAAAAAAAACAAAAAAACGATTGCCTAATGTTTAAAAAAAAAATTATATATGTTTAATTAATGTAGTGGAGTAAAACAGATTCAATGTGATGTGTTTATTTGCTACAAGTTTAGTGTTTAATGCGAAAGTTTTGATTCATCATAAATAATTTATACTTAGGAATGGTTATGTAAATATTTCACGTATCTTTTCATAATTAGAATTTTAAAAAAAATGGTTAGTTATTTTTTTCGAACGAAAAGCAGACAATAGGGGAAATACAAGAACGTGAAGAAAGTTCTGAAGGTTTAGGAGCGTTCTAAATGTATAGGAGCGTTCTGAATGTATAGGAGCGTTCTGAATGTATAGGAGCGTTCTGAATGTATAGGAGCGTTCTTAATGTATAGGAGCGTTCTGAATGTATAGGAGCGTTCTTAATGTATAGGAGCGTTCTGAATGTATAGGAGCGTTCTTAATGTATAGGAGCGTTCTGAATGTATAGGAGCGTTCTGAATGTATAGGAGCGTTCTTAATGTATCTAACGTTCTGAATGTATAAGAGCGTTCTGAATGTATAGGAGCGTTCTGAATGTATAGGAGCGTTCTGAATGTATCAAAGCGTTCTTAATGTATAGGAGCGTTCTGAATGTATAGGAGCGTTCTGAATGTATAAGAGCGTTCTTAATTTATCGTAGCGTTCTGAATGTATAGGAGCGTTCTTAATGTATCGTAGCGTTCTGAATGTATAAGAGCTTTCTTAATGTATCGTAGCGTTCTGAATGTATAGGACCGTTCTGAATGTATAGAAGCGTTCTGAAGGTATAGGAGCGTTCTGAATGTATAGGAGCGTTCTGAATGTATAGGAGCGTTCTGAAGGTATCGTAGCGTTCTGAGTGTATAAGAGCGTTCTTAATGTATAGGAGCGTTCTGAATGTATAGGAGCGTTCTGAATGTATAGGAGCGTTCTGAATGTATAGGAGCGTTCTGAATGTATAGGAACGTTCTGAAGTTATAGGAGCGTTCTGAATGTATAGAAGCGTTCTTAATGTATAGGAGCGTTCTGAAGGAATAGGAGCGTTCTGAATGTATAGGAGTGTTCTGAAGGTATCGTAGCGTTCTGAATGTATAAGAGCGTTTTTTAATGTATAGGAGCGTTCTGAATGTATAGTAGCGTTCTGAATGTATAGGTCCGTTATGAATGTATAAGAACGCTCTGAATGTATAGGAGCGTTCTGAATGTATAGGAGCGTTCTGAATGTATAGGAGCGTTCTGAATGTATAGGAGCGTTCTAAATTTATAGGAGCGTTTTGAAGGTATATGGTCGTTCTGAAGGTATAGGAGTATTCAGAATGTATAGAAGCTTTCTGAAGTTATAGGAGCGTTCTGAATGTATAAGGGCGTTCTGAATGTATAGGAGTGTTCTGAATATATAGGAGCGTTCTGAATGTGTAGGAGTGTTCCGAAGGTATAGTAGCGTTGTGGAGGTATAGTAGCGTTCTGGAGGTATGGTAGCGTTCTGGAGGTATGGTAGCGTTGTGGGGGTATAGTAGCGTTGTGGAGGTATAGTAGCGTTCTGAAAGGAGCCTTTGAACAAAATCGGCATCTAATACTAAAATTTCCGAATCAATCGTGTCCACCCCGCTCTTCTTGCGCATCGTGCTGCGCGATCATTCGCTGCTTTCCCCCGCCATACACACCAAATTCAAGCACCAAAAAGAACACATATACAGTCAATACAACTAGGCACTGTTGGATCTGTCGAGCACCATCTGGACTTCTTATTGTTATAGATTATACTCCTCTTCCCGTATTTTTACAACGTTGGTAAAATAAGTAATACTGTTAGAGACTTCGAAGGTTAAAGGGTCATTAAATTTTTGAGATCTGTTTATACATTAACTGTGTTGCTCATAACAATCTCATGAATATTTTTCTGCTTATTTGGCTAACAAAAATTTTTAAACCAGAGTTTAATTTTAGAGAAAGAACACATCTTTCATGGTAAAGTAAGAGAGATTTAAAAAAAAAATAAATAATAACATCTTTTCAATTGCGAGCACTTGATGTTCTCTTACAGAAAAGTAACTCGGAATTTTTAATGCAATGAAGTAAATATGGATTTCCATTAACAACAACGTTGGTTGACTGTAATCGTATCGCCAAATTTTCTCATGAAATTATTTCAATTTCTCCACTCAGGTGTGACACGAGAGACGATGGCAGCTTGACCTTGCATTATCACAGTTCAAGGACAGGTTACTACCCCTTGGTCGTAGGTAAAACTTTGAATGTGATCAACTTAACAAGTAGTCATGGGATTATTTTGAAAATTCACCACCGTGTCGGGCCGGTGGTGAAACATGTTGTTAACTTTTCCCCTCTTTGGTCACCTTGCCTTGGGTTTTTTATCATAATTTCTCCCAGCAGGCCATTTCCAAATTCATTCCTTTTGTCTCAAAGAGGTGCATTGAACCATTCCCAAATTCATCCGTTTGTCTCCCAGCGGCACAAAAGGTCATTCCCAAATTAATTCCCTTTGTCTATTTTGAGAGCTAATCATACGTCAGCTCATTCCAGTTCTTGCCGGTTCTCTCACCATTTATTCTCGTTCCATTCACCAAACATTCCGTGTTCTTCCATTTCCTTTATTACCGTATGGATTCCCGGACGGAGACTATCTGGTAATATTACCCCCAACTAATTACCATCGTAGAATCGAATTATGTATTCCGTGGGGAAAATCCTTAGCGGAGACCAAAAAAAAAAAAAAAAAAAAAAAAAAAAAAAAAAAAAAAAAAAAAAAATAAAAAAAAAAAAAAAAAAAAAAAAAAACGAAAAAAGAAAAATCGAATAGTTATTAAAAAAACAACAACAGTTTGTTTGTGTCAATTTTCATCTCAAGCGACCGAGTTTGTAAATGTGTTAGCTCACGGATTATCGTAATCCTAAGGAATCCAGTTGGTTATGTAACATTTCAAAAATTAACATGAAAAGGGAAGATGCTTAAATATTTGAAATCATCTGTTTGAGTCTTTGCAAGATCTTCTTGTGGATATAATTACTGCAAATGCAAACTAATTAAATTATAGGCACAGGCATGGGCTTTCTGGAAGGGGGGGGGCAAAAAAAATCGATTAACTTTCCAGGGGGGGGCAAAAAATTTGTAGTAATGTTTTAATATAGTTTTAATTTACGGTAGCGTATTTGTATGGTGAACGAACGGACAAGACATCACCTTAGTTACTTTCTCTTTATTTTCTCTTTACTAAATACTTTATTTATTACTTTATTTTTGTCTAAAAATTTTTTTAGCCAATCAATCCAGGGAGGGGGGTGCAAGTGCCCCTCTTGCCCCTACCTGCGGGCGCCCATGGGCACAGGTCATTTATGCGCACCAGGTGCGTATCGCGTTCAGTATCGATCTGCTCAGCGGCATTTACTTGAAACAACTACCCACGGTGACAAAAAATAAAACGACGAATACGACAGAATCTCTGAATCAAGGCCGACGACTTGTGTAATAAACTACTTGGAGTTGCATCTCCTTGTTGACATAAAAGAATGCCTTTCAACGAAAAAATCAATCTCAAAACCATTAGATCACTTTATTGAATTACGACCGAATAAATATTTTCGTAGCTTTAATTGTTCAAAGAAAACACTGCCCCCCCCCCCCATCCCCCCACTCCCAACAACCCTTTTTAATTTTTAACATCATCAGACTATTTATTTTTAAAAGAGAAATCTGATAACAGCTTGATGCTAACAGGTTCATGCTAACAGATTCACGCTAGCAGCCTGATGCATTCTTCCATACGTCACATTGCGACCATTAAGGTTTCTGGTGTAGACAAATAGCGACCCCTTGAATNTATATATATAAGTGAAATTTTGTTTGTTTGTGGCTGGGCCGTGTCTGTTTGTTCCAAAAAGGCTTTTACATGGATTGATGAATCTTGACCACACTTGACACATATATCCATCATGATCCAGAAGGAACTCTTAAGGGGTTAAAGCTTTTATAACATTTCGTTTGAGCCTTGGGGGGCCCAAATTCGTTGTTTTTTTCATTATATGAGCTTTATAAATAAAATTAAAAACAAATACTCCTACATTCATGGATGGATCGTGACCAAACTTAGTACACATACTCTTGATTATCCATAATAAAAAACCGAAGGGTACTGACCTCATAATATCCATCCCTCTGGGGCCGGGGGCCCAGTTTAATTTTTTCTTATATTGGCTATATAAATATCAATACGCCTAATACATCTACATGAATGGATGGATCTTGACCAAACTTAGTCCACATATACTTGATTATCCATATTCAAATACCGAAGGGTACTGACCTCATAATATCCATTCTTCTGGGGCAGAGGCCCCATTTTATTTTTCCTTATATCAGCTATATAAATATCAATATGCTGAAACAACAGTATAGTTTCTATGTGAAGTGATCGATATATGCATAGCGTTGTAGCAATACCCTTCATTGTCCGTAGTGAAATATCGTTGGATTAAAAACTAAGAATATCCAAATCCCTGCAGGGCTGATCTAGAATTTTCTATAAAGTTCCATAATTTTAAAAAGCTATAACAATGGTATTTTTATCCGATTGTAATGGGACAAATTTTAAATTTTAATTCTATAATTTATCTGAATGATTTTTATAGGGCCCCCACCCCATCTCAGACATAACTTAAACGGTACTTTATTAAATGCGCCCCCACCGGGGCCCCCATTGTATTTTAAATGTACTATAGTTATAGTAGTTTAATTAAGTTGTATAATAGTTCGAATTCGAGAAATAATTATGTAGAAGAATAATTTTGTAACACGTTTCATTGAAGATATTAAATTTAATCTAGAATGTTCCAGAAGGTTCTTCATTGTTCAACGGGGATACATAATGGGATCTAAAAGCTTATTTGAACAAAATCGCGCTGAGCATGATCCCACAGAGGAACAGGATCAAAATGGGGAACGAGATCCAACAGTAAACTGAAACCCATCGGTTACGCGATCCCATCGAGAAACGCAATCAAACCGGGATCGGATCCTATCGGGAAAATGGTTAACATCGGAAAAGAGAGTCCCTAGGTTGAACTGGGTCCCACAGAAAACTGAATCTCAACGGGATTGGTATTCCATCGGGGTCCACCAAGATCGGGATTCCACTGGAATCAAAACACCGAAGGGATCGGGATCCCACCGGGATCTGGATTCCCCCTGGATCCGGAGCCACAAGAAAATGGAATCCCACCGGGAACGGGATCACCCCGGGAAAAGGGATTGTGCCGGGATCGTGGTAAGAATGGGATTGGGGTCCCATTGGGATTAGGGTCCTACCATGATCGGGGTTCTAATGCAATCCCGAGCAACGCCGGGTACATTGGCTAGTGTTATATATTGACTGGCATGCATGCCTCAAGTCACGAATGCACGAGGTCCCTAAAGACAAATATACTCAATCCACCAGTCCGGTTAACAAATTTATCTTGTTAATGCCAAAGAAGTCTCGGGATCCCACCAGGTCATGTTGGTATCCAACATATCACAGGCTCTCATGTCATGTCCCACTGGCTTTCATGTCATGCCCCACAAGCTTTCATGTCATGTCTCACAGGCTTTCATGTTATGTCCCATAGGCTTTCATGTCATGTCCCACTGGCTTTCATGTCATGTCCCACAGGCTTTCATGTCATGTCCCACAGGTTTTCATGTCATCTCCCACAGGCTTTCATGCCATGTCCCACAGGCTTTAATGTCATGTCCCACAGGTTTACTCTCGGCTGTGGCGCGTGAAATCTTCAACCAGGAGATCAGCATTGCGTTCGTCAGCAGCTCCAAGGAGAGTGTGGACAAGGGCCGTGACCAAGAGCACGTGATCTTCCACGTGACCGTCACCCACAAAGTAACGGACGACGCCGTGCAAGAGCCGAAACAGGCAGATGACAATGCGCCCATCGATGTTGTGTTAGTATTGTCATTGTTTGAATCAATAACAACGGCTGGCAGATTTGATTGAATTTTAACCATTGGACATAGTGATGAAAGGCGATAACAAAAGTTTCGGTGACCGGAAATTTGTTTTCAAAAAAATTTCGTCAACCAAAAATTCATTGACGAAAATTTGATCGGACGGAAATTTTGTCGAATCATTTTTTGCAGTTCACACGTTAAAATTTTGCGTCAAATTTCTTTTTGAACGCATTATTTTGTTTTACTATATAGTATCTCTCATCTTGTCCCTTAGTCTTTTGACCGTCGGGGCGCCACAGATGACATGTGAACTACCCCCCTCCATTCATCTCTGTCTTCTGCACTACGCACAGCATCGCCTAGTTTTAGTCCCGTCTACTCTTTGATGTTGTCTTCCCATCTTTTTCTTTGTCTTCCTCTTCTTCTCCCTCCTCTTGTAGTGCCCTGCATGATTTCTTTGGCGAGTCCCTGCTTCCTTGTTACGTGGCCATACCATTGTAGTTTGCGCTTTTTTTACAGTCACCATTAGGTCATCGTACACCCCTATTGCCTGACGAACCCTTTCTTTCACTTGATCATTGGAGATATGGTTCCAATAGTAGATGCCAAGAATGCTTCTGAAACATCTCATCTCCATCGCCTTTATTTTCCTTTCAAGTTCAGCTGTTTACGTCCAGGATTTGCAGGCATACAGGAAAACTATATAATATAGTTCGTTCAAAAAGAAATTAGACACAAATTTTAACGTGTGAACTAAAAAAAAAAAGATTCGGCCATTTTCCGTTCGATCGAATTTCCGTCGATCAAATTTCGTCGACGAAATTTCTTTCAAACATAGTTCCGGTAACCCAAAATTTTAGGTAGAGACCCCCCCCCCCCCCCCCCCCCCCCACACGCACACAATTCAACTAGAAAAACTGCTTTTATTCCAAAACGGCGCTTTTATTAAAGTTTGTTCCGCATGGCAAATTAAATAACACAGCGTTAAGAAGAAGCACCTGTGGCATCCCATGGAGAAATCATAATTGATTTGTAGAATTGTTCAGACCTCTATGAAAAGAAAGACACGCGGGAAAGACTATATTTGTAACAACTGAAGCAAAAAAATAAATAAAAATAATAAAATAATATGATTGATGTATGTGTTGTGCAGAGAACAATATTCTGTTAAACGGCAACAAGCCTATTATTATAAACTAGTGCTTAACAGGGTGCAGTTTGTTTGGTCTGGTTTTTTTTAGTCCGGTTCCGGGTATGGTGAGAAAATAGCCGGTGAGCCCAAGTGCTGACAAAAAATGGGCCACTTCTCATTTTCTATTATGTATGTCAGGCTTTCAATAATTGATCATGCACATAATTACAAGTGGTTAAAAAAAATTAAAATAATTATTTAATTTCTAAAGTTGGCAACAACAAAAAAATAAATAAATAAAATAAAATAAGAAGATAATTCCTCGATATTCATTTTTTATTTAATATTTAAATATTTGTTTAAAATTCCTATAAAAATCTTTATAATCATATATAACCGTATATAATTTATGTAATTTTAAATATTCAGATATAATTCATTTAGTGCTATATTCTCTGAAAACCAGGAAATATTTATGAGCAAGCTGTCCTCCTCCCCCAACCGTCCTCTTTCTGCCGATCAAACTAGCAGCCGGGCATTTACATAATACCCATACTTCCGTCTGTCTGTCAGTCTATGGACCACTCTGGTATTAATTATCTCATTACTTCCATCTCATTTTTCAATTCATATGTAATTACTTATACAATCCGTTGCATCATTTACTCCCTCGCTGAATCAATTTTTTTTTCACATCTACCCATACTGTCGTCTGTCCTCTAATGACACGGCTCCATCTTCAAAAGTACTCAATTTGCTTATCACCCTTGTTTTTGAAACTCTCACACATCCCCAACCTTCGCCCCCCCCTTGTCATAACATCTCCCTTAACTACATATCTTCACTATCACCAACTCTCACCTCATCGCCACGAACAGCCCGGCAGTATCTCTCAACAAGGACCAGTTCGCCACGGCCTTCCCTTACCACCTGATATTCGACGACCGTCTCATCCTGAGGCAGTACGGCCGCAGTATCGCCAGACTGTCGCCCGTGCGGCTGCGGGAGGGAATCGCCGTCACCTCAGCGTTCAGGATCATGTACCCTCGCATCAGCTTCACCGTGGAGAACATCTGCAGGTTCATCAACGCCATCTTCATCCTGTCTGTGGATCCCAACGGGGCCGACGTGAGCAGTGACACAGTGTTCAGTATGAAAGGTAGGACACAGCTGTGAGCAGCGACACAGTGTTCAGTATGAAAGGTAGGACACAGCTGTGTGTAGGGACACAGTGTTCAGTATGAAAGGTAGGACACAGCTGTGTGTAGGGACACAGTGCTCAGTATGAAAGGTGGGTCACAGCTTTGAGTAGGGACACCGTGTTCAGTATAAAAGGTAGGTCACAGCTTTGAGTATCAAAACAGTGTTCAGTATAAAAGGTAGGTCACAGCTTTGAGTATCAAAACAGTGTTCAGTATAAAAGGTAGGTCACAGCTTTGAGTATCAAAACAGAGTTCAGTATATAAGGTAGGTCACAGCTTTGAGTATCAAACCAGTGTTCAATATGAATGGTAGGTCGCAGCTGTGAGTGGAAACACAGTGTTCAGTTTGAATGGTAGCTCACAGCTTTGACACATCTGTGATACAGCTGTGCCCAGTTTTTAATAATACCACTCACATACGTATTACCTACATTGGTTCGTGTTGAACATTGTTTACGTTAAGTAAATAAGGTGTGATATTATAGTGGTGGGGCGCTATTCGCATGGGATTCAGAAATGTGGTGTCTTGGATTTTAATAAGATTGAGACCCACTGAGACCCGATTGACCTCTGAAAATATCAGCCCAATACAGCAAGAACGGAAAACATCTAATCAGAAAGGGTAATGCAGTAAAATTGGATTAATACCATGAACTTGTGGAATTCGTCATGGCAAGTATTGCAGAATTCATTTCAAATATATCACATGTCGAATAAACAGGTCACATTTTGCAGTTTTACGAGTACAATTTTGCAGGATAATTTTGTAGCGCTCCTTCATACCAGGAGCAAAATGCGCAAAAAAGATGACATGCCCGTGGTTGAAAATTTTCCCGCTTTTTAAAATCATCGAAATAAACCGTGATTCCATTTGATGGGACATTTAGTGGATGAACAATTCGTTACTAAGTGGGAATAAAAAACAACTACAACATTAATCAGTATGCGTATAATACATCATCTGTCATATTGATCTGTTTTGGTAAGGGAGATTCACCTTTTATATTTCTTATTAAGTAGAACAAAATTACCAACTGTCCAGGAAGCTAAGTCATCAGGTCAGCTGCAGAAAAAAATTTAGATAATAAATTTTCTTGTCATCTTCTAATCATATGTTTTTATTTTTTTAAAATATGCGTCCAGGTCAAATGATTTGGATGAATGACACCCGCCTGATGATCTTCATTGGCTCACCTCGCCTGACGTCACTCAAGGAGATGAAGCGCATGAACATCTACATGGCGGACATACCGCTGTATGACGTCACCCGAGAGATGGTGCTGCTGTATCAACAGAGGAGCGCTGAGATAGACATAACGTAAGAAGAGATGCACTGTCAAATCATTGAACTAAGAATATGTGGGACTGCTAGCATTTTTGTTTTATAGCCAAAGACAAAGATTTGAATACATGAATGAGAAAATAAAAATTTGTGCAGCAATGCGTAATTTATTTCACTCGTAGAAGGTGGGTAGAAAGATTACAAACTCATTTTCTAATATTTCTTTAACTACTTTTTTTTTTTACAGCATTGAAGAAAAAAATAGTTTTTTTTTTGTTGCCATTACGCCTTTGGCAATGCGACCATAGAAGTCATTAAACATTATTGTTACAGAGAGCTTGTTTACACAATATTTCTCGTACGTGCCCTCTGATTGACCCCGCATGAGACGCTGTGTTCACAAAGGGGTGTGGCTTAGGTCTTTGATGTATTTCTTGTTTACACCGCCAGCCACTGAAAATAATTAATCTGTTCCAAATAGTATTTGGTAGAATGATTGGGATTTTTCTCGAAATGTCTCGAAGGCAGGGCTTGGGCGTCGGTAGACCCACCTATATAAGGGATTGACAGGCACGGACGACAGACGGAGATTTCATATAGATTCTCTTAACATTACGAGGCGTGTTTTATTCTTTTGTGTATTTGTGTGCTCCTACTTATATGTGTTTATATTAACTGTGTACCGGTACGACATCTGCCATACTGTAAGTTGAAGATTGTAATTTTATTTTATTTTATTTTGTAATTATCTTAAGACATAATAAATCGTAATTAATTGTGACTAGAAACTGTTTTGGGTCGTATCCTTAATATTGTTGATTATATGGTATCGTCCTTTGTTAGGCACTGTTTACAACGAGCCAATTAAAATTAAAATAGGAGATTAATTTCTCCCAATACAAGTCAGTGCGTAACAATTATATTTATATACGATATAAAATACTGTCATAAATTTCATCATTAAGTCAAAGCAAAATGTTGATCCGTATTTGACCTAATGGAAAAAGCCCCCGGGCTTCTTTCCCTTCCAAAAGAATATCGAGGTATAATAATTAGAGAACATCCCAGCTTCTCGTATATATAAGTATGTACATCTATAAAACAATCTCTTACGTTAAGCTCCGTATATTGCTCAGACGTGTGTACCCCGGAGCGCTGACCTTATGAGACATTACAAATGATACGTTACTGGCTGGCACAGATAGATTCGGTCACTTCTCTGCCTCGGGTTGGAGGTTAAGTAAAAATCCAAAATGCCATTGTCTCCAACGAGAGAGTGGGTGGGGTAGGTTTTGGGGCAGGGTCGGGTAGGTGGAGAGTTTTAAACAAATTTTCCTTAACACTATCGTCAGTAGTAATGGGGATAACTTAAGTCTTTAAACTAGATTCTATTTCTTGTCGTGTTTTCATCTGTTGTGTATGCGGCTCTTAGTGAGGCTCTTAGCCGAAACATTCCAATGTTATCGTCCTGTCTTTTGGTTCAAGCTTTCACATACCTCGTTATAATTTTTTCTTAATCACGGCAACAAACCGATTCATTCACGTGATATTGATGCATTGGGATTAATTTAGCTCAAAGACACCATCTCTTATTGGCAATTTCCCATTGTACTAGTGTACGCTCTCGCAGCGCTATAAATAGAACTCGCAATAAAGGGGTGGTGGGACATGAATCCTTTCAGGAAAGAGCTGGATGAGACCACAGCTCTTCTTAAGAGGACGTCACGTGATCTGGAACTGGAGAAGCAGAGGACTGAGCGACTGTTGTACCAGATGTTGCCAGAGAAGGTGGCAAACCAGCTGAAGAACGGACAGGAGGTGGAGGCAGGTTAGAACACACTTTTTAATTGGTGGAGGCAGGTTACAAGACACTTTTTAAATAGTGGAGGCAGGGCAGGTTAGATGACAATATTTAATAGGTGGAGGCAGGTTAGATGACACTTTTTTAATATGTGGAGGAAGGTTACATGAAACTTTTTAAATAGTGGAGGCAGGGCAGGTTAGATGACACTTTTGATTACACGACATTATCCCAGATCTATTGAATCGTATTCTGGTCTATTCGAGTAATTCTTTCTTGAATCGGATGTTGTGACGACAGCAGTTGGTCCATAAATTAAAAATTGGAAAACAAAAAGGTTTTCCGAAATTTCCAATCAATTCGCCGTCCAAACATTTAAAAAAAATAATAAATGAGGGTGAGACTGTTTTAGCTACCTGATGATAACTTTTTTACAAGAGTACGATACGGTGTCAGATTCTAGTGAACATAGGGCAAGGGTATGATACTGTGTAAGATTCTAGTGAACAGAGGGGCTGGGGGGGGGCTGAGACTGAACGCCTCTAAGTCAGGGTCCCGCACCGCCAGGGCATCTTGGGGGTGTCACATGGGGTTTGCCTCTACGTGGCGTGCCAGACCAGTAGGGAGGCACAGCTCTCCCGAAGCTAAAAACCCCGGCCGCTTGCATGAGCCCGACGCAACGGCAGGAACGCAGTAACATGATTACTTGTTGCCGTTAGCGGATATGAGGTCTGGGTGGCGGCTAAAGCCCATACCAATGACTAAAACCACGCGGCCGTGAGAAAGACGCTCCTAGGCGACCGTTTCGTCCCAGCTCTCGTCCCGACTGAAAGACTCCGTTGGGGGGGGGGTGGTAATGCAACACCAATCCCCCGGAGGAGAAGCAAACCCACCAAGACTCTTAGGGAGAGTTGACCGCGAACGCTTTAAACGCAGCGTTTTCGGTCGACCGGACGTCCACCAGGCCAGGGAGGTGGGGGTTCCCGCGTCTTTCCGTAAGGTGTGGCGGCGGGGAGACCAGGCGTATGGCCCGTGTGGTGGCGTGCCGGAGGGGTGGGGGTATTAAGAGCGTGCTCGACGACCCACTGACGCCATTTCCCAATGTGACGAATTGAGTGAACAGTATGATACGATGTTAGATTCTAGTGAACAGAGGGCAAGGGTATGATACGCTGTAAGATTCTAGTGAACAGAGGGCGAGGGTATGATATGATGTTAGATTCTAGCGAACAGAGGGCAAGGGTATGATACGATGTTAGATTCTAGCGAACGGAGGGCAAGGGTATGATACGATGTTAGATTCTAGTGAACAGAGGGCAAGAGTATGATACGATGTTAGATTCTAGTGAACAGAGGGCAAGGGTATGATACGCTGTTAGATTCTAGTGAATAGAGGGCGAGGGTATGATACGATGTTAGATTCTAGTGAACAGAGACAAGGGTATGATACGATGTTAGATTCTAGTGAACAGAGGGCAAGGGTATGATACGATGTTAGATTCTAGTGAACAGAGGGCGAGGGTATGATACGATGTTAGATTCTAGTGAACAGAGGGCAAGGTTATGATACGATGTTAGATTCTAGTGAAGAGAGGGCAAGGGTATGATACGATGTTAGATTCTAGTGAACAGGGGGCAAGAGTATGATACGATGTTAGATTCTAGTGAACAGAGGGCAAGAGTATGATACAATGTTAGATTCTAGTGAACAGAGGGCAAGGGTATGATGTGATGTTTGATTCTAGTGAAGAGACGGCAAGGGTACGATACGATGTTAGATTCTAGTGAAGAGAGGGCAAGGGTACGATACGATGTTGTATTCTAGTGAACAGAGGGCAAGGGTACCATACCATGTTAGATTCTAGTGAAGAGAGGGCAAGGATACGATACGATGTTAGATTCTAGTGAAGAGAGGGCAAGGGTATGATACGATGTTAGATTCTAGTGAACAGGGGGCAAGAGTATGATACGATGTTAGATTCTAGTGAACAGAGGGCAAGAGTATGATACGATGTTAGATTCTAGTGAACAGAGGGCAAGGGTATGATACGATGTTTGATTCTAGTGAAGAGAGGGCAAGGGTACGATACGATGTTAGATTCTAGTGAACAGAGGGCAAGGGTACCATACGATGTTAGATTCTAGTGAAGAGAAGGCAAGGGTACGATACGATGTTTGATTCTAGTGAACAGAGGGCGAGGGTAAGATACGATGTTAGATTCTAGTGAACAGAGGGCGAGGGTATGATACGATGTTTGATTCTTGTGAACAGAGGGTGAGGGTAAGATACGATGTTAGATTCTAGTGAACAGAGGGCGAGGGTAAGATACGATGTTAGATTCTAGTGAACAGAGGGCGATGGTAAGATACGATGTTAGATTCTAGTGAACAGAGGGCGAGGGTAAGATACGATGTTAGATTCTAGTGAACAGAGGGCGAGGGTAAGATACGATGTTAGATTCTAGTGAACAGAGGGCGAGGGTAAGATACGATGTTAGATTCTAGTGAACAGAGGGCGAGGGTAAGATACGATGTTAGATTCTAGTGAACAGAGGGCGAGGGTAAGATACGATGTTAGATTCTAGTGAACAGAGGGCGAGGGTAAGATACGATGTTAGATTCTAGTGAACAGAGGGCGAGGGTAAGATACGATGTTAGATTCTAGTGAACAGAGGGCGAGGGTAAGATACGATGTTAGATTCTAGTGAACAGAGGGCGAGGGTAAGATACGATGTTAGATTCTAGTGAACAGAGGGCGAGGGTAAGATACGATGTTAGATTCTAGTGAACAGAGGGCGAGGGTAAGATACGATGTTAGATTCTAGTGAACAGAGGGCGAGGGTAAGATACGATGTTAGATTCTAGTGAACAGAGGGCGAGGGTAAGATACGATGTTAGATTCTAGTGAACAGAGGGCGAGGGTAAGATACGATGTTAGATTCTAGTGAACAGAGGGCGAGGGTAAGATACGATGTTAGATTCTAGTGAACAGAGGGCGAGGGTAAGATACGATGTTAGATTCTAGTGAACAGAGGGCGAGGGTAAGATACGATGTTAGATTCTAGTGAACAGAGGGCGAGGGTAAGATACGATGTTAGATTCTAGTGAACAGAGGGCAAGGGTACGATACGATGTTAGATTCTAGTGAACAGAGGGCAAGGGTACCATACGATGTTAGATTCTAGTGAAGAGAAGGCAAGGGTACGATACGATGTTTGATTCTAGTGAACAGAGGGCGAGAGCATGATACGATGTTAGATTCTAGTGAAGAGAGGGCAAGGGTACCATACGATGTTAGATTCTAGTGAAGAGAGGGCAAGGGTACGATACGATGTTAGATTCTAGTGAACAGAGGGCTAGGGTATGATACGATGTTTGATTCTAGTGAAGAGAGGGCAAGGGTATGATACGATGTTAGATTCTAGTGAAGAGAGGGCGAGGGTATGATACGATGTTAGATTCTAGTGAACAGAGGGCAAGAGTATGATACGATGTTAGATTCTAGTGAACAAAGGGCAAGGGTATGATACGATGTTAGATTCTAGTAAACAGAGGGCGAGGGTACGATACGATGTTAGATTCTAGTAAACAGAGGGCGAGGGTACGATACGATGTTAGATTCTAGTGAACAGAGGGCGAGGGTAAGATACGATGTTAGATTCTAGTAAACAGAGGGTGAAGGTACGATACGATGTTAGATTCTAGTGAACAGAGGGCGAGGGTATGATACGATGTTAGATTCTAGTGAACAGAGGGCGAGGGTAAGATACGATGTTAGATTCTAGTAAACAGAGGGTGAGGGTACGATACGATGTTAGATTCTAGTGAACAGAGGGCGAGGGTAAGATACGATGTTAGATTCTAGTAAACAGAGGGTGAAGGTACGATACGATGTTAGATTCTAGTGAACAGAGGGCGAGGGTAAGATACGATGTTAGATTCTAGTGAACAGAGGGCGAGGGTAAGATACGATGTTAGATTCTAGTGAACAGAGGGCGAGGGTAAGATACGATGTTAGATTCTAGTGAACAGAGGGCGAGGGTAAGATACGATGTTAGATTCTAGTGAACAGAGGGCGAGGGTAAGATACGATGTTAGATTCTAGTGAACAGAGGGCGAGGGTAAGATACGATGTTAGATTCTAGTGAACAGAGGGCGAGGGTAAGATACGATGTTAGATTCTAGTGAACAGAGGGCGAGGGTAAGATACGATGTTAGATTCTAGTGAACAGAGGGCGAGGGTAAGATACGATGTTAGATTCTAGTGAACAGAGGGCGAGGGTAAGATACGATGTTAGATTCTAGTGAACAGAGGGCGAGGGTAAGATACGATGTTAGATTCTAGTGAACAGAGGGCGAGGGTAAGATACGATGTTAGATTCTAGTGAACAGAGGGCGAGGGTAAGATACGATGTTAGATTCTAGTGAACAGAGGGCGAGGGTAAGATACGATGTTAGATTCTAGTGAACAGAGGGCGAGGGTAAGATACGATGTTAGATTCTAGTGAACAGAGGGCGAGGGTAAGATACGATGTTAGATTCTAGTGAACAGAGGGCGAGGGTAAGATACGATGTTAGATTCTAGTGAACAGAGGGCGAGGGTAAGATACGATGTTAGATTCTAGTGAACAGAGGGCGAGGGTAAGATACGATGTTAGATTCTAGTGAACAGAGGGCGAGGGTAAGATACGATGTTAGATTCTAGTGAACAGAGGGCGAGGGTAAGATACGATGTTAGATTCTAGTGAACAGAGGGCGAGGGTAAGATACGATGTTAGATTCTAGTGAACAGAGGGCGAGGGTAAGATACGATGTTAGATTCTAGTGAACAGAGGGCGAGGGTACGATACGATGTTAGATTCTAGTGAACAGAGGGCGAGGGTACGATAAGATGTTAGATTCTAGTGAACAGAGGGCGAGGGTACGATATGATGTTAGATTCTAGTGAACAAAGATTCTTTCAGTCACACGCCACGTTTACGCCTAACGTACAATAAAGTATGCTTCCATCAAGCTGATGTGCAAACCATTCCACTTGCTCTCTGGCGATTGTTACTCTTCTAAATCAACCTACTATAGCTGAAATAAAAGGATCAGAATACCAACGTTATAATATGTTACTAGTTTACTTATTTTTAAGGTTTTCGATTGATTTTCTTTCATTTCGAATTTTTACTTGTTAATTGCAACAAAAAGTTTTCATTGATTCAATGTCATATCTGACACTATGTAGCATTTAAAAGAGATATCTAATGAGATTCAATAACCCCCCCCCCCAACCAACCATGTTAAAACTCGTGTATTGTCTTATTTCTGGTCAGAAAAGTTTGACCGTGTGACGGTCCTGTTCAGCGACATCGTCAACTTCACCACAATAGCAGCAGCCAGCTCTCCCCTGGAGGTGGTCAAAATGCTCAATGACCTTTACCATCGATTTGACCTTCAAACTAACGAGTACGGTGTTTATAAGGTAAGAGAGCCGCCCCACCCCCCCCACCCCAACCCCTAAGTCAAGAAATTGAATTAAACTGTGACGTAGAACCATCCTTATTTATCCGTACTTGACTCATCACATACAACTGTTGGATACATTGGGCTTACATCTATTCGAACTCTTGTATGTGAGTGTAAGTGATATTAACGTTTTCTCACAGGATTGTCAAATATCGTAAAGTGAACAAAATTTTATGACTGTAACACTGCCCCCCCCCCCCAACCACAAATAATCTGATTGTAAAGGAGTACAAAAATAGCATGGGGTATTTCAACAAAAATAGCATGGGGTATTTCAACAAAAATAGCATGGGGTATTTCAACAAAAATAGCATGGGGTATTTCAACAAAAATAGCATGGGGTATTTCAACAAAAATAGCATGGGGTATTTCAACAAAAATAGCATGGGGTATTTCAACAAAAAAACAAACAAAAAAATAATTAAAAAATTAACGTTTCTATGCAATTATTATGCCACAAACATTCTACATCGGTGTTTCCCAAAGTGGGGCCCACGCCCCCGGGAGGCAATTTGATTGTTTAGGGGGGGGGGGGCAATATCGAAAATGAGCTGTCTAGAATTGCAAACCAACCAACTACTATGATTTAACTTGTATTTTGAAAGGCTAATCGTTAAAGTATCCATTTAAAATCAGCGTATGTTAAAAGTGTTTAAAAAATCTGTTGATTTAAAAAAAGTCAACAATCTCAGTTGGCAAAGAGTTATTATTAGAACTGATGCTGTTATATAAATAGCCTTGTAAAATGTATGGCTTGACTTATTTATATACTTGCATTTAGAGCTATGTATAGCTCTTCTCTGCAGTATATGGTTATAGAATATAGCTTGAATTTTCACTTCAACGCATAGTTATTTTTAGCCACCACAACTGTCTGCTATTTGAAATCGACGACAAAGACTGGTAAGCTATACCACTTAGTTACAATACTTTTAGCCGAAGAATAGACGAAATGTGTGAAGAGATTGAAATACAACTTGTTGAATAGCTGAAAACGAGGAGATTCTCCCTGCAAATTTGATGAGTTAACTTTGAGAGACGGTGAAGCTGTATTAATAGTTACATAAAATATATTGATGAAGGATATTTTGCTTGAGAAATGTTCCGTAAATCATTAGGAAGCACCACTACCGCCAAAGATAATACAAAATTAAAAGGGTGCTTAAAATTAATTGATGAACGATGATTATCCAGAAATGCTACTTGTGCATTGTGTTATTCATAGGGAAATTTAGTGGCTAAAAAAATTTGCCTGTTCTAAATGAAGTACTAAGTTGAGTTCTAAAGTGTACCAATGCCATTGAAGCTAATGCCAAATGTGAACGTATCTTCAAGCTTATTTTGTTAAGAACAAAACGCAGACTATGGGAGACTTTTACTTCACACTGAAGTAAGGTGCCTTTCGAAAGGGAATTTTTTGAAAAGACTTATGGAACTTTTTGACATTCTTAAGTGACAAACCTGAAATGAAGTATCTGTGAATAGTCGATGGTGAAGCGTTTGTGATTTATTTATCAGATATCTTAGAAAAATTAAAAATATTTAATTACCAACTTCAAGGAAGAAATAAAATTCTTGTCAAAAGCGAAGATATTGGTCTCATTATCTTTATTAAATTATGTCCGAAAAACATTCACAACACAAATTTTGAAAAGTTTCATTGGCTCCAAAAATGTGAAGTGACTGATACCGCTATACTTGTTATTGTCGATCATCTGAACATTCTATCGGGGGATTTAAAAGAAAGATTTTCCGATTTGAAATAAATTGATTTTCCAACTTCGATGATGCAGCCAATATTAGCGGATTTGTCTGATATTTCAAATATGCAGTATCAAGAAGAACTCTCAGAAATGCAAAATGATGAGTCAGTTAAATCTTTATTTACTATAAAATGAGCAATGCCATGGCTTTGTGAGGAAACAGAAATTAAATATCCAAAGTCAACCAAATGCGCAAGAAAAACATTGTTACCGTTAACATTTTCATATTTAGCTAAATCTCGATTTAGTGCCATAATTGATTTTCTGAAAGAAAAAAAAAAGGCGACTGGATATAACACAACGGGAAGACTTGAGACTGAAGCAGACTAAATTGGAACCTAACATAAAATCTCTCTGCAGCAAGCATCAAGCACAAACATATCGATAAATTTAGTCAATAAATAATTACTGATAATTAAAATAATATAAAAAAAAATATTTTAATAAAATTATTTCGTACTTGAATTTCAGTTCTCCATATATGTTTTGAACATTTACTTACTACTTTTCCCTCACTTTCAAAATATTTAGTTATCTAAATGTCTTAGATGCTGGCGACTATTTCGATAGCATGTACTCCTTGGTCATACCACGGAACAACACTAAAGGTTCATGGTACATAATATTCTGTTTTATTTTGACAGCACTAAAACGTCAACTTGGTTCACTTTGAAGTTGAGACATAGATCCATATGCAGAACACTATTCTCATCAGGCACAGCATCTCGCCGCGAGGCTCTTTAAAAAATACTATCTTCTCTGTCACTCACTATATCTCACACACTGACTCTCTAGATCCCCAGTTCACTCTGCCGCTCAAAATCGTTGTCTCCCTCCCTTTTATCCCCCGAAATTCAAGCACCCGTTCATGACTTGCAAACATTTCACCCTCGTTCACATAACCCAATTGTCACAACATCACAAGACACACACACGCTTTGATTTCATGACCTTGTCACTCACCAATTGCCTAGTGATTTTCCCTAAAACCTGTCATTTAAGTTTCTTCAGTGAACAGCCCAATTTAATATACACTCTAAGGTTGGCGTCCTGTCCCGCATTCACGCGTACGTCTGACGCTCTGACAAGACGCTGGTCATGGTCAAGGTGACAAAGTTAATTTCCATTGTTCATTGAGTTATTGTTATTAGTGTAAGTCCCAGCCTAATTGCGTAATGCCAGCGGGTCTCACAAAAGTGAGGAGCAGCGGGTCTCAACAGACATGTTTAAATTTTTTTTGTGTTGGTTTTACTACCGTAACGTAAAGAAAAATGTCTCAGATCAGTTACTGAAATACGCCATCTGGCTTTATAAATTTATCGGACATATTTTCTTAGGACTCTTTTTATGTTAGATCAATAATGATGGAAAAAAGAAGCACATTCCCAATTTGCCCATTTATACACGTCTCCATTCTCATTTATTGCCATGGCCTCATCAAATAGATATGCCATTCCTAGTATTTCTCACTTCTCATCTATTGCCATGGCCTCATCAAATAGATACGCCATTCCTAGTATTTCTCACTTCTCATCTATTGCCATGGCCTCATCAAATAGATATGCCATTCCTAGTATTTCTCACTTCTCATCTATTGCCATGACCTCATCAAATAGATACGTCATTCCTAGTATTTCTCACTTCTCATCTATTGCCATGGCCTCATCAAATAGATACGCCATTCCTAGTATTTCTCACTTCTCATCTATTGCCGTGGCCTCATCAAATAGATACGCCATTCCTAGTATTTCTCACTTCTCATCTATTGCCGTGGCCTCATCAAATAGATACGCCATTCCTAGTATTTCTCACTTCTCATCTATTGCCATGGCCTCATCAAA
>CAXITT010000264.1:605213-625854 GCA_964033795.1 Lymnaea stagnalis
AAAAAAAAGGGGTGGGGGGGGGAGGAGAGAAATGAAACTAAAAAGTGAAGCTCTCCTTGACCAAAAATAAAAAAAAAAAGATCTGTGATACTTTTAAAATATTATATTTTTGTCAGTGGCGTGTGCAAAGTTAAAAGCGCTCATACATGAATGATTTAAATTGAGAACACATTTTCACTAAAGATATAACTGAATAGTTATAGTTGTAGTAATAAAAAAAAAAAAATTATTATTTTTTTTTTTAAAGTAGTTAATTTAAAATGTTAACGTCTGATCTGATCTACATAGAAATGGAAAAAAATCAAATAAAAACAGAAAAAGAAAATGTAAACAAAATGAAATAAAAACAAACACACTTCGACAGCTCTTTTGAGAGGGTCGTTTTATTTATTTTTGTTAAAAAGGGAATTCCCAAGGGTACAATAATCTAAATAACTTTAACAACAATACATTGACGTCACCTGTTAAAAAAAAGTGCATGAAACTAGGTTATCACTAAATAAATCTGTTTCTAAGATGAGAGCCAATGAAGCTGTTTTCTGTTCAAAAGATGGGGTGTCGTTGGGGTTTGGATCCCCGGCATATTTAATAAACACTTTATGAAACCCCTGCTCTTAAAATTTTTATCGTCATACAAACTCAACTGATGTCGTCATACAAACTCAACTGATGTCGTCATACAAACTCAGCTGATGTTGTCATTTGCTTTCTTACAGTGTTAAAAATTTTTTATTAAGAATAATCCAGTCCATCAGTAAACAGCCAGTCCATCAGAAAGTAGCCAGTCCATCAGTAAATTGCCAGTCCATCAGTAAATAGCCAGTTCATCAAAAGCTAACCAGTCTAACATTAACTTACCAGTCCATCAGTACCCAGCCGGTCTATCAGTAAGTAGCATGTTTTTCACTAGGTAGCCAGTCCATCAGTAACACGCCAACCCATCATTACTTAGCATCGGCATCAGGTGGCAAGGCAAAATTCCTGATACAGAGGTCCTCGCTAGAGCGAACCTACATAGTATCTTCACCACCCTGATGCAGTCTGAACTCCGTTGGATGGGACACGTAGCCCTTATGGAAGACCAACGTCTCCCAAAACAGATTTTTTTCCCGTAGAATTCACGATAGGCAAGCGCTCCCAATGAGGTTAAAAAAAAAAAGACGTTACAAAGACTCATTGAAAGCGTCACTAAAGACCTTCAGCATCAACCCTACTCGATGGGTACAGACAGCCCAGGACAGAGCCAATTGGAGAGCAGCTGTTAAGAAAGGGGCTCGCCGGAAAGAGCAATAGTAGATCACCGGCTGCAGCAATTATCCCATGCCCGGGTTGCCAGAGATTATACCGAGCAAGGATCGGTCTAGCAAGCCACCTACGAGCTCACCATAACCCACCCTCATCCCTAACGGGATGATACGATGGTTCTAGTCGATTTTTTGACGTACGAACAACAAAAACAACTAGCCAGTCCAGCAGCAACCAACCAGTCCATCAGTACCTAGCATGTTTCCCCGGGTTTACCCTAGAAAAAGTAGGTTACGGGCTCCTTACATTAAATGTGTATACCTGTGTCAGATCAAACCCAATCTTAAAATCCTTCAACACTATGGCCGCCTAACAGGAAATCTTTTTTTAATAACGTAAATTTAACGAAGCGAAATTAATCTGGTCGTCACTATGTAATCTCCAGACCTTGGCACCAACTCTTAAGATGTTAATGACGTAACACGCACGCGTACCCTCTAATTGTCGCCTCGGGCGATTACAAAGTAACTGGCGCAAAGATGTTTCTCTTTCCTTTTGGAAAAAAAATGTGTCTTGTGTGCGCAGACCAGGCGACTCGCTAAAACGACAATAAGAGAAGACGAAAAATGCTGGTAAGGAGGATTCAAGATCCTGTTACTTCCTTCCACACACACACACAAATAATAAAAACTATTGGTAAAACTCAAAAGGTATTATCCAAAAAGGAAGAATTTTTTTTAGAACTCGGAAACCCACAAGGATCCGGATTTCACAAGGCTGGTTATCCCAACGGGATATGGATCGGGAATCTCATTATGATCCCATCGAGAAACGGGATGTCACCAGACAACGGATCACTATCGGGAAACTTGATCTGTTTGGGATCCCATCGGGGAACGTTAGGCTTACAAAAAGTTATTATATATGTTTTTATCGGAGACAAATAGCTTTTTTTTTTTTACTATAGCTAAAGTAGTAAGTTTAAAAACAAAATTCGCTTAATTTCAATGTGAATAATAAAAGTCTGTTTTTTTCCGAATGCAATCCCGTGCAACGCCGGCTATATTGGCTAATATATAATAAATATGGAGGTCAATCTTCGCAGTGGTGTTCTTTTAATTATGGGAATTTTGTAAGCTAAACGTACAGTTTTTCCCCAGCTAACGACTCTAGGTGGGGAAATGACCTCAATCCAGGAGCGAGGAGTTGTAAATGACGTCTTTCTTTCATCACGTCCGGTTTACAATCTACAGCCAATAACTGACGTCATAAATTATATCTCACAGCGCCTTCTAATCATTAAAAAAATAATAATCCAAGAAGGACTTGAATTGTGAACGTTACCTTAGTTGTAAATGAAAAGAAAAGAAGATTTTTTTTACCGAGGACTAAAATGGTTGACCTTATTAAATTGTAATTCTCATTAAAAAAAATTGTAACAAATTAATAAGTCCAACTTTAAACTCGGCCGGCACGCCCAATGCTTAACTGCGGTGTTTTCTTTTAAACTGCTCTCTTTGTCGAAATCAAAG
Source organism: Lymnaea stagnalis (assembly GCA_964033795.1). Classification (NCBI taxonomy): domain Eukaryota; kingdom Metazoa; phylum Mollusca; class Gastropoda; family Lymnaeidae; genus Lymnaea; species Lymnaea stagnalis. The sequence goes on from CAXITT010000264.1 coordinate 607,991, forward strand.
AATTACCGCAACGCCTGAGTACATTCATGCAGTGATTACGGAAGGTAAGACAATTATTATGACCTTAGCAAAGATAAGGCCATTATCAAGACCGTAGCAAAGATGCGGCAATTAATCATGACATGAATACATTCAAGCAATTTTATGATGAGCTGAGTGCAGGTAAGGCAGTTATTTTGACGCAAAAGATGAATGCACAAGTAATCTATTTATCACAAAAAACACAAGTGCGTTATTACCTCTTTGGGAATACTCATCCGATTTGTAATAGGATTACATCAGATAAAAGAAAACAATCGAGTTCACGCACAAGAAAAAAAGTAATTGCCTGTCAGTTTTTTCCAATTTAGGCTACTTAAAAGATATTCTCTGAGCTGTTTTACAATCTCCTTTTTTCCAACCTACTTCTTTGCAGGCATTGAATGAAAATCTGCTTTAGTATTTGTTGATAAATTAATTGACCATAAGTGCTTGGGGGTGGGGGGGGGGGTGGGGTCAGAAGATTAAGTAGTCTTGAGATTATAGTGTGGGGAAAGAAATAAACGTAAAAATGAGCTAAAATAGTAATATAATGAATAGTGCTTGTTTTTGATAACTTTATTTATTAGTTTATTATAAAATGAAAGTAAATTGCAGGCATTGAATGAAAATCTGCTTTAGTATTTGTTGATAAATTAATTGACCATAAGTGCTTGGGGGTGGGGGGGGGGGTGTGGTCAGAAGATTAAGTAGTCTTGAGATTATAGTGTGGGGAAAGAAATAAACGTAACAATGAGCTAAAATAGTAATATAATGAATAGTGCTTGGTTTTGATAACTTTATTTATTAGTTTATTATAAAATGAAAGTAATGCAAAAACTCGTGGCTATATTTACACGGTTTCAGGGCAAATATCCACTTTAATTTATATAAGAATGAGCTATGCTGACGAAACTCCAAAGAGCAGGAAAGATTTAAGTACGTTCGAATTCCTAAAATCAATAATATCTATTTTCTATTATTTTACGGAAATCGAATAAATTTAAATGCGCAAAAAATATTTTAAATCCGCTTTTATTTTATTTAAAGTTAAAGTTATATTATTATAAATTATGAGATTAACAATTTATTATTTTGAGAAGACTTTCAAATCTGATATGGGCGTGAAAAAAAGTTGCGAGATTCTTCTTAGATAAAAGAATTCGTTGTGTTACGATTTTCTGATAATGTATAATTTAAAAAAGAGGCAAACATGTGTTTAAATTTTTGATGACGATATCAATATATATCGAATTCCTGTAACACAAAATATATTTGTACCATAAATAGATTTTTTGTTGTAAATTTAAGATTTGTTTTTTTAACAATTTTTAGAGAAAAAAGTTGTAATTCAAGGCACGAAAAGGGGTAAATCTAAAGTATTTCGCTAGCGAAGTATTTGTCCCTCAATTAACTTCTTTAGTGACAAAAGTGATATAGTTAGTGAAAATTTAGACTGGGTAATTTAAGGTTATGTTTAGAAGGGGACAAGTAGTTTAGCTGCGTGAAAGGGTGTAGGGTACGCGTATCATGTATAGCAGAATAACGGTTCTCAAAACTTAATCATGTTAGAAACGTAAATATCATTACATTTTAAAAGTTTTGAATTGTGATGAGTTTTTGCAATAGCAGTTAGAAATTATCGCAAAGGACCTACCAATATTATCCCGATAACATCGGGTCATTTTATTCTAGCATATAATAGTAGGTCAAGTGGGCATTTCTTTCAGAGATCAACATCACACCATTCCCAGCTGTGTGCAAATCAGAGTGGACCTGTCTTTTTAGCCTGGAGTAATACAGCCACTATTATAGGCCAGGTAAAACCTGGAAATAACAAAATAATAAAAAAATCTTCTCAAACACCAAAGTCAGTTTAGAGCAGTGGTTCTCAACCTTTCTAGTGCCGCGACCCTTTAAATACAGTTTTTCTGGTCGTGCCGACCCCCCCCCCCGTCAAACAATTGTTTTCGTTGCTACTTCATAGCTTTAAGGATATGTGTTTTCAGATGGTCTTAGGCGACCCCTGGAAAAGGGTCCCGCGACCCCCAAAGGGGTCTCGACCCACAGGTTGAGAACCGCTGGTTTAGAGGGTAGCCAGCTTGGCGTGGCATTGAAAAAAAAAAACCTGATTGTGTACCCGAATCCAGCTGACAAAATAAGTTTTCATATCATTTGGCCTTTAAGATAGGTCAGGATTGCCCACTTGTTCTGAACTATTTCGTCATTATATATATATATATATATATATATATATATATATATATATATATATATATATATATATATATATTACCAAACTGATGAGGCACTTGGTACGTTTTGTTTACTCTGTATAAATCTGTAACCCAACGATGAAACTTCATCACACGTCGTGTATTCCTCAGACCAGCTGTCTCCTGTCGTACAATAAGACACCCGAGCTCAGCATTTGTTTAACTGTCTGGTTGGCTTCATCCGCAAGTCATTACCTCCACATTGCTATGTGTCATCCACTTTGTTGGCTGCTATATTCAGTGGAGATATTAATATTATGTTTTAGGATTTTTTTTTCCATCCCTTCCCTCTCATAGTTTTACCACACTTTTTATTGACACATTCTTTAAAAAAAAGAAAACACAGAGTGTAAAGTCCTGCTCAAAGGAATGGACAAAAGACATATTGTAACAGTATAAAACAAGACTCAACTAACCTCTGTTACATCAGCAGATTTTATATGTTTGCTATGTCACTGTGACCTGCAGGCAATTATTCCGTCTTCCCAGAAGAACATTGCCCTCATGACTTCCTTAATGTTAATAATGTCTATATTATCATGAAATTTGCTTTTTTAAATAAAAAAAAAAAATTCAGTGGCCCTATTGAGAACACATTTAATTCACAGGGCAAAATTATCTTTTTACCTATTTATTATTTTTTAAAACATCTTATCTTTCATTAGCACTTAAATACTCACATCTTCTCAAATCGTTTTTTTTCCCTCCTTCTCTCTCCCAATATTATTTGGACGATGCATTATTTCAACTTTTAATAAAGCTTCTCTTGTGTCCTCTATGTCAAACTGCACCGGTACAAAACATTGTAATGATCGTGACCATGTCATGGCAATGTATAGCACATTATAATTATTCCATGACTCCTGATTTCCCACTATACCACCACCCACATAATCTCTGTCTCAAATATTTGCATTCCGTGTATCTTGATTTCCCACCAGAACACCGCCCACATACTCTCTGTGTCAAATCCATGCATCACTTGACTCTTGATTTCCCACTAGAGCACCACCCACATACTCTCTGTCTCAAATCCTTGCATCACTTGACTCCTGATTTCCCACCGGAACACCTCTCACATAATTAATCTCCGTCTCAAATAGTTGCGTTGCGATGATGGAAGACGCATACAAGACACATCATGTTCTCCCATGTACAGCCGGCCCACCATGTTCTCCCATGTACAGCCAGCCCTTCAAGTTCCCCCATGTACAGCCGGCCCATCATGTTCTGCCATGTGCAGCTAGCCCATCATGTCCCGGACAAAAGTTTTCCAAACAACCCATACTCGTGTGGCTCGTCTCATGTATTCCCAATGACTTCACAACCACGACACGCCAACCACGTCATGTGATCTCGCTCACCTTCACCCACCGCCCATAGCTAGGGTTGGTGTCACCTACCCCACTGAGATGGTGTCACCCGGGGTGGTCCACACTCCAAGCGCCTCCCCTAGCCACCCCACTGCCTCCGCCTACTTTTATCAAAATCACTTCACAAATGTTCAATTTCAATTTTGTATTTATTGATTTAAATCACACAGACGCTCTACTTTTACCATTTTAATTGTTGAATTAATAATTTCTCAATGCGGTGTTTAAAAAAAACAAACATATGAAACGCTTTTCAAGACCGCCATTTCTCAACTAATATGGACGTGTCAAATTTTTCTAACTTGAAATTATTGTTAAAAAGATGACAATTTCATGCTTGTTGCAAAGCTTTAATTGCTCTGGGGACCCCTGGCAGTTCTGTTGACCCCGCCTTAGATGACGCTGTCGCAAACGGGAGCAGCAAATGTGTCCACTGTCAATTTGATCCTTTGATGTACCTTGGCACCAGCCTAAACTCAGGAAATGTTATGTTTCCAAGGCATGCGCCTATACCCAAGAAATACTTACCAACTTTCACGTGCAACATCTTGTTTGTATTTGTTTCAGGTCGAGACCATAGGAGACGCTTACATGGTCGTCAGCGGTGTACCAGACATTACAGAGAAACATGCCCAACGGGTGGCCAACTTTGCTCTGGACATGGTCAATCAAGCCGGACATGTGTTATGTCCAGACACAAAAAAGCCCTTGCAGGTAACCGAAAACCTTAAGATTGAAATCGTTAACCTGAAAAATTTTATGTTGCGCACTTCCAAAATTAAGATGTTAGTCGTAATCTTACGCCTGGTTTAAAGAGGAGATCTGGGGTCAAGATGTAATGTCATTTGTAATTTGCATTTACATTTAAACTGAAGGCTCCGGGCAACTTTTGTTACCATTTATGTCTTGAGCACATTCTCTTGGTAGTGGACCAGCTTTTTGTTACCATTTATGTCTGGTACACATTCTCTTGGTAGTGGACCAGCTTTTTGGTACCATTTATGTCTGGTACACATTCTCTTGGTAGTGGACCAGCTTTTTGTTACCATTTATGTCTGGTACACATTCTCTTGGTAGTGGACCAGCTTTTTGTTACCATTTATGTCTGGTACACATTCTCTTGGTAGTGGACCAGCTGTTTGTTACCATTTATGTCTGGTACACATTCTCTTGGTAGTGGACCAGCTTTTTGTTACCATTTATGTCTGGTACACATTCTCTTGGTAGTGGACCAGCTTTTTGTTACCATTTATGTCTGGTACACGTTCTCTTGGTGGTGAACCCGCCCTTTGTTACCATTTATGTCTGGTACACATTCTCTTGGTAGTGAACCCGCCCTTTGTTACCATTTATGTCCGGTACACATTCTCTTGGTAGTGGACCAGCCCTTTGTTACCATTTATGTCTGGTACACATTCTCTTGGTAGTGAACCCGCCCTTTGTTACCATTTATGTCTGGTACACATTCTCTTGGTAGTGAACCAGCTTTTTGTTACCATTTATGTCCGGTACACATTCTCTTGGTAGTGAACCAGCCCTTTCTTACCATTTATGTCTGGTACACATCCTCTTGGTAATGGACCAGCTTTTTGTTACCATTTATTTCTGGTACACATTCTCTTGGTAGTGGACCAGCCCTTTGTTACCATTTATGTCTGGTACACACTCTCTTGGTAGTGGACCAGGTTTTTTCAGTACCTTATTTCATACAATCCATTACGCAGAAATGACGAATTGGGAACAATGAAGGTCGGAATACAAAAGGTTTCGTCCAAGGTCACAATCATTTGTCCAAAGAAAATTCACCTTGAATAAAAATCGTCCAAGGTCAAATCCGTAAAGCTTGTAATTTTCAGAATTAAAATGGATGTTCCAGAAAACGTTATAATACTATTTTGGTCACCAGTCATTTTTAAAATTTTTTTTTAAAACCCGAAATAAACTCTACTGTGACGTCATAAACTCGAATCAATATCCGAGCCACACATTTTTGTTTTCAGAATTGAAATAGGTTTTTCAAAGTTTATTTTCCACAGACCCACCCCAGCCGTCCCACATCGCCGCCCCTGCCCTCAACCCCCACCCACCAGCCCGTCTTACAGTCCCATCCCTACGCCCCACCCGACAGTCCTGTCCCACCCGCAGCCCCACCCCCCACTGCAGTACCGCCCCCGCCCTTACACACACAGCCCCGCCCCACAGCTCCACCCAACAGCCCCACCCTCCCTATAGAGTTCTGTGGTTTCACGCTGCATTGATCTCCTTCTTCCCGTACCATTAAAACTGAATTGAAATCGGCATAAAGGTCCAAAACACTAGGAAATGTAAGTGCAGCATGAATTTATAATGGTTCTTCAAACTTCACCCATGCGGTGAGTGATCAGATAGAATACAGAATATAGAATGTTGACCGCATATGAACCATTGGGGCGATGTCTTGAAGGACGAACACATTATTTTGAAAGTGCTCTTGCGGTGAATTCGTTGCCTCTAAGTTGTTATGCGATTATTAACCGATTTATGATTGCATGCTGTTTAACTAGCAGCCTGTTTGTTCTGATTCTATTTTTTAGTTCTATCGCAAATGGGGTAAAGAAGGCTGAATAAAATTTATTTTGGTTGGGTAGATCGTAGCGTAGAGAGAAGCCTATGTCTATAGTGTAATTATTTAAACAGGTATTAAACAGACCAACTACAGACCAAGTGTTATTTTCAGCAAACCATACTTTGAACAGACCAATTATTACCTTGAACAGACCAACTATTACCTTGCACAGACCAGCTATTACCGTGCAAGACCAACTATTACCTTGCACAGACCCACTATTGATCCTCGCGCTAGACCTGGGGACTATATATACTTTGTATTAGCTGTTCGCAGTCTTTGATTTTTTACAAACTTTTTACAAACAAAAAGGACAATTGATTTCTTCCTCCACATTGTATGTGTGCCATCTGCCATGACTGACCGGATGTAGTCGCGGTGTTCGTCTGTATCTGTGCTGTCAGCCATGACTGACCGGATGTAGTCGCGGTATTCGTCTGTATCTGTGCCGTCAGCCATGACTGACCAGATGAAGTCGCGGTGTTCATCTGTATCTGTGCCGTCAGCCATGACTGACCGGATGTAGTCGCGGTGTCCATCTGCATCTGTGCCGTAAGCCAGGGCCGGCCTTAGGCTACCGCAACCTATGCGCCCGCAGTTGGGCCCGCACTTTCATAGGCCCCGCGCTAATTCTAGCTGTAAATTATTAAATTAAACCATTATATCATATAATCATGTGTAGGCCCCGCGCAATCCGTTTCGCATAGGGCCCCGCAATTGTTAGGGCCGGCCCTGCCGTCAGCCATGACTGACCGGATTTACTCGATGTGTCCGTCCTTTTTCCAACGCTGTGATACAATGTATGGGAAACCCTGATAAAGAAAATGCAACAAAACAACGAACGTGTCGGCAAGAAGCCTTCATCGGCGAACAAACAACAGTAAAAACAGAGTTAACTACAAATAAAAAATTAGCTGAAATGTAGCATTCGAGAAGACAACAAGGGGAATGTGACAGAGAATAAAAAAGGCGAGAAATTAAATATAGGCAAAAAAAAAAGGAAAGAAGAGAGGAACAGTAATATCACGAAAGAAAACCAACTTGGAGATTTTATTGATCTATTTCTAGCTCATTGTCTAACAATCCATTTGATATATATATCAAGCTGAAATTGGTGTCGGACACACGATAATTTTTTCCTCGATATCCACATTGCTAAAAAAAATTGGAAACAATGAGCTGCATAGCATTTCCGATACTTAAAAACAGCTCAACCAGGGTGAATTCTTTACTTTAGATTCAGAACTGAAAGATTAAAAAAATTGCATTTATTGTTCCCCAATCTATACGAATATATTATTGTAGTCCCTCGGCTGTCAAAGAAAATGTGAATAATCACACACAAAGTGAAAATGTTCATGGCATATGACGGCTGACCTATGGGCTTTGAGGAATCCTTTTAGATGTCTTGAGTTAAATTGTTCTTAGTTAAAAAAAATCTTTGTCTTTGTAAGAATATTTAAGTAGTGCATAAAATTAATATGACAGGGAGACTCACTGTCTTGTAGGCTCTTTAACCTAACATTACAGAGACTTATTAGAAACATACACATTGACACTCGAGGAACGATAGCAGGATACTTTCTGAGGGAAACTCAAGACCCACAACCAACGGGCACACTCTACAACCAACCACTTCAGTATCTTGCATATGCTGATGACATAGCACTTCTAGGGAAAAGTATAACAGGCATATCAAAATCCTTTATTGAATTAGAAGACGCATCTTTACAAGCAGGGCTGGAAGTTAACAACCAAAAAAACAAAATACTTGACCATGATAAGAGAGGAAAAAACAGATGAAACAATTAAAATTAGAAACCCAACTTTTGAAAAAGTAAATCAATTCAAATACCTAGGATCCTTGTTAAATGAAAGAAACGATTTACTAATAGAAATAAAAGAAAGAATATCAGCCGGAAACAGGGCATACTTCAGTAGTCAGAAAATGCTCAAAAGTAAAAACATTACAAGAGAAACAAAGAAAACTATTTATAAAACTGTGATGAGACCAGTTGTAACATATGCAAGTGAAACTTGGACCCTAACAAAAACAGCAGAAAACCTATTAAACACATGGGAGAGGAAAGTTTTCAGGACAATATATGGGCCAACAAAGGATGAATATGGATGGAGAATACGAACCAACCAGGAATTATACAGTCTATATCAGGATCCCACGATCGTGGCAGAAATAAAAAGAGGCAGGCTACGTTGGGCAGGACACATAGAGAGAATGCCAAATGACAGAGGAACGAAGAGGGTGCATCACAAATACCCCAGAGGAAAAAGGCTCAAAGGCAGACCTAGGCTTAGGTAGATAGATGATGTAGAAAAAGATCTACAGCAGCTGAAAGTCCAAGCATGGAAAAGAAAGGCATTGGTTAGGTCTGAGTGGAAGGAAGTGGTGAGGCAGGCCAAAGCCCTACATGGGCTGTAGCGCCACAGGGATGGATGGATGAAAATGAATATACACGCTTTGAGTAAACAAAACAACAACACAATATTTCCTTTTTTTAATCAATATAATAATCTAATCTTATTGATATCTTTACCCAATTTTAAAAAAAAATCTTCTTTAAACTATTTAACTGTTTAAAAAATAAAAAAATAACATTAGCCCGAGGTTTGTTAAATATTAGTACAAGGGCAGAGAAGGTTGAGTGAATTTGTTTATCCAAATACAACACTGATTAAACAAGTTTGTGTGTGTGTGCAGCCCTACCTCGCTCAAGTTTACGTGTGCAGTCCTACCTCGCTCAAGTTTACGTGTGCAGTCCTACCTCACTCAAGTTTACGTGTGCAGTCCTACCTCGCTCAAGTTTACGTGTGCAGTCCTACCTCGCTCAAGTTTACGTGTGCAGTCCTACCTCGCTAGTCGACATGTAGCTTTAGGGCGATTTTGTCGCCACCGCAAACCGAAATGAAATAGCAATTTAAAAACGAACAGAACAGGTTCTTAGGTTCTTAGGTTCTTCTCGATGATATGAAAAAGTCCGAAAAGCGGGTGTGGGCGAGGGGGGGGGGTTGGAGTTTGGTCATGCCCGCGTACTTCCCTTCCCCTGTGATACCAATGCGAACTGACGCAGATCACGCTGGAACGAAATTAATGTTTAGATCACCTGTACGGGACACTTTGAACTGTTAGGCTAACATCACATTACATCCGCTTTTCAACAGCATTTGAGACTGACACACCAGACCACGTTTTCGCTAAAGGAATTCATCCAACGATATGCTCGCAGTGGAGCCGATCGAATCCAATTTCAATCAGTCATCTTGAGTTTTTTCGTAACGACAACATTGACCTTGTCGCCTAGAAACATGTGTAGAGCGATAGTCAATCTTTTAAATATTTACCGATCCTTTCTCCTATAGACATTTAAAAACAAATTGTAGTTGTACATATGTCGAAAATGTCTACGATAAAATTCTTGAATATAACTAAAGCCGTCATTTCCTTTATTTTATTAGTCATTTGTGTTCTTATTAGTAGTATTATTACTTTTGGAGCGTCGATCGGACAGTGACGAACATAAAAACAAAGCAATTTTATTTCGCCAAAAACTCTCTGAAACACGTATTCGAAGCACCACTGTGACCAAATTCAACTTCGTCACAGTGAGCATCATTCCTTTGTTTGTGAGTTTCTTTTTCTACTCAAAATTGGGTCCCGTTCGTCAGAATAAAATTTCGGTGATATGCAGATCCAGTGGGATCGTAGCCTAAGGCTCACTACCATTATCGATGCGTGAAATGTTATGCAACTGATTGTTTTCAGAGGAATCGATTCCAGGCCCCTGGGCGCTGGCCAGAAACATTAAAAAAAACAAAACTGATGCTCATAAATTCACACCTGACATATCGTAAACAAATAAAACACAGCATGTTACATTCAGCAGCTTTTTAAGAAATAATGAGGTGAATGAGTGCACATTTCACGGAGCCATGGCTCTATTCCACCGCGAACTAAACACGCGCTGTACTTTCATCGATCTCAGAAGTCAAGAGATTTCAAAATGACAGTTCCGTCTACATAAACAATGACTTGGATTGTGGGGCGACGCTGTATTTTGGACAGCTATATTATACTAGGAAACACATTTAAAACACTTTGAAATATATTTATGTTTTAAAACATTAACTTCGGTGTTGATTGTATGCGCCGTTTTTTCAATCATGGGTATTGAACAGCTCTACAGTGTCAGTGACAGTGACAGTGTCAGTGTAAGTATCAGTGCTGTTTATCTGGTCATGATAGATGAAAACCCCCAAGTTTGACACCCATCTGCCATAAAAGAATTCTAACAAATTATTTTTTTAGGATAGAAAAGTATCGAATTTAATGATATAAGTGTAGAAAAGTATAGAGGTTCTGATCTTAGAATTGAAAAGTATGGGACTTCTGATGCTAGGATAGAAGAGGCTGACCATCAGGCGAATTCTTCACAACTACAAAGACATGATTTTACTGAATCCTCGTGCATCCCCAAAACAGAGGAATCTGAACATCAATTAACTCTAACTCCGAGTGCTCAATTTTTTTTGCCCCCTTCATTCATGGCCTAATATGCTATTTTCAACTATGAAACAATTTAAAAATTTATTTAAAATATCTTTCGGATTAAACGAAAGATGATGCAGGAGAGATTAAAAATTAGATTACTTTTTAGACTGGTCACTGCGACGCAATAGCAGGCAGTCTGAACACATGGCTGTTAAACAGGTGTGCAGACACAGTGTGTCAGCTATTTTAAATTACCTGAGTAGGAAATGGGTAAAAACAAAATATGGTCAAACCTGAAAAAAATGAACGCAAAAAAAGCAACAAAAAAAAAACAAAAACGAACGTATCGGCAGGAAGCCTTCGTTGTTTTCTTGCGTTCCTTTTTCTTTCAGGTTTGACCATAATTTCTTTATTCATTTCCTATGTTGCTAACTCAATTGCAGTCTCTCCCCTTGTTACCATTACCTTAACTGACGCGGTCAATAAGAATACAGCCTTTAATCGAATCGGGAAATTATTCAATTTTTAAGGTAATCAATATTCAAGTTAATCAATACATATGCGATGTGCTGTTAGGTAATACTTTTATACTGACAGTGCAAACACATTTTGTTTTACATGAAGTGCACAAACCAATTAGCAAGCTATATTATCGTTATATGTTTGAAATGGTGTGATAATATTTTAAGAACAGAGGGTAAGTTCAATCACCCTTAATACTTTCCAAAGTAGTAGTGATCCATTCAATGTTCTACGTCATGTTCAAACGGTGAAGTAAATAGTATAAGACGGTGGCGTAAAGATGATAAAGACAGCTGTGGAAATAGTGTAAGACAGCTACGTAAATAGTATAAGACGGAGGCGTTAATAGTTTAAGACAGCTGCATTAAATAGTTTGAGAAAGCTACGTAATAGTTTTATACAGCTACGTCGATAGGATAAGATGGAGGCGTAAATAGGATAGGCCAGGGATATAATCATGATAGACGTGGGCAATATATTACAGCTCGCTCATACTTTAATTATTTAAATGTAATCTTTTTTGATGTGCCTGATGTAGATTTTTTTCAATCAATTGATTACAATTACAATCACCTTTCGTCCAAACTGACGGGATATCGATCTTGTTAAAAGATTAAATAAGTAACGGAGAGAATGATCTCAAGTACTGACTTGTACTTGCGGAATGCTAAAGGATGCTCAGTTAAAAACCACATGTCATTTTTGAAATAACGACATGACATTGCTTGAAATAGATGTCAGTGTTTGAAATGAATGTATGTCAGTCTTTGAAATAAATGTATGTCAGTATTTAAAATAAATATAAGTTCGTTTTTGAATCGAAATGTGATCACATTAATACAAGAATTAACATGTATGGATTTTTTTCTTGTTTAAATCGTGTACTATTTCAAGACCTATGAAGTTCCCCAATATCACTGCTGTAAAATTGCCCCGTTTATTACATGAAGTATAACATATGAGGGTATCGTTCAAGCCGTTTGATTTAAATAAAAAGTGAAACAAGATATAATTAAATGGACGTTGCGGCAAGATGTCTTCTTCAGGAGACAGTGCAAAACAAGGAACAAGATACACTTTAAATTACAAATAGATTTAAAAAAAAAAAAACAAGTTATGTTCTCGAACATCTCAATAATGTCAATGTAGCTTAACGTTTAGAACTGGAACCCGTGTTCCGACTCCGTTTCCGACTCCAGTAGCTCCACTGACCTCTTTGACAGTAAGTCATTTAATCAAAATCCCATCACAATTTTTCAACGTCTGAAAAAGATTCATTTTAAATTGATCTGTATAGATTGATTGATACATTTATCGATCAAAGCTGGCGTAATGTTTTTACACGAACAACGACATCGAGCATCGTCTTGAATTGTAAACTTATTCTGTAAGTGAAACTTTGAGACCAATTATGTAGCTGCTAAAATTAGGCTCAAATGAAGGTAACCCTTCTAAGGATTTCTCTCTTAAACAGCGGCGAAATGGAGCGAACTTTAAGAGGTCGGAGGTTCTGGACCTGGGATTGAATATGCTATTGACGGGGCACTTGAAAGATTTTATTAGACTATTTATTATTTAATTTTATCACATTACCGTTCTGACGTAATTTTTTTTTTTTTTTTTTGGATTGAAGACGCTTGTTAAGAAGGATGGGAAAATCGTCATTTTAATTCATCTTACGCTACTTAACATAGAGAAATAACAGGTTCTACAATTGTAATCACATTACCGTTCTGACGTAATTTTTTTTTTTTTTTTTTGGATTGAAGACGCTTGTTAAGAAGGATGGGAAAATCGTCATTTTAATTCATCTTACGCTACTTAACATAGAGACATAACAGGTTCTACAATTGTGTGTGTGTGTTCAGTTTAAACTATAAATGTTCTTCCTGCTTTACCGAATCAGGTTTAGTTTAACTGAAAACACGAGGGAGAAAACAAAAAAAAACAGTTTTATTATTTTAATGTACATGAATTATGTCAATCTAATATCCCCGTCCATTCCCAGATTCGGGTGGGCTTACACACAGGCCCAGTGGTTGCAGGTGTGGTCGGGGTCAAGATGCCCAGGTACTGCCTGTTTGGAGACACGGTCAACACGGCGTCCAGGATGGAGTCCAATTCCGTACCAGGCCGGATACACGTCAGCGAGACAACTTTTGGGTAGGTCGAGGTCAAGTCGTGGCCTGGTCGAAGTTCAGTTCTGCGCGGGGCCTAGGAAAGGAAACAAGTTCTTGCGCTTAAAGAGAAAACAAGAACAATAAATCAATTCACAGTTGACCTATTTCTAAACATATCACAACTTGACACACTGTTACTGATACACTAGTTACAGTTTTTGCAACTCATCTTACCGTGGCGATTCATTTATTATTTTTTTTAAATTTGTATATATTCTTGTACATATTAGAAATAAAGTGGCATTTAAAAGACAAAATACCGTTTTTAAAAAAAGTTAAACGAATATTTTTAAAATAACGCCAGTTAAAAACACAACTTAATAAATTAAATAATGTGTGTATTCTGCAGATGAAAATTATACTTAAATTAAACGACGTTAAATGTATTTATATTGTTTGACGAATCACATTTTCGTAACAGCGTTTCTCAGTCCAGCCAGTGTTTTTTTTGTGTTTTTTTTTTTTTTGTTTTTGAGTTTTTTGTTTGGTTTTTAAAATAAAAAGTGTTCATTTTAATTATTACATTCTTTATCATTGAACAGTTTATAACGTGTGAACAAAGTTTTATTAAAAGTTTTATTTAATAAAATTACAGTAGTAAAATAGAAAAAAAAATAAGATGAAGGAATTTGATAAAAAAATGTCTTCCTTCTGGAATCGACCGCTTTCCTTCTGGCGATGCAGGGGGGGGGGGTCGGCTTCGCTATCATCGACATCATCGACATCATCGACCTGGCAATGCAATTTTTAAAACGCAATGATGCATGCTTACAAAGTTTCATTTATTACTCTATACTGATCTTCATCCGTCCGTACACTTGATAATATTTTGATTATGCATAGCCAGTGCGCGTATGCTTAAGGTAACCTGAGTGCATATAGCCACGTTGAGGTGTCTAGCATTCGATCTCATAGATTTGCCCCTGGTCTTAGAGCATTCGCCGTAACCAGATATTTACACAGTTGGAGTGAGCAAGGACAGTAGTTTGTATAGATATTACACACATTTTAAAAAATATAAATACATTTCAAAATGCAGACGGGTGAAACTAAAAAATGAAAAAAGTTATTGTTTTAAAGATAGAAAGCTCGAAACACCGTATAATTCCATGAAGTTGTGTTTCTACAGGGCGCTGAAAGATCAAGGCTACCTGTGCCGATGTCGGGGCGAGGTGAACATCAAGGGCAAAGGGGTCATGACCACGTATTTTCTCATAGGCAGCAGGAACCACGCCATCACAGAACCCGACGACGAGCACACCGACCTACCTCTAGTCATTCCAGACGGCGACGCGGACACAGACTCTAACGAGCTTTGTACGATTTTTAGTTATTGCTTAAGAATACTTAGATGTAAGATTTTAATTACCTTTCATTGAGGACCACCCGGGACAACGCAAGCATGTGGCGCGTGTTACATACTCTCTTTGCATTTGATGCATAGGTGATCAAGTAAACATTGGGGAAAGCAGCGAACGAGAGCGCATCACGGTGCGCAATCAGAGCGGGTTTGTCAATATTCAATCGGATTTAAATTATTAAAGTTATTCGGGGTTTTGTAAATTTCAGTTAATTTTTAAAAAGACTTCTACTTCTAATACCTTATATATGGGCCAAAAGGAATTTATTTATAAGAGGGAATTGAACCTTTACGAGCTTTTTAAGATATTAGTTACCTATAATGGGACATAAATGCGTACAGTTCAAAACCGTTCTGTTTTAGAATAACTCCCTTAAAATTTCAATCCCCTAATTTTACTACATTTTTCTATAAATCTTTTTCACCATTCAGCACGACGTAAATACATGCGACAGAATGGATACTCACAGGATCTTTCAGATCTGGAAACTCTACGCCTGTCCAACAACAACAACGACAGCAAGGACTCACGGCCACCTCCTGCCGTCAACAGCACCACCGACGGCGTGCTGCGCGACCCCGGAGACGCCCCACCCAACTGCAGCGGGGACACGCTCGGGCAACTCAGCCCTGACCTCACGTGGTACTCTCATCCCCAAAACACCTTCAGTAAAGACACGAGCAGCCAAACCGTACCGCGGGATGCTGGCAGTGAGACGAACTATGCCGGGGAAGAGCGATCCATGAAAAGCTCTCGTGCGTATGACGAGGAGACGGGCGCCAACGCCACGAACGGTGCTGGCGAAAGTGCAAGGTCTTTAACCTGCAGCGTTCCTTCCATTGACAATCAGATAAGGTTCCAGGCATCTATAAAAGACAGACGCGTCAATGACTACGACGTGGGCCGTTACCCGGTCTCAAGTAAAACGTGTATACTTTTGTGATTATATTTCCCCATCCATGGAAACGAGCCTCAAGACATTCTATGCCCCATGGTGCTGATGGTTCAGAATGATAATGATTATATTTCCCCATCCATAGCATCGAGCCTCAGGACATATGCCCAATGGTTCTGATGGTTCGGAATGTTGATGATTATATATTTTACCATCCATAACATCAAGTCTCAGGGCATGTGCCCCATGCTGCTGCGGGATCGGAATGATGATGATTTTATATTACCGTCCCTGGCCTCGGACCGAAGGGCACATGCCCAGGTGGCTGCTGCAGAGGCCTAGCTAGAGTAATTGGTGCCGGGGACAAGTTTCATCCTCCACCCCCCCATCTTTTAAAGTCTGAAATTTCCTTATTTTCACCCATACAATACCCTAAAACCCCATTTTAGTGCCGCCCCCAACTAGTCTGGCACTCAGGCACATCCATCCCATCTGAACCCCCACCCCTTCTTAACTTCACCTCTGGGCTAACGGTTAAGGATGACGATGGCTGTATTTTACCATATCATAGCCAACAATATTCTAATCGATATAGTGACATGATATTATCCATTTCATTCTTAACTCATCATTGTATTTACGATTTCCAGGCTATAAAAGTAACATTCTTGGAAGTTCATTGTTATGAGACTACCTTTAATTTATTATTACGTTTTTTTAAAAAAAAAATCATTGTGCCCATGAAAAGAATGTGTTGTTCCCCTCCTCTTGTTCTCCTAAAAAAATCAGTAAACTAAATAAATAATTCCATTATTAGAAGCAATTTTTAGACTCACTAAAAGATGTGTGAAAGATGTCCGAACATTGACTTTTCAATCATAGCAATCAAGTACACGATCGCCTTTTGTCTTGTTTCTTTTTTTCTTTTGTTTCTTTTTTTTTCTTTTACCATGATCCAATTTGGGAAGTAAAACTATTTCCTATTGATTCAGTTTACGACTGTGATACGAGTAGACAGGAAGATAAGTTTTAAGACAAAGATAGGATAAAATGTCCTTTTGAATTACGCACTTGACTGAAATTTATTTATTTTTATTATTATTATTATTATTATTATTATTATTATTTTACATTTCTTGCCTTAAACAATAAAGTGTGTATACATGTGTGCCGAGCAATCCGCCAACAGAAATTCATAATTGAAGTTTAAGAGCACTTTTTTTTTTTTTTTACCTTTACCCCCCCCCGAGAGAAAGCATTTCTTGACTAATGTTTTAAAATTGTGATAGCGTTTTTTTATAAATAACTATTGATGACTGTATACCAACTGCTTTGTTACAATTTGAAACGAAGATTTTCTATAAACAGCTGCACCACTAGAATCGAACAATCATTTTTTCATGTTTCTGGTCATTTTAACATTAGTGTTTTCGACATTTGTTTCACATGGACTTTTTAAACACGTGTGGGGGGAAAAAAAAATCAAGAGTGAGAACTCATAATAAATAAATGTAAATTGTGATTAAAAGTTTTTCGAGTTACTCTTCCTTCAAACAAAATATTTTTTAAAAAAAAGCTATTACAATATTGAGCAGGAATTTAATTAAGGTGACCCGTGCCCCCGCTTTCGCTGGGTACTCCACGCCAACCTTAATTTCTGCTACCCCCGTGACATTCTGGGGTTGAATCTAAGCTTGTGTCAAATGATTATTTTTGGGTCGCACCACAACCGGAATAGATTTAGTGACTATGTTTATATCACACATTTTCTGGTTAAGGAAAACCATTGGTGCCCGCGATTTCTGCCCTACTTCCCGATAAAAATGATAACATTACTGGCCCTGCAGCCAATATGCACTGCCTAGTGGCCTGGCTAGTGTTAGTGCCACCCCAGGGGGGGGGGGCTCAAGTTTTGATGCGCTGCCTTTCCCCTAGAAACTCTGCAGTGGTCCGAAAATACCACCCCCTCAAAATAAAAATAAAATGGCTGCCCATCCACTCCCCCCCCCCTTGACGTCACTGGCGAAGCTTGAGGGCCAGGGAACAAGATTAATTTTTACACCCCCCTCCCTTCACTCCCACCAAACTCTGAAAACCATTATTTTCAGCCATTCAATACCATAAAAG
>CAXITT010000264.1:626288-688986 GCA_964033795.1 Lymnaea stagnalis
CAAAAATCTAAAAAAATTCTCTCCCCCCCCCCCCCCCCCCAACCCATTTCGTTGAAATGTATTTTTGAAGGCAATACTGCCCCCGTCCTTTTCTTTTTAATTTCTTCCTTCTAATAAACAAATGCCACGTTGCCTGAAACCCCACCTAAGGCAAACAGTGTATAGCAGGTGAGGACGGGGTGAAGGTGATAGGTTATTATTTACTCCATTACTAAGGCAAGGCCCTAAAACACACCGCTTTGATGGCAGACGTATATCGAGCGTAAGCCAACATTTTTCTTTTTTTTTTAGGGGGCCGGGGAACGCACCTGATTTTTTGTGTCCCCTTGACCTAAAAAGAGTTACGGTCCTGGCGTTAATGTAGTTACACGCTAGCATTTTGCTTCCTGTTTACTTTAGGAATGTTATATATGGAATTATATTTCTTCTGGACAGGGAATTCCCCTACTTTCCCATTGTTTTCTTAATTCACTTGTTTATTTTCCTGGTGTGTTTGGGGTATTGTGTGGTTTATTTATGCGCCATTGCATAAACGCATAAGCTTTTCATAACTGGGTTCATTTTATTTTTATTTTTTTTAGAATTATAATAATTTATTAATATTTTTAGCCTGTGTGTGGTGTGTTAAGAAGGACCGAAAATTCTATTTATTTTTTTAGAAATACGTTACCTATAGCAGCTATTAAAAGCAGTAATAAGAGTATTTTAAAACTAATAAATTAAAGTCAAACTAGAGCAGAAGAGCAGTACTGGCCGTAGACAATATTGGTCAATGCTTACACAACTGAAGTCAACGTAGAGCAGTGCTGGCCGTAGACAATATTGGTCAATGCTTACACAACTGAAGTCAACATAGAGCAGTACTGGCCGTAGACAATATTGGTCAATGCTTACACAACTGAAGAGAACATAGAGCAGTGCTGGCCGTAGACAATATTGGTCAATGCTTATACAACTGAAGTCAACATAGAGCAGTGCTGGCCGTAGACAATATTGGTCAATGCTTACACAACTGAAGTCAACATAGAGCAGTGCTGGCCGTAGACAATATTGGTCAATGCTTATACAACTGAAGTCAACATAGAGCAGTGCTGGCCGTAGACAATATTGGTCAATGCTTACACATCTGAACTCAATATAGAGCATTACTGACCTTACACAATATTAGTCAATGATTACACAAATGAAGACACACTAGAGCAGTACTCGCCGTAGACAATATTGGCCAATGCTAACACAAATGAAGTGAAACTAGAGCAGTACTGGCCGTAGACAATATTGTTCAATGCTTACACAATTGAAGTGAAAGTAGAGCAGTACTTGACGTAGACAATATTGGCCAATGCTACACAACTGAAGTCAAAGTAGAGCACTACTGGCCGTAGATAGGACACTGCCACCTGGGGCAGGCAAACCTTTTTGTCCCTTTCCACGAAAAGGGCCAGAAACCGACCATAACTGTCTCCCCCTATAAAAAAAAAAAAAAAAATTCGCCCGGGGTGAATCACCCCTTCCACACCCCCTTCGTACAGTCCTGCGTCGGTAGAAGTCTTTGAGTTGTGACTTATAAGTTTGGGGTCCACCTCATTTGTCAAGTTATGAGAAGCGCTGATCTGTAATTGACCTTTCACGAGAGACTTTCCTAACAATATAAGGTTAGGTGCACGCTGGCTATCGCAGTGCTGAAGACGAGATTGGGAGAAGGTGGATATCTAGGGCGGTTCTCTGGCGGAGCTCTTAACCAGTCGTTTAACATACGATTTAACATACGATTTAACATACGATTTAACATACGATCTAACATACGATCTAACATACGATTTAACATACGATTTAACATACGATTTAACATACGATTTAACATACGATTTAACATCGATTTAACATCGATTTAACATACGATTTAACATACGATCTAACATACGATCTAACCTACGATTTAACATACGATTTAATATACGATTTAACATATGATTTAACCTACGATTTAACCTACGATTTAACCTACGATCTAACATACGATCTAACATACGATTTAACATACGATTTAACATACGATTTAACATACGATTTAACATACGATCTAACATACGATCTAACATACGATTTAACATACGATTTAACATACGATTTAACATACGATTTAACATACGATTTAACATACGATTTAACATCGATTTAACATACGATTTAACATACGATCTAACATACGATCTAACCTACGATTTAACATACGATTTAATATACGATTTAACATATGATTTATTTGAGAATTCCGAGAGGTAAATTTCATTTTCAGAAAGTTGAGTAAGACTTTTAAAAATGGATTCTGTCTCAATTTATTAAAATTTTTTTACATGATCAAGAGTGAATGAAATATTAACTACCAATGAAAGTGAATTTGTGAGAACCGCTAAGGCTTAAAACTAGGTCATTATCCCACTGGGATGTTGGTCGTCTGATAATATATGTCACCAAGTATCTCACCGATTACAGGAGTCCAGAGGCCGCAGTAAAACAACAACATCCGTTTGCATCGCTGGTCGGCAATTTTTTTGTCTGGCACTTCCCAATTGTTCACTGCAGTGCTGCAAGGGTGGGGACAGAGGATCTTTGACACAGTCAATACTAGAGCTGAAGGCTGCAGAGGATCTTTTTAACACAGTCAGTGCTATAGCTGAAGGCTCCAGAGGATCTTTGACCACAGTCAATGTTATAGCTGAAGGCTCCAGAGGATCTCTGACACAGTCAGTGCTATTGCTGAAAGGCTCCAGGTTTATTATCTGTTTTGTTTGATCATTAGTATTAGTCTCATTCTTCGGTTGTTAGAAATTCTAGCTTTGCAGAATATCGGTGGCTCACCCGTCTTATTTCAGAGCACTGATGGCTCGCCCGTCTTATTTCAGAGCACTGATGGCTCGCCCGTCTTATTTCAGAGCACTGATGGCTCGCCCGTCTTATTTCAGAGCACTGATGGCTCGCCCGTCTTATTTCAGAGCACTGATGGCTTGTGCTCGTTAGATGGAAGTAAACACATATGACAATTAATATTTTCGTTTCCTGACAATCTTGATTAATTGCAATGTATAAAAGTCACAATTTGTGCGTGTGTGCCGGGATCCAGTTCCACTAAATAGTAAAATATAAAATGCTAGGGAAAAAAAAAATAAAAATTATACATTACTAACCCTTGACCTGAAGACAATGTTAGAACCACGTGTTTTCCGTCACCCATTAGTTAACCATTTATCACTGCTCTGAGCTTGAGTTAATGACAATGTTAGCATGGTTGTAAAAATTGCTTGACAAACATGCCGGTGTGGGGAGGTGGGGGGGGGGGATACACTTTTTATGTGTTTTAAAAAGCCTTGCCGAAGAGCATTCATGAAGACGCGCATTGTATTGTTCAAGCTTTCTAATCACAGCTCAGTTCAAACTATACGTTTGGAGTACAGTGGTGAGGATTTAAAACGTGACCGTGGATTAGATCAAATTCACATAAGACTCAAGACTTAAAACTTACTCAAGAGAGTGTGCGTCAACTGAGGCAGACGATGACCGTAAGGACGTTCTTCCTGAAAACAATTGGGTCGTCCAGTAATTGCGCTTTGTTCAAATTGAGATTACAAAAAGTCCATAACAAAAACAATCCCTAGTGGGTCGTCCTATGAGTTTTAACCATTATGATAATTTTTTTGAAAGGATATTTTTAATTTTCAAACTCATTACTTGAACACTTAAAACAATACTTTAAAAAGGAACTAAATAGATCACTTCAAATTTTGTTTTTTTTTCAAAGAAAGCGTTAGTTGTAAGTTGATGGCTTTTAAAATTTCCCCCAGCTAAATAATAAGTGTACTTTGTAGTGTCAATGTCTCTATCTATTCATGGGAGTAAAACAAAGCCAAGCTGTTGTGCCAATGTCTCCGTCTGTTCATGGGTACAGGACAAATTGAAACTGTTGCATTTTCACATGATGAACAGTCGCGGGGTTCAGTGGCGAATCTGAAAATGAAAAAAAAATAAACACAACCCCGTCAGTGTCATACATGTTTCACTGGAGTCAGAAATGGGGGGTCAGGTGTTTGTATTTGACCTTTTCCGTAAGTTGACAAGAAAAGTCGCCGATAAGTAGGAGAACTTGCTTGAAGTTTCTGCTACATTGGGTGAAATGTTCAATACTCTAATATTATATTCAGGATCAAATAATAATTATTTTAAAAAATCTAGCACCACCCTTAATCAACACAATTTAACAGACAATCAAAGGAAGTGAATTGGGGGGGGGGGCCACAGTTTATTGAGATAACAAATATATTTCACAGCTGCAATAGAAGGGTGGGGGGGTTGGCCAAAAAGGCGGCACTTTTTCCCGAAATTTTGAGGTACTGTATTTTCGGCCAACTGCAAATTTTGTCGTGGGGGAGGGTCGGCAAGAATGTTGACGTGCCATGGGCGTCATGATCCCAAGTTACGCCTTTGGTTCCGAGATAACCACAAGACAAACGTTTTGACTTATTATAAATAATCATAATTAAGCCAGGTTTTTGTTCAAGGAGAACTCAACAGTTTGAAAGTAATGGCTTGACTTGGTTCCTATTTTTGGCTAACGGTTAGACTCCGCAGAAAAATCATTAATTGTATACAGTAAAGACTACACAGAGAAATCATTAATTGTATACACAAAAGGTAATTATGAACGCAAAATGCCATACTTCGGCTAGACAGTACTTTTATGTTACAAAATAATGCATTGTAGGTAACTTAAGTGGCGAGTTGGATCTTTCAGATGTTTTGCCTTGACACTTTCCGAGTAGATCTAAGTTCTAACATTAAAGTGAGATTTAAAAAAAAAAAACAGCAACAAAAATACAAAATGAGTCTTTAGCTTGTCCAATTGTTAAGATGAGTAAATAACATTTGGACACACATTGCAGGTAAGTTCTAGAGCAAAATGAAGATTTTTTTAAAAAACCCAGAAAAATAGCACCTCTACGACATTATAAAATAAAATAAAAAATAATTGATTCGAATTAGTCTAATGCAGTGGTTCTAAACATTTCTAGTGCCGCGACCCTTTAATACAGTTTATCGTGTCGTGGCGACCCCCTGCCACACAATTATTTTTGTTGCTACTTCATAGCTGTAAGGATATGTGTTTTCAGATGGTCTTAGGCGACCCCTGGGAAATGGTCGCGACCAAAGGGGTCGCGACCCACAGGTTGAGAAACGCTGGTCTAATGGCATATATTTCATTGACATGAGATGTCTAACAATAACTTGTCAAAATTGTTTGGATGCCACATCTTAACTCTTTTCTTTTCTCCTTTGTAGTGCAAAAAAATAAAAATAATCGCAACTAGTTTTGACAACAGACGACCAGCTGGAACAAGATGGCGTCCAACGTGACGTAAGTTTTTCCTTGTTTATTTTTACTTAAAAGAAGTTAACAGGAGTGTTAACGTGTAGCATAGCTGGAGCTTGCAGGACGTAGGTGGAGCTTGTAGAGTGTAGCTGGAGCTTGCAGAATGTAAGATGGATCTTGTAGAGTGTAGATGGAGCGTGTAGAGCGTAGATGGAGCTTGTAGAGTGCAGTTGGAGCATGTAGAGTGTAGATAGAGCTTGTAGAGCGTAGATGGAGCCTGTAGAGTGTAGTTGAAGCTTGTAGAGTGTAGTTGGAGCTTGTAGAGTGTAGCTGGAGCTTGTAGAGTGTGCTTGGAGCCTGTAGATTGTAGTTGGAGCTTGCAGAGCGTTGATCGAGCCTGTACGTCGTAACTGGAGCTTGTAGAGCGTTATAGGAGATTGCAGAGAGCTGTAACAGGGAGCTGTGACTAATAGCCCCTACCACGTCCTGGTGCTGACTCTCTGCCGATGGAAACATCTTTAGCATTTGTTTACTGTTTGTCAGGGTAGAAAGTTGTAGTGGTCGTCGATGCATATTTATTGTTGGTAATGTGTGCTACATTCAAAACAGCTTGAGGACCATCGACGAAGACGTTAACTAAATTTTAACACTATAATCTAAAGCAGGCAAGCACAACCCAAAATGGCAGGCGGGCCGTAATACTTTATGAAAAACTTGTGCTTGCCGTAATATGTTATGAAAAACTTGTGCGAGCCGAAATATAATAGGACACGGGGGAAATCTATTAATAAAACAATAATAATTAAGAATATTTCATCACTTCGCGGGCCGCCAAGTGGGTGCTGGCGGGCCGCCAAGTGGGTGCTGGCGGGCCGCCAAGTGGGTGCTGGCGGGCCACATGCGGCCCTCGGGCCGTATGTTGTGCAGGCCTGATCTAAGGTACACATTCCGATATTATTTCAACTCCTCTATCGCAATTCAATCTCTCATTGTCTTCTGAATGATAACAGTAAATAAGTTCCCAAAAATAAATGATTTACCCACAGATATGACAATCAAGTTCAGAAGATAAACCTAAAGTGACGTTAAAAAAAACCCACAAACGTATCGAATGGTCCATCACTTCTTAAGTCAGTGCATCAGCGAAGCAGATTTGCTACGGACGCCGACATTCATCATAAGTATGGTGTCGTGAAAAATTTCTGCGCTCAGCGAAGTTATAATCCGACCTGACAGAGAGACCTGATAATTTGACCTTACACTTGGACTTCACACGCCTTTGATCAGATAACTCTGCGTTACGGGTGCAATCCCATTTTTCGATAAAGAGTTAGCCAACACATCACTAAGATAACTGTGTATCTAAAGGCGTTGTCTCTGAAGTATGTTTAAATTGTTGAAGATAAAAGGTCTTGAAAGTTCAATAATGAATATAAAAATTTGAAAAAAAAAAAAATGGAAATAAATAAGTTTAAAAACTGAAAAGAGAAAACGAAATAGGGCCCATGACCTCACACCAAGATTTATGTATACGCTAAAACGGTTTAACATCTGTGAGATTTTTAAAATATTAAATCTTTTATATCAAACTTCGCTTTTTCTCTTTTGTTTCTGGCACAATCTTCGGACGGCTAATTGACCCAACTCCCGTCATCCTTTCAAGCTATAACTTGGCACATAGACTCGTTGCCGATAACATCACGTTATTTCAAATGTCAGACCCACCCCCACTCGAACACCACCCCCCCCCCCCCCCCACCCCCCCCCCCCCCCCAAATCAGTTTTTCTCGTAATTCAAGGGGAAAATGAAAGACTTATGATCTGTTCAATGGTTGCATGTTGTGGTGTGGAGATTGCCTGTGTGGCTATAGCTATAAAATATGCTTATTATTTTATGAAATATTTGGGTACGCAGTAAAAATAAAATGTATTTGTGAAATGATGAAAATAATGGAAACATGAAACGTGTTTTCGCCATAAGTTTACCCATTTACATAACAGCTTCTTAATAAATGATAAATCACGTGCAATTATATACCTGCAAACAAAAATGCACGTAAGGGGCTCAGATAAAGGGAAAAAAGGTGTTGTTTTAGGAGTTGTTTAATTATTTTATTTTGTAAGTGTTTACTCTCTCTCTCTCTCTCTCTCTCTCTCTCTCTCTCTCTCTCTCTCTCTCAGCAAGCTCTGCAACTCTCTGCCTCACTCTCTCACTCTCTGCCTCACTCTCTTACTCTCTGCCTCCCTTTATGCCTCACTCTCTACTTCTCTGCATAACTCTATCACTCTCTGCCTCATCCTTTTACCCCCTGCCTCACTCTCTGCCTCACTCTCTGCCTCACTCTCTCACTCTCTGCCTTACTCACTCGCTCTCTGTCTAAATCTCTCACTCTCTGCCACACTCTCTGCCACACTCTCTGCCTTACTCACTCGCTCTCTGTCTAAATCTCTCACTCTCTGCCACACTCTCTGCCACACTCTCTGCCACACTCTCTGTCACACTCTCTGCCTTACTCACTCGCTCTCTGTCTAAATCTCTCACTCTCTGTCACACTCTCTGCCACACTCTCTGTCACACTCTCTGCCACACTCTCTGTCACACTCTCTGTCACACTCTCTGCCACACTCTCTGTCACACTCTCTGTCACACTCTCTGCCACACTCTCTGTCACACTCTCTGCCACACTCTCTGTCACACTCTCTGCCACACTCTCTGCCACACTCTCTGCCACACTCTCTGCCACACT
The DNA here is from genome assembly GCA_964033795.1 of Lymnaea stagnalis. Taxonomy (NCBI): domain Eukaryota; kingdom Metazoa; phylum Mollusca; class Gastropoda; family Lymnaeidae; genus Lymnaea; species Lymnaea stagnalis. The sequence goes on from CAXITT010000264.1 coordinate 634,401, forward strand.
CTCTGCCACACTCTCTGCCACACTCTCTGCCGCTAGCTGTCCTATTAAATCTCGTTACCCCATGTCGTCTGTAAAAACAATTGACAACATCCCGGCAAGCCGCAGTTGTGGAGCCACATGCCGCAGTTGTGGAGCCACATGCCGCAGTTGTGGAGCCACATGCCGCATTGTGGAGCCACATGCCGCAGTTGTGGAGCAACATGCCGCTCTTTAAAGCGAAAGATGCGGCTTTTTTGTTTTCCTTTTGTTAACAATCTTTACTGCCGTTTAAACAACCCACCCCTAGCATGTGGCTCCCAAAATATTTTCTTTGCTTAACAAAACAATGGCTTCTCACTTGTAAGCCAATCTTCGAGGTAAACAGACTTTGGTCTCGTTTAAAATCGTTATAAATAATAATCGTTATAAAAATGCTATCCACTTTACTTTCGTATGGTCGGGTTGGGGGGGGGGGGGCTTTGGGCTGAGGTAAGTGCACTCAAAACGACATAATTTATTTAATCAAGGTTCTTGGGTTCTCAAACGCATTTTTAGCGGACCCAACTAGGGACAAATCGTTATAAATAATAATCGTTATAAAAATGCTATCCACTTTACTTTCGTATGGTCGGGTTGGGGGGGGGGGGCTTTGGGCTGAGGTAAGTGCACTCAAAACGACATAATTTATTTAATCAAGGTTCTTGGGTTCTCAAACGCATTGTTAGCGGACCCAACTAGGGACTCCTAACTTTCTCCACGCGAAATGTTAAAAACAATAAAATAACATAGATTTATAATAATGAAGCTCAAATTCATAACATTCGACGCCCATTCGATGGCTTGAGTTTGAGAGCCCCTGCACTGAACTAATCAGAGCGATATTTAAAATCCGGGTTTGAGTTCTGCACTGCTAGTTACTACAACACGTTGACAGTAAATAGATCAGGTGGGCGTGTCGAGCATTTGGGATATCGTTGTTAAAAGACATGGACGAGAAAACTCCGTTAGCCGGGTGAGCTCCTGTTGTGTCCGTAGTCCTGTTGTGTCCGTAGTCCTGTTGTGTCCGTAGGCCTGTTGTGTACGTAGTCCTGTTGTGTCCGTAGTCCTGTTGTGTACGTAGTCCTGTTGTGTCAGTAGTCCTGTTGTATCCGTCCTGTTGTGTCCCTAGTCCTGTTGTATCCGTAGTCCTGTTGTATCCGTAGTCATGCTGTGTCCGCAGTCCTGTTGTGTCCGTAGTCCTGTTGTGTCCGTAGGCCTGTTGTGTACGTAGTCCTGTTGTGTCCGTAGTCCTGTTGTGTACGTAGTCCTGTTGTGTCAGTAGTCCTGTTGTATCCGTCCTGTTGTCTCTGTAGTCCTGTTGTGTCCGTAGTCCTGTTGTGTCCGTAGTCATGTTGTGTCCGTAGTCCTGCTGTGTCCGTAGTGAATATAATTGAATTGTCAATGTTAGGTATTCTTCAGCAAGGCTCTTATTAATGGCATGTATGTGTAACGTTGAAAATACATAACAGCTGCAACACAGCTGTAAAGCCACATTGTTTATACCGGTATATGAATGACTTTTTTAAGTGGCATACACCAGTACATTTAGGCTAGAAACAAAGCAACATGGCAATGTAATAACAAGTTTAGACACGGATTTGTTTCGGCTGAGCATAGGGGTGAGGTGAATAGCAAATACACCAAAATCGTTTAGAAAAACTAAACTTCTGAAGAGATAAAAAAGGATGTGACAAGAAGAACAATGCTGTCTCTATGCTTAGGCGAGTTACAGGGATAACTTGTCATATCAACATGTGTGTCAGCTGTAATATGTTAAACAGGAAGTAGTTTTCCCCCACAGTGACTCATGTTTCGTACGATCTTAGGTTCTGATAATAGTTCTTACTGTGGGCCATTCCTAATTCCTAGCTATTCCAGTGCTGTACGATGTGATTCTCTCTGTTAGTCTCTCCCCTCTCTCTCTATCAGTCTCTCTCTCCTTCTCTCTCTCTTAATCTCTCTGTCTCATTCTCTGTATCTTAATCCCCCTTTCTGATTCTCTCTTTCTCACGCTTTCTCTCTCTCTCTCTCTCTCTTTCTCTCTCTCTCACTCTCACTCTCAATCTCTCTCTCTCTCTTACGCTCTTTAAGCCTCATTTTCTCACTCTTTGCCTCTCACTGCTTCTCACTATCTATCACTCTCACTTTCTCCCTCACTCTCTCTACCTCTCTCACTCTTGCCACTCTCTCTCTCTCTTTCTCTCGCACTCTCTTTCCTTCTATCTAGAGCTCGCCCCTTCTCTCTCAATCTCCCATTCTCTCCTTCTCTTCCTCTTTCTCACTCTCACTTATGCATATCATTATACAACGATATTAACCTGCCTGTCTAACTACCTACTTGCCTGTCTGCCTACCTACTTGCCTTTCTTCCTACTTACTTGCCCGTCTGACTACCTACTTGCCTTTCTTCCTACTTACTTGCCCATCTGCCTACCTACTTGCCTTTCTTCCTACTTACTTGCCCGTCTGACTACCTACTTGCCTGTCTGACTACCTACTTGCCTGTCTGCCTACCTACTTGCCTTTCTTCCTACTTATTTGCCCGTCTGACTACCTACTTGCCTGTCTGACTACCTACTTGCCTGTCTGCCTACCTACTTGCCTGTCTGACTACCTACTTGCATGTCTGACAACCTACTTGCCTGTCTATACATGAACCCCCAAAAACAGACAATTCCGTTTAAGTATTATTTAACAATCAATCATAAATCATACATTCATTGTCCACTACACACTTAAAACTACTATAGGTGTATGATTGGAGAGTAGAATCATTCAATTTGAAATCACTCTAGCGCATCATTTAGCAAGGCTTTAACACAATCTTCACTGTGATGTTTAAGATCAGGACATTGTCCAAGACACAGAGCTAAAGTGACGTCCCTTCATTATTACCGTTATCTTTTTTCAGAGGTCTGGGGACAAACTACTCAGGAGCAGCGCCGTATCCCCCACAAGGAGCAGCGCCCTATCCTCCTCAGGGAGCAACGCCCTATCCACCTCAGGGGGCGCCTCAACCCCAAGGAGGGTATCCGCCCTACCAGCAGGGAGGTCAGCCGCCGGCAGGTGGGTGTTGGTCACATGACTTAATGTTACACTCTATGACTGTATGATGTGAGATATGCGTGCATCATTAGCTTCACGATTTCCCGCATGAACCATTGCGTCAATCACAAACGCACAGTGCACTAGTAACGTGGGGTAGCCCAGACCTTGCATCTACTTTTCCTGAAGAAAGTAATACAATGACCGTTGTAGACAGACTGGGGCGCGTGCTAACGAATCAGAAATGACTGAGAGCGGTCTTCACTGGCAGATTCTGAAAAGTTGACGTGTCTTACACAAAACGCAAAGCAACAACTAAACATTTCTTTTTAAATTTTGATCTCAATATTTGCTCACCCGAATGTTTCACTCGAACAGATGATTGACAATATTAATCTGAATTATTAGTTTATTCATTAATTTTTTAAATTTCAAACAATACAAACAGTTTAAATTATAGATAATTGATAGATAACTGAGAGATAATCGTCCGAAAATTGAAATGGTATAAGTATTTTTTTTTTTTGTTTGTTAAATGTTCCAACCTCAGACGTCTCATCAATGCTCACAAATAGATCAATCACATATCTGAAAAAAAAAATTTTTTTTGCCTTTTTTTTTTTGTTTATACAAGAAACCCACATTTTTATTTTATTGTGCGTATTCTGCATGCTAAGATGTACATTCTAGATCAGCCTGCTCCCTTATAAGCATATGCTAATTATAGTTTTGGAGTGGGAGCATATCCATCCACTGAAATCACTTTTGGTCTTATTTTTGAATTTATGCGCATATTTACGCGCATTAGAAAATACAGAAAAAGGAATACGAGTTTAATATCATTATCTGATCCGGAGTAAAATACGTCATGGCTTCTTAGGCACGCTAGGCTCGAAAAGAAAGAGATGACACAGCCACCCTTCTGGACCCTAAACACATATATTTTTTTTTTAGAATGGTTTGGTTTCCATTGCACTTAAACTCAAAAAAACGTAGACAGGGTCAGTGATATATCTTGGTAGCGCATCACCTGGGGTCTACACATCTACAAGCCTGTGGTCAAGACCACGCGGCTGGCCGTAGTGGTGCCTCTGCGGAACGAACAAGTGCATTGATGGAGTAATACGTTGCTCTCTCCCTTACTTAGATTCTCTCGCGTTTAGATTACGCCTACTAAAACTTTAGGATCGGAAAATATTGTGAAAGTAACAATAGATAATAGTTTACATTAATATTGTGAAAGTAACAATAGATAATAGTTACATTAATATTGTGAAAGTAACAATAGATAATAGTTACATTAATATTGTGAAAGTAACAATAGATAATAGTTACATTAATATTGTGAAAGTAACAATAGATAATAGTTACATTAATATTGTGAAAGTAACAATAGATAATAGTTACATTAATATTGTGAAAGTAACAATAGATAATAGTTACATTAATAATGTGGCGTGTGAAATACGCACAAAGTTTTTTTTTAGCACAACGGGTAAAGTGTATTTGACCCATCTTATGTATACAATTTAGTCATTTTTGAATAATGTAAATAAAATACATGTTTATATACATAATTCCAAAAGCATATGTACCCCAATTACAATTCCTTTATTTGTGTATACTTAATCGAGCAGTATTTTTTTTTTTACAAACTTAGGTGCAGTTCCTCAAGGTCAAGGAGTTCCCCACGGAGCTATGTCTAGTCCCAACGAAGATACAGAACCGAGTGCCCCACCCCCAGAGCTGGCGAGTTTGCCCGGTTATTCAAACATTGGCTTTGATGGAGGTACGTAATAAACCGTGACTCCGCCCCAAGACGCCTCTCCAGGACCCCTACCCATGACGCCTCCTCACAACGACTCCCCGTGATGCTCTCCCATGACGCGTCTTTGTGACGCCCTCCACGACACCTCCCTTGTCGCCTCCCCGTGACGCCTCTCTATGACGCCCTCCCACGACGCCCTCCCACGACGCGCTCCCATGACGACCTATCATGACGCCTCCCCGTGGCGCCCTCACATGATATCACCATCTTGACGCCCTGCCATGACACCCCCTCCCTGGCAAAAGCGAACAGAAGAAGAAAACGATAGTAAAATAATACATTTAAAAAAGCAATACCCCATTACAACTTAACACTGAGCGCAGGGGCATTCACTTGAGCACATTTGAGTAAGAGTATGTACCTAACATCAAAATCTACAAAACAATGCAGTGGGACGGCTAGATGTTTTGACGCTGGGGGGACGCCTTTGAGTCTGGCACACCATTATTAACGATAACCACAAAGCACACGGAATACACATAAAAAGCTATATATAGTCGATGCCGCTCCAAAATTATTTCCCCTCAGGCGTACGCGTCCCACCCCCCACCTTTCCTACGGGCGTGTAGCTATGTCTGCTCACGAGAAATTCTGCTCTGCCAAGTTCCATCTCTCACACACAGAAACACGCTGACGAGTACACAAATAGTCATATGCCTCATAAAATTTGATTGTGCTGGTGTGCATCAAAAACAAAAGCAACGTACCAAATAAGAACGTAGAGATTAAAACATGACCTGAGGGTTTTGTATTAAATAACTGGACTAACTAACGCGCATTTGCACCACAGATTTGGTGGATTTTAATCATTATTATGACCTTACAAATCCAATTTAAAAAAGGCGTGCCAAAAGGATGGTCCAAACAAATAGACGACACAAACCAGCTTTGATCAAACTGAGGTCCTCGGACTTATGTTTTTTTATGTTGTTTTGTTCGCTGACGAAGGCTTTCTGCCGACACGTTCGCTGTTTTTTTTGCGTTTACTTTTTCAGATTTAACCCTACTCTGTTTTATTGATTTTCATATTGTACTAACCTGATTGCAGTCTCTCCCCTTATTACCCTGAATAGTTTCGGAGCTATCGATTGTGTTGTTGAGATTCAGTGTGGGTTTTCCCCTCTCCGATAATGAGATGGATTACAGTAACTGACAGCATGAGTTCCATCAAAGGTTCTCGTACACCAGTTCATACGTGTACCCTAACTCCATCAAGGTCATCGGCAACGCAATTTATGACCCCCCCCCCCCCAAACCAAAAAAACTAATTCAATAAAGCTCTATTAAAAAGCAAAACACTTTTTAAAATAATTTAATTTTTTTTTACTTTTTATTTTAGACAGCATGAGTTCCTTCAAAGGTTCTCGTACACCCGTTCATACGTGTACCCTAACTCCATCAAGGTCATCGGCAACGCAATTTATGACCCCCCCCCCCAAACCAAAAAAACTAATTCAATAAAGCTCTATTAAAAAGCAAAACACTTTTTAAAATAATTTAATTTTTTTTTACTTTTTATTTTCTCATGATTCATTTGTCTTTGTGATTTAGGGACACTTTTCTACACTAGCAATTTAAATAATGCATTAAAAAAAAATATATATATTATATATAATGACAACTTTTCAATATTAATTTAGTGAGAACTAATGGGTATGATAATGTCCCTTAAGAATGATAATGTCATTTTTGCCAATGTTTTTGATATCTTAGCCATGCTGCCCCCTCCTTCATATCAGGAGGTGATTCAGGAACCACAACAAAGGGCAGCTATTCGGAGGTAAGCCTGTGATCATGGGTTATTTTTCGTTTAAAATATATTATTCAATTAATTAAACGTGTGTTGTATCGACTTTGCGATTATATTTAATTAAATGACCAAAACATGTTTTTTTTTATAATGTTATCCATTAAAACATATTCCGATAAGAAAATGTCCGGTTGTCAATCATCCTTATTCCATTAGACCCCAGTAAAAATAAATATTCATTTGCTATTTCATTGTACTTTTGCCATATTTACAACATCACTGACGTTCAGGTGATAGCTTCAACAAATCGCTTGACTTCTCCACAGCGGGGCGACAATCACAGAGGATCAAGCTAGGGAGGCAATCATCGAATTCGTATCCGAGCACTGCTGTTATGGGAAGGGACCGGCCCTTGAAATGAAAATCAACGACCTGCAGTCTTCCAGTGCTTTCCATGTACGTTTGAAAAATTATAATATCGTATATTGTTTTTAAAAAAAACAAACAAATCACTTTAACAGTAATAGATTTTTGAACTGAGCACTGTGGCGTCCTTGGATTTCCATGGTTTTCTTTAAAAAATGTGTTGCGAAGTTAAAAATAATAATTTCGCTATTTCGTAGTTTGTTTCTTATAATTTGTCATCGGGAGCCTTGAGAAAAACCAGGGTGTAGGTGTCTCTACAGTACATTCTCATTGTTCACCGTGTCTCTACAGTACACTCTCATTGTTCACTGTGTCTCTACAGTACACTCTCATTGTTCACCGTGTCTCTACAGTACACTCTCATTATTCACTGTGTCTCTACAGTACACTCTTATTGTTCACCGTGTCTCTACAGTACACTCTCATTGTTCACTGTGTCTCTACAGTACATTCTCATTGTTCACTGTGTCTCTTCATTACATTCTCATTGTTCACTGTGTCTCTACAGTACACTCTCATTGTTCACCGTGTCTCTACAGTACACTCTCATTGTTCACTGTGTCTCTACAGTACACTCTCATTGTTCACTGTGTCTCTTCATTACACTCTCATTGTTCACTGTGTCTCTACAGTACACTCTCGAGACGTTTGGAGAGGGCCGATCCACCAAATGGACGTGTCAGCCCTACATGGGAGAAGGGATCGTGGTCTCGGGGAGTCCCCCTGGGGCGTGGGACATACAGGCCCAGCCCCCAGCCATGTTTCAGACGAACAAACTGGAAGTAGAGGTCCCGAACACTGCATCGGTCAAGGTGGGTGCTGTAAATTAAAGGATTCAGTTGTGGGTGGGAGAGGACTAGAAGTAGTCTTTTGAGCGTGTCAAAAAAGGTTTAAACTATTTCCTTTTATAGAAAAAATTAGAAAGCTGTAGGTTAGTCAAGGTATGATACCAAATAAAGATTGAAGCAAATTTAAAATAACCCTTAAGAATTACCCGTACTCTAATATCATCATTTTAGAATCTTGTTTTAAATTGATTTGCTTTGATTCATTGGCAGCCTTGTCATGTCTGCGGTGCCAGAGGTTACAAGTTCTGTTACATGTGCCTAGGAAGTGGGAGGGTAAGTAACTGTCTGTTGCATGTGCCTAGGAAGTGGGAGGGGGAGTAACTTTCTGTTACACGTGCTAGGAAGTGGGAGGTGAAGTAACTGTCTGTTATATGTGTCTAGGAAGTGATGGGGTAGATAATAAAGTGGGTATCACTGTGTTTGCAGTGTTACATACGTGTAAGATTTGATAACTACCCACTATATTAATTTTTAGAGGTGTCAGGGCTGCTTACTACCCACTATATTAATTTTTAGAGGTGTCAGGGCTGCTTACTACCCACTATATTAATTTTTAGAGGTTTCAGGGCTGCTTGCTACCCACTATATTAATTTTTAGAGGTGTCAGGGCTGCTTACTACCCACAATATTATTTTTAGAGGTGTCAGGGCTGCTTACTACCCACAATATTATTTTTTAGAGGGATCAGGGCTGCTTACTACCCACAATATTATTTTTTAGAGGTGTCAGGGCTGCTTACTACCCACAATATTATTTTTTAGAGGGATCAGGGCTGCTTACTACACACAATATTAATTTTTAGAGGTGCCAGGGCTGCTTACTACCCACAATATTAATTATCTTCAAAGAACTTTAGGAAAATAATATTACTGTAAATTTCGAAGTGTTAATTCTTAGAATGTGTTCTGTGTGTAACATCGACTCTCCGTCCATGCAATAGAAAGGTCAACTATTTTTTAGTACATACATTAACGCGTGACTCTTTAACCTTTATTTAAGTTTTCAATTGATAACTTCCTCCCACTCGACAGAGACAATGTGCATTTTGTAACGGAACCGGCAGAATTTCTTATTATGAAGATGGTGAACATAGACACAAGCACTGTCACAGTTGTACCGGGGGGATGACAACGTGAGTAAGACCACTGGGAGTTGGAGACAATACATTCTTCTTAGTTGTACTGTTTTAATGCTTTAGAGCAGGGGTCACCCAAACTTTTTTCACCGCGGGCCGGATATTCATTCTGTACAATAATTGCGGGCCAGAACAAAAGCTCTGATAAAAAAGACGAAAATCTAAGTTTAGTATTCCATGTTAATCATGGGTGAGTGGCGTGCAATGCACAAAAAAACAAAATAAAAAAAACAAAGACAGCCAACATATTTATTTACTAAAAAGGTTTTGAAAGAAGGCGACGTTAGCAAAAAGATAGTTACATCAGACCTAGTGCGCACAGATTCGAATCTCACAAGCTTTAGTGAGATTTGTGAAACTAACGTTTGGCTTTCAAGAGATCACAACTGTTTGGTTTGCAATTGCTGCATCCAATGCAGGGAATTGCCCTCAAGTGTTCATCACTCACTCTCGTTCGATGTGTGACTTCACATACTTTATGGATATTTATTCTTATTTATTTAATTTTTTTTTTAAGCCAGCTTTTTCCCTTTAAAAAAAAAACAAACAAACTCAGATTACATGATCGTTTAAAAAAAAAAAAGATGTTTTATTTTATGCTGATCTGAGTTCGAGTTTGAACCACGTTGAATTTCACCAGTAAAATTATTTTTACCATTGATAGAGACTGTGATAATGGTGTTTGTTGGTCCACTCAATATAAAATAATATCTAGAGCAAATGCACGTCTGCAAATAAAAATAATATAAAAAAGTGACCACAGATTGCAATATAAACGTCGGTCATCTATTTTTAGAAGTTAACTGTTTTGACGACAGCTTAACTCGATCCCACATAGGCACTGCCATGCATGGGCGCCCGCAGGGGGGGCAAGGGGGCACTTGCCCCCCCCCTGGATTGATTGGATAAAAAATTTTTAGACAAAAATAGACAAAAAATGTATTAAGGTAAAGAGAAAATAAAGAGAAAGTAACTAAGCTGATGACCTGTCCGTTCGTTCACCATACAAATACGCAACTACATTAAAACATTACTAAAAATTCCCCCCCCCTAGAAAGTTAATCGATTTTTTTGCCCCCCCCTCCCCCGTAGAAAATTTTCTGCAGGCGCCCATGCTGCCATGCGAGTAAATAATATATTCATTTTACATGCTGTGCGTCTATTTATTTACTAATAAGATACTGTATTTTAAGATTTAAGAGTTCGAAGGTGAACAGGTCTGTAATAAAGAAGGAAATCTAGATACAATAATTTAAAATTTAAAATAGTAATTTAAGGCGCTTAGAAGCCAGAAAGTGTCCGCACGGGTGAAGATCTCCTAGTATTCTAAAATAATGTTTAAATTGTATTTAAACGTCTCCTTATCCATACGTTTTATGAAAAAATTCAAGAACTGTCGTCGGGCCGGTTGAACTGACGTCGCGGACCGGATCGGGCCCGCGGGCCGTAGTTTGGCGACCCCTGGTTTAGAGATAAGGTATTAGTGATAGATGTATAGTTACAAATGGGTTATAGAGAGGGTATATTTTATAACGTTATTTAACTGTGCTAGAGACACTGCTGTTTCTTACCCCCTCCAAACCCCGAACTTGCTGATGCTGGCTAAACCATAAGGTGTCTCTGGCTAAACCATAAGGTGTCTCTGGCTAAACCATAAGGTGTCTCTGGCTAAACGATAAGGTGTGTCTGGCTAAAAAAATAAGGTGTGTCTGGCTAAATCATAAGGTGTTTATGGCTAAACCATAAGGTGTGTCTGGCTAAACCATAAGGTTTGTCTGGCTAAACTATAAGGTGTGAATGGCTAAACCATAAGGTGTCTCTGGCTAAACCATAAGGTGTTTCTGGCTAAACCATAAGGGTACTCTGGCTAAACGATAAGGTGTGTCTGGCTAAAAAAAATAAGGTGTGTCTGGCTAAATCATAAGGTGTTTATGGCTAAACCATAAGGTGTGTCTGGCTAAACCATAAGATTTGTCTGGCTAAACTATAAGGTGTGAATGGCTAAACCATAAGGTGTGAATTGCTAAACCATTAAGGTGTGTTTGGCTAAACCATAAAGTATGACTGGCTGAACCATAAGGTGTGTGGCTAAACTATAAGGTGAATCTTGCTAAGCATTAGCTGTGACTGGCTAACCATTAGTTGTGACTGGCTAACCATTAGTTGTGCCTGGGTAACCATTAGTTGTGTCTGGCTAACCCTTAGTTGTGTCTGGCTAACCATTAGTTGTGTCAGGCTTAACCCGCAGGAGTCATCGTCATGCCCCTACACTCCAGCCAGATCACAGAAGGTGAGTTTTCTGGAGGGTCACAGAATCGGACAGGAGCCATAATGATCAACAAATTGATCGTGGGTCCCTCAAATATAAGAAGAAGAAGAAGAAGGACAGCGATTTACAAGTGATAAGATGTGACCAGAGCGCTTTGTATTGCAGAATGGATATCTAATAGTGTGGTCTGTAAACAGAACAAACAAAGCTCCATCATAAATTAAACACTTTTGTGTGCATCTATCCACAGGTGCTTCACGTGCAACGGATCAGGTCGGATCGAATGTCGCAAGTGTAAAGGTCGTGCCAATCTGCGCTGGTTTATCCAGTTAACAATTAACTGGTAAGATTTGAAAAAAATCATGTCAATAGTTATACGCCGTTCTCTTTTTGGCTAAGATGAGCTACTTCATCATGGTATTTGGTATTCGTTAAGCTTTTTACATTTTCGCTCCTCTCAAGGACCAATCATTTGGAGGACCACATCGTTGAGAGAACCGCCTTACCCGATGAACTCATTCGGTCAGTGTCAGGAGAAGTGGCTTTCGAAGAAACTTCGCCAAGGGTGGGTCTTTTGAATTAATTAGTTATGGGCATTAGAGAGGTGGGTCTCTTAAAATAATTAGTTATCTGCATTAGAAAGGTGGGTCTCTTGAATTAGTTATTTATGGGCATTAGAGAGGTGGGTCTCTTGAATTAATTAGTTATGTGCATTAGAAAGGTGGGTCTCTTGAATTAGTTAGTTATTTGCATTAGAATGGTGTGTCTCTTGAATTAATTAGTTATGTGCATTAGAAAGGTGGGTCTCTTGAATTAATTAGTTATGTTCATTAGAAAAGTTAGTCTTTTGAATTAATTAGTTATGGGCACTAGAGAGGTGGGTAGGTCTCTTGACTTAATTAGTTATAGGCATTAGAAAGGTAGGTTTCTTGACTTAATTAGTTAAAAGCATTAGAAAGGTGGGTCTCTCGACCTAATTAGTTAAGGGCATTAGAAAGGTATCGGTTGCAGAAAATAGTTTCTGTAGTAAATTCTAATTGCGGTGGATAAAATAAATAAAAAAAGACAAATGATAGTCGACAAAGTGTCCCCTTTGGTTCGGCATCGTGCTGGTGATGAGCTGTTGTCCTAACGAGGCAAACCATGTTCTCCTTAGCTCACTTAGTCTCACCATTATGACTCTGGTTGGTGCAGGTTTCTGTTGACACGCAATTTAAAAAAAAAAAATAATAATAATTCGTTGTCGTAAAACCAAAAACAGGAACAGTTAGTGTGCGTTAGTCAGTGACCAAAACAAATTATGCTGTAGATGTACAGCGATAAACATACAATTTATATTGTTCTTACAGGTCTGAAAGATTTTAGTGCGATTAAACTGTAACTATACACTGAATCTTCATGTACTAAAATAAAAGCAACATGGTGGACATAGTTATTTAATATTTGTATTTCTCAGCCTGTAACGAACTTGTTAAGATATGAAATACTAGATTTAAGTTTTTAATTTTTTTTTTATTGATTAATGGAGAGAACTGACACTAGGGCGTGTACACGGATTGGGGGGGGGGACGGACGCCCCGGAATAGATGTTATGTTACATAATTAAACGCCTCCATTCTTTAAATTAGATATACCTAACATGAATTTGCAATCTGTGTGCAGGTATGGCCTGTGAACCATTTCCCTGAACAAGAAATTAACATGGCGTCAAAGGGTCTGGTCAGCAAACACGGGTCTGGCTTTCCCTCGGAACGCATTCTTATGCAGGTAATTCAAAGGCAATAGAAATTGTTTGTTTTTTTAACGCATGAATCCATCCTATTTTCTATATCATTTAAACCATGTAGTTCTTAAATTTAATACTTACAACGGTGATAAAATGTAGATGGATTTTGGGGCTGCTAACCGCTGTGGTTGAAATCTTCATAGAGAGATCAAACAAAATCGAAAATTGCAAATTTGATGGTGAAGGCTCGAATCAGTTTAAAACAAGGAAACCACTGGTGAGATCAGGGCTCCACTGGTGAGATCAGGGCTCCACTGGTGAGATCAGTGCTCCACAGGTGAGATCAGGACTCCACTGGTGAGATCAGGGCTCCACTGGTGAGATCAGGGCTCCACTGGTGAGATAAGGTCTCCACTGGTGAGATCAGGGCTCCACTGGTGAGATCAGGGCTCCACTGGTGAGATCAAGGCTCCACAAGTCAGATCAGGAGGGTCAACAGGTCCATGGGGAAATCTGGGGACGGTGACACCGCACCGGGTGACACCAAATCGAATGACGTCACTGAGTTATGGGTTAACGCTGACCTAATTTAACATTAGCTTAATATTTTTTTTTAAGTTGCCAGTTGCTCGAAAAAGCGAAGACCTTTATTTTGACACCACCACCACCAAAACGCCAGTCTTAAGATATGTTCAGTCTGTCAATATCAGTTTCTCGAAAGCCATATGATGGTTACATAACGAATAGTATTCAACGAACTAATTCATATGTTGCAAACGTTTTCCCATTCACTTGCCTTTTGTTGAGTTTATTTTACGATAGGATTTTTAAGCATATTTGTAAAACATAAGTCTTTGAATCAAGTCAATTCCATCCATTCATGAAACTGTTTAAATGCGTTGACCGTGGAGAAATTTCATTGGATTTTTCTTCTTCTGTACGTTTGTTAGTCTAGTTTTCAAGCCTCGCCTGTGCGCCCCTTTCACGTTAAAAATAATGATTCCATTTGATTAGATATTATAGGTTTGCCATTATAAGGATTCAGTCATCTATCCATAGATCACGTACTTACAAGGGTTATGGAAATAACGAGGAGAAGCTGCAATCAGGTTGGAAAAATGGAAATGAGCGGAAACAAAAATGTATAACGTACAACGGATAATGATCTCTAATTCTAGTAGGTGTGTAAATGTAAGTGTAAGCATTTGTTCATGTGCCCGGCTAGATCAGTCCGCACATAATGAGACTCACAATATCACAGTTGTGGTCTCGAGCAACACTTTGGGCGAAATGCTTTAAAACTTATATGTTTTTCTTACGTACATTTGATTTCATTTTATGTAAGTATTATGAATAATGATCTTTAACTTTTAGTACAACGGTTCTCAAACTGTATATCGCGACCCCTTTGGGGGTCGAACGACCCTTACACAGGGATCACCTTAGACCATCGGAAAACACAAATACCCTACAGATATGAAGTAGCAACGAAATTACTTTTGTGGTTGGGGGTCGCCGCAACATGAGGAAATATATTAAAGGAACACGGCATTAGAAATGTTGAGATCTACAGCTTTAGTAAGTGAATAAGCAGAAGTGTTAGATTTTTGTGGTTTTTCCCACACTCTGTTTCGCTCATTTTCACTCGAAAGTGTTACCACGATGAATTGACTTTACCAAGCGATCTTAATTTAAAATACTGTTTTCTCTTTACATTGTTGTTGCGCAGCGTCACCGAGTTCGCATCATCCCAGTCACTCAAGTCGGTTACCACTACAAAAGTCAGACCTCCAGCTTCTTCGTCTACGGCCTGGAACACAAGGTTTACGCCCCTGACTACCCGGCTAAATGCTGCTGGGGTTGTACGGTCTTGTAGGATTGCAGGCGACAGACGTCTGGGTTTATCATGGAGACTATTGACTTGCCAATTTAATGGATTTAGAGGGTACGAAGGCCATTCACTGTTAAAAAAAATAATTGAAAATATATAAAGTGACAATTTTTAAGTTTTACAAATCGCTTGTATGTTCATTTAACCTCTGTAAATGGCTATCGCTAGAAAATCAACTCGGTTTTTTTTTTCTCTACTGGATTATAGAATAATAAATTAGATTTAGGCTGAAGAAATTCTCAGCAATTATAGGTTTCAAGATGAAGTACACATAAAGTAAGGTCACTTCGCAAAGCTCAATCTTTTTGGTTAGGCCACTAAAGCCAAAATAAACTATTATGTTATTTAGAAACAGTGCATAGTTTTATAATATTATGTTAAATCTAAAACATGTTTGGCCTATAATGTTAAAGCTTTGCATGTTGGAGCTTTGTATGTTTGAGCTCCAGAGAGCAAGTCTGAAGTGTGTTTGAAAATGTTTTTTAAAAAATAATTTTTTGTTTTTTTTAAACTTTATATTTAAATAACTTCATGTTGTTAGTGGCGTCATTACAACTTTAAATATTTATGTTTAAAAAAAAAAGAATATTTAGTTGTAAGTTGTACGGTATTTAATGTTTGTCTTTAGAGATAATTGGTGTTATTTCAATTATTATATGGTATGCTCAATGCATTAGACGCATGTGTCCAAAGATATTTCAATATATTTGAATATATTTCATTGAATTTTCGTATGTCCAATATGTTTCACGCTATTTAAAGTATATTTGAAACCATTTGATGCATGTTTCAAAATCTTAAATGTGTGTTTCAATGAATAATTGTAAATATTTTAAAATGTTTTCGCTGTTCGTTGTAAAGTGCTTGTTTTTTTAAAAAAAAAGGAATTGTAAAAAAATAAAAGTTTTGCTTTCAGTTTATTCTCTCTTTCACGTTGATCTTAAAGCAAGTTTGTTATTTTGGTGACATGTTATTTGGTCGACTCTTCAGCTATGCAACTTTTCAAGTTTTTGGACACTATTAAATTTAATTAAAATTGGGGAAATGAAAGCACATACCCGATATGAAAATATGTTGGTGACCGATTAACATCACGGTCGTCACCCAGATTGATGCAGAGGCGTAGCGAAGGGGGTGCAGGTGTGGACACATGTCCCCGGGCGCCAGGTATTTAGGGGCGCCAAAATGTGCTTTGATGTTATTTTATTGATGAAAATAATGGGTTCGAGAGTTGAAAAAAAGAAAAAGGGGCGCTTTAAAATGGATCTTGTCCCCGGGCGCGAATCTTGTCCCCGGGCGCCAAAACCCTCGCTACGCCGCTGGATTGATGTGGTATATTCTTCAAATTTTTACTGGCCAACATCCTGAAACATTCTTTAAAAGAAGGACTGAGGTGTATCGGCGTCAGAATTTCAGCATTTTTTTTAAAAAAGGGCAGTCTTAACATCGATCTAAAAAAGTTAGAGTTTTAGAGAATTTAGAGATCGCCATTTATATGTCTGTATATCATTACGCTAAAGATATTAGTTGATATTTTCTAACACACCCATCCTCAATTGGCAATTCACTAAACCCATTTAGCTACTGAAGGCTGAACTGTCATGCCACATGGGACATATTGGTTATACAAGGCTGAAATGTCACTGTCATGCCACATGGGCCATATTGATTATAGAAGGTTGAACTGTTTAGCCACCTGGACCATATTTGATTATAGAAGGATGAAATTTCACACGACATTGGCCATATTTGATTATATTGTATGGAAGACCACTGGCTCCCAGAACAGATATTCACGATAGGCAAGCGCTCCCAAGGAGGTAAAAAAAAAGCGTTAAAAAGACTCAGTAAAAGTGGCACTAAAGGCCTTCAGCATCAACCCTACTGAATCGGTGCAGACAGCCCAGGACAGAGCCGGGTGGAGAGAAGCTGTCAAGAAGGGGGGTGGGGGCTAAATCTCATAAAGCCGGTAGGATAACCACAGCTGAGACACGCAGGCTAGCCCGAAAGAGCAACAGTAGATCAACGATTGCTGCAAACTATCCCCTGCCCGCGTTGTCAGAGATTATTCCGAGCACGGATCGGACTAGCAAGCCACCTACGAGCTCACCGTAACCCCCCTCCCCCCCCCCCCAACCGGATGACTCGATGGTCCTTGTCGGTTTTGACGGACGAACAAAAATAACAATTTGATTATAGAAAGAAGCTATCTTATTATTACAATATACATGACGTTAATTTTCAGAAAATTTCCTAGCCCCTTATTTCACTTGATTTTTTAAAATTTACATCAAGCAATGTCGTGTTACAAAAACATATTTTGTAAATTTTATAATTTATATCAAAGCCCTACGATGAATAACGCTCACCAGCATTCAGAGAAAATATTTTTTTTTCTTTCGCAACTTGAGACCCCATAAAAATCCGAGCCCCCCCCCCGCCCCCCACCCTCCTGTAGCCGCTCAACGGCTTCAGGGCTCACACGACGCCACTGCTTTCCACACATCTTTTTATAAATATATAAATATTTTTTTAAAGGCTAATTACACAAATAAAAATAAATAGCCCAGGTTTCTTAGAAAAAATCAACTTTATTGAATTTTTAACCCAGGAAACATGCTTGAAAAACTACAATTCATTAACACACACAAAACTATGGACACACCGGTAAAATACAAGGACATTATGGTGCTGCTTTGTGTTCATTCTTTCTTCACCGTCTCAGGTCGCCTGTGCATTGCCCACTCACTTCTGAACACGCTACAGTGGGTACAAGCAATATTTTGAAACAAAATCAATTTGAAATTTGCTTAATTGAAACTGGAACTGTAAAGATAATAAGTATGTTATGTCATAGGTCATTGAATTTAAGTACCAATTTCACATATAGAATTTTGATTGTATCCCCAGCGAGTCGGTAGTGAATGGATTAATCAAATTAGAAATATAATATTTTTTTTTACATATCCGTGCATTATTTGCAAAAAGTAAAGTCTTTGTGACAGCAGTGTTCGCAGGAATCAAAATGGCCAAACATTTGCATCATCTTCAACAAAAATTAAAGTTGTTCAAACAAATGCAAACTTTCTAACAAACGTGGTGTGTGGGGGGGGGGGGGAGCTGTTGACCACAAAGTTGGGGGGCGGGATCATTATTTTTTTTTAAACAGAATGTTTCAGGCACAAGCAAGCGTAAAATAATGAAAGTTCTTTGAAAGACTCATTTTAAAATTAAAGTTGTTCAAACAAATGCAAACTTTCTAACAAACGTGGTGTGTGGGGGGGGGGGAGGTGTTGACCAAAAAGTTGGGGGGCGGGATCATTATTTTTTTTTAAACAGAATGTTTCAGGCACAAGCAAGCGTAAAATAATGAAAGTTCTTTGAAAGACTCATTTTTGTATATCTGGCTATAAAAAATGGTGGCACTTCCGTGAGGCATTTAAAGGAATGTCTCTTGGCCCATCGTGACAACAACTACAACCAAAGTACAACAAGAAACACAGCAATGCAACAATTATTTTTTTTTACATAGCCCACGGTTGGTCCTAAAAAAAATTTGCTTAAAAATCGGACACAAAAAATATCTGTCTTTTACGTTGAATGAAATACTTGCCAAAAAAAATTTGTTTTTAATTGCCCCAAAATATAAATTCCAAAATTGTTTTGCTAATAAAGAAAGATAATTTAAGTTTTCCGTGATTAAAAGATTGAATAAAACAAAAATAAGCTCCCTCTTTTTATCGTATCATTGCAATACAGTGAGTATAGAAATAGATTTTTATTTTTATAATTAACAATTAAAACTTTAACAATATTGAAAGTTTATCTGGAACTTGAAATTTCTTAAACTAGAACATATAAATAACAACAGTTTTCATGATGTTGGCTTTTGCTTATAATACTAGAATAATCAGATCTGAAGCTAAAATTCTTAACATATTTAACAAGAGTGCTTAGGAAGCAGATATTTATGTATAACTTTAACTAAGCATTTCCCTTATATTTATCGAATTAATGAAGTTGTTCTTTTTTTTAAATCTGAAACGTGCATTTGAATTCTTGCAACAACAGATATTTTAAAAAGTATTTAATAAATAGAAATGTTTAAAACAAGGAAGTATTCTGTGATAAGTGTGTAGTAATGACAGTCTTAAAATGTAATCGAAATAAATTGAGTAGGTTTGCATTTACTTATATGAGCTCTGTTCTAATTTAAAGTAAGGTTGGATTTTTTTAGGTTTGTTTTCTTAAACAGGGACCAGCAGAAATGCAGTATTGTGAGCAAAGGCAATTTCATTAAAGCCTGGCGACTATAACCATTGACGTGTCACATTCGCCCCAACTCCACTCAGGTTATACATTGAAAAAAAAATGGTAGTGTCATGACATTGTTATTTTTCAAAACACTTTATAGATCATTCCTCAAAAATCCAAAACTTGAACAAAACAAAGAGTGACTTAGTTTTGGTTTATATAACCACAATGATTCCAATAACGACCTGCAATACAATGGTGAGCACATATCTGGCTTGTCAGTGCACAGACAATTCAACGTACAGCCAAAGGAACGGTTACATCTCAATGATCAAAGTACCGGGGTTGTGGTACTCCAAAAGAAACCTATTTACATGTGCCTCTGCAATGGCAAGTATTGCAAGCGTGCATAGCTGTGGCAGAATCATAGCATACAGTCTAACTAGAGAGCAAAAAAAAAAAAAAAAAAGATATTTGGAAGTCAAATACTATTTTTTTTTTAAACATGTTTTTTTGTTTCTTTTAAAACAATTCCACTTTGACTTATTTTTTTTTTTTAAATCCTATGCTGTGACTCTGCAATGAAAACAAAAATTAACACGTCTTTAATTCTGAAAAACACCAATCCTCTACACACGCTGTTAGTGCAAAGCTTCCCCTTCACAGCCTTTCGACACAATGGATACCACTCAACAACAACACCTGCCCTTATCGCCATTCAATACAAAACTTACAAAAATCTATTTTCAATCATTTGACGTAAAAAATAATAATGAAATGTAATGAAAATACAAAAGTACACAATTTACTGATATGATCCTAGTTCACACAACTCAAATAAAAATATGACACATGGTGACGCAAATATTGAACTTTACATTGTCGAAACACAATGTTACATGCTTCCTACAATTTTTGAGTTCGTATCGAGCCAAATCTTCAAGGATCATGATTGCATATGGTCTTATTTTAACGAAGAAGATAAGATATTTTATTTATTGCATAATAAATTTTAAAAATTTAAAAGACGTTTTTCTTTTAGAATCTAAGACATAATGATGTTTCTCAGGCAAATCTTAGAAGCATTCCCAATGCGTAAGATTAAAAGAGAAAAAGTAAATTAAAAAGACCCACGTGTACATTTTATTTGAAAGTTAATTTAATCAAATGGTATTTTATTTTAGATATAGTAAATTGTATATGAAAACGTCTAATCCATTTGCTGTGAATACTTCATGTGTAGTAAACAGTATATAATAATACGGTATCGTCAATGCCATTTAGCGATTATGCTTCACAGTGATTAAAAACTGCATGGTCATGACGACCGACTCTATAGCCGACATTGCTTTGGGCTTGCACCGTCTCAAAAATGATGAGTTCACGATGCTTGGACTGCTGAACGTAACAACATTGTTGGCCATAGTACAATTACTTTACAACAACCACGCCCATTTTCACGTCCCCCAGCTCGAGAGACCTTGAAAATACGACTGATAGCACACATTGTCTACATCAAAAGAAAGGTATATAACTATTCAATAAACTAGATCACACGGGTCT
This sequence comes from Lymnaea stagnalis, assembly GCA_964033795.1. Lineage (NCBI taxonomy): Eukaryota > Metazoa > Mollusca > Gastropoda > Lymnaeidae > Lymnaea > Lymnaea stagnalis. The sequence continues at coordinate 655,154 of CAXITT010000264.1, forward strand.
GTTGTCAAGTACAATCATAACACACATTGCTCTACACTGTATATCTTCCCTGACTTGGTTATCAAATAAGTTTTGGGGTAAATAAAAAATATGTTAACAAAACCCAAGATGGAACGAATCAAAAGATGTACATTAAACATTGGTGGGGCAACAATAATTCGCTACATACTGAGTGCCAATGAAGTAAAATACAATAGTAGTCCAATGCTATAATAGTCGGTGAGAACGAAACAGGGCTGTACAGATGTAAATGCGTCTTCTTAAGAGTTGTTTTCACATTAATCAACAAACGTCCGAGTGAGGTATAACTCAAGAGAACTTAAAATCTTACTTGTGGTTTTCACAAATAAAATCTGTAAGTGAAAAGAAAGCTAAACTTTTTACAATACATTTATAGCTACAATTCGAACTGAACACTTCACCATTTCATCTTAACACTTGGTTTAAAATAAAGTTCACTTAGAACAATCACATCGGGAATGACCCTAGGATCTCACGAAAAAAACAACAACATTTAAAAAAAAAAAATATCTCACAACAAATAAGCTTCCCAAATTAAAGAAAAACCCACAAAGGTCATTAAAATTTGGTTTCTGGCTTATCGAATCTCGTTTCCTTACCTCCACACCCCATACCTTCAGTGCCATTACCTTTCGGAATAATACTAATCAAATTGGCTTTGTTCGAGCCCATTGGTTTGTTACTACGCCTTGCCGTCTGAAGCTGCTCCCTCGAGGACATCAAAAACTCCATCTCGGGCCAGCATAACCGCCCCGAGCCGCAGTCCTCCGGCATAGCACGCCTGACTGGCAGCATATCCAGCATTTCAGGGTGCATGTCGGCAGAAGCTGGCCATTGCATGTACGTTGCGGTCTTTCCTGGTTGGTCGGAGCTGACTGGGTTGCTGCTCGGAACAGGCGTCAAATCCGGATACATCATGGCCATCTCAGGATTGCAAATGTTAGGATCTACAATGTTCGGTGACGTGCACACACCTGTTATATTTTCCATACTTACCGCTTTTGACATCAGAGAATTGGAGAAATCGTGATCCAGATCTTGGTCCCATGGGTTCGTCCTTGTTTTGATTAGTCTAGGACACACACTGTCGTCCAGAGACGGCCTCATGCCCAGAACGGGTACCGAGAATTCCTCCGAGCCCGAACGCATTTTAATGAAAGTGGCTTTATTTTTGACAGTGTTTGATCTAATCGGCCGACCGGTTTTATCATTCTGTCCATTAGCGCTAAAGTCATTGTCGTTTGTGTTGATGGTTATAATGTTGCTGGTATTGACGTGGGGATTGCTGCTGCTGCTGTTGTTGTGGTTGTTGTTGGGGTGAGCGGAACTCATGTTCACGGGCATCTGATGGACGTACACGACACGAGACAGCATGTCCACGAATGGGACACGAATCATACCTTGAGGGAAACGGGACGCAGAGGTCATGACCCCGACCAAATTGGACTGTCTGTTGGGGTTAGCGTTCTGAACGGATTGTGGGGGCATGAGAATATTTGGTACGCAGTACATCTGCTGCGTCATTCCCATGGGAGCTTGCAGTTTACCACCTGCCATTTGCATTCTAGTCATTTGGTTGGTGGCCATATTGTGTGAGCTGTTCTGCTGCATCATCCCTTGCATTTGTGTGTTCATGACAAGGGATGCAGTTTGCTGATTGGACATTACATTGTCCTGCATTCTCATAGAGTTAGAATTACTGCACGTCGTTTGCTCTTTATTGGGGAACAGGCCCAACATTTCGCGGAGACGCCTGTTGCTCTCCTCAACCTCCGCTTTCACTTTGTCGTCATTGGATTGCTGCTTCAAGCTGTTTGCGCCGAGAATCATTCTCGGTCTGTGCTGGTCTTGGTTTCTTGAAGCCTGACCAGCCTGAGTCTGATCTAGCTGTTCTTTGGTATTGGAATACATTCTGTTGGAGCTGTTGGACCTCAGAGCTGCCAGTTCTTGGTCACTGAGTATCATTGTAGAGCCGTCAAAACTCTGTACTTGAACATATTTATCACTGGCGCCATTATTGTCTGCATCATAGTCCTGACTGCAGTTATCTGGAGGCATTTCATGCCAAGGTGTGGAGCCTGTGGGATTGTCTAGATACGTTTTTTCAAGCTCTTCTGATAATTTGTATACCGTGTCTTCTGACTTTTGCCTGTTGGCCTGCTGTTGCTGTTGTTGTTGTTGCTGGTGGTGTTGCTGTTGCTGCTGCTGTAACACAGTGAGTTGAGACATTGATGCACTGGTGTGGGGAGAAGGTCTAAAGATAGAGTTGGCGGTGGTAGGGTCACTGAAAGCGCGACTTAGCCGTAGTTTTGTCATGTCCGATTGCTGAATGTCTTCATCGTTTTGAAGATTTTCATCTTCTTTGCTTTTGTCATCATTTTCACTAGATTTCCGCCCACTAGTCGGGTTGGTTTGCGCAGCCAATATCTGAAATCATTAAAATGAAATTTAACACCTTCCAAGTATCCTATAATAATTATGTATTTATAATATGAGAAAAATGCTTTCATTTACACTAAGATTTAAAGTATGCCCGTTTTAATCGTATTTTGGAAAAATGGGATAGATAAATCAATATAAGTCTGTTATTTGATATTAAGAAACTCCAAGTAAGGTGAATCTTCATGTTAAATTGTTTAAAAACTCCAATTTAATTTTATTTGCATTAGTCCTAAAATCATTATTGAACTGCAATTCATTTTAAGAATAAAATTGATTTTCCAAATAGACACTTGAATTGTTTTCTACATAGGAAAAGTTTAACAGGTAATATTACAAAATGTTTAAACTTTTGCATTGAATTAGTGTGCTGAGGTCTTGCTTTGTATACAAAGAGACAAAAAATTTCATCAATTTTGAAGTTATCGCCAAAAAAAAAAAAAGAATTGGATGATCGTTTCTTCAAGCCATGAAGTAAAGATTTTTAGCTTAAATTTGACCCAAACTGGTCCACATATTTTAAATAAGTTTGGTTATGGCTGTCAGTATGTATTTCAAACAATTTTTTATAGCCTTACTTTGTTATTGAGTATCTGCATTGATTGTGACAGCATTGGACCACATACTGAAGTATTTCCCCGCAGTGAATGTGCCTCGTCTATGTTGGTCTGCCTTCCTTTCCAGGACCTGAGAAAATGGTCTGAGAGGTGAATAAATTTACAAAAAGCTCTCTTGACAGAGCTCAGAGAGTTCAAAATTTGATATCGATTTGTTTAGCTGATTAATTGACATTGAATAGTGTAGCTGACTATTTGACATCGAATAGTGTAGCTTACAATTTGACATCGAATAGTGTAGCTGACTATTTGACATTGAAAAGTGTAGCTGACTGACTATTTGACATCGAATAGTGTAGCTGACTATTTGACATCGAATAGTGTAGCTTACAATTTGACATCGAATAGTGTAGCTGACTATTTGACATTGAAAAGTGTAGCTGACTATTTGACATCGAATAGTGTAGCTTACAATTTGACATCGAATAGTGTAGCTGACTATTTGACATTGAAAAGTGTAGCTGACTGACTATTTGACATCGAATAGTGTAGCTGACTGACTATTTGACATCGAATAGTGTAGCTGACTATTTGACATTGAAAAGTGTAGCTGACTGACTATTTGACATCGAATAGTGTAGCTGACTATTTGACATCGAATAGTGTAGCTGACTATTTGGTCTGTTAAAACAAACCACGGATTTCTTTTTATATTTAGAATATAATTATATTGGCTTAAAATATAACAAAACGCCAGCAGCTGATACAGGAGAGAAGAATAACAACTCATTGGGACATGTAGAGTTCAAACATAAAAATATTACCTTGCATTTATCTTTCTGTTGTTAAGATATGCCAAGGGGTATCCGTTTCCAGCCACCTCATTTTTTTTTATTGTGGGGGTTTGGGGGGGGGGAGGGGCGATTTCCATTTTTTAAATATATTCCAGTCCAGTTCTTTATACTCACCATGTATTTTGCCTGGAGTCCTCACCATCGTAAAACACGCTGGATTCGTCGATCTGCTCACTCTGGTTTCTACCCATCAGGTAAGGGTTGCCAGATATCTGACGCCTTTGGTCCACGGGATACGCCGAGACTTTATTGAGGTAGGCGTCGGAGAACTTGTACTGTCCACTCATTGAGGCGCTACCGAAGACCTGCTGGTCAGCACACAATGCGCTCTGCCCGCCCAAGGATGACATCGAAGATCCCATAGGGGAGGCGTTCCACGAAAAATCCCTGTCGGTCTGAAGACTGGCCAGCAGGCTGGTCGGGATATTGTCATTGGAGTTTAGTCTCGAACTCTCGGCTGAACTGCGATTCGAGGGAAGGTAGGGGACGTCATTGGCAGGAAGCATGTTCTGCTTCCACTGGTAGAGGCGAGAAACACCTGTTGCGATTTGACAGAAAAACAAGAGAAGTAATGGAGATGGAACAAAAAAACCTAATAATTTTTTTTTTTTTTATATTGGTGTCCCTTTACAAGCAGCAAATTATTTTGTCCAATAGGATAAGATGGCATCTATATTTTTAACGTATATACAATAATGAACTTAAGATGAGAACCCAGGCACACATTTTCCTCTACTGGCTTTGCAAGTTAAGTCGAACCCACTAATCGCGACCTCGGTTAACTCGTTCATCCCTGTTATGTCGACTTTTTTGAAGTGGAACCGCAAAATTTTCTTTGTCTCATCATTTTCTCCTCGGTTGTATCGATTCTTTTATGTCACCGAACCCTGATATCTCGAGCACAAAAGGCGGCCAAATTTGCCACTTAACCTCGGTTATTTTGAAAATTATGTACAACAGAAACTTGCCTGATTCAAACTGTAGTTGTTGAAATGAAATTACTACAATATCGTTGTCCGCGCACTTAACTTGACACAGCAAGAAGCGAGGAGCGAAGCGAGGGGCTTGCAAACAAAAGAGAGAGGTCGCGGTACCTATTCTATTGATAGCGAGCCTGCTTGTCGCTCAGTAGGCGTTCACGCGTTCTTACACGTTGCTTTTTTTTTTTTTTTAAATCCAGAATCTGTATTGGAAAAAAACTAAACCGGGGCGAGAGAAAATAAAAACTCTCGTATCAGGAGCTGAAAAATATTTAGCCTCACAAATCCGGAATTCCGGGATTTCCGGAAAAAATGTACCCCCACATATGCCTTGTGTTGTTAACAATGTATGTACATTTTATAGCACGCCGATCGCTTCATCAAACAAATCGCGGTAATATAAAAACAGCTAAAAAAAAACACGTGCATGTACATTTTCATTCAACGTGTAAAATAAAGAAATGTCAAGCACATGTTAATATATTGCCGCCATATTGGTTTTCGTTTATCTCGATCATGGGTAATCTCGACGCTTTTTGGCAAACCCAGAGGCCGACGACATAACCGGGTTCTACTGTACACTTTTTATCGTTGTGTAGAGGATTAATCTGCTTCTTAAAGTTTCTATTACGTGAGAATGATAATTGAATTAAATTAAATGTGTTTGATGAATTGCTTCATCAAAAAAAAAAATATTCATTTTAAGTTAGCATCACACCATAATTAATAATTATAAGCAATAGAAATCGCTTGCAAATAGAACTGAAGTACTCACGGGAACTCTGATCATTGGGTTGTAGGTGCATGAAATTATCTTCCATCTCACAGCGTTCTCCCGATGAATTGTTGGACACAGCGTTATTTTCAGGAATGTCGGTCTGAGCTGAGCAGCTGGTCAGATTGTTCCAACGATACCTGGCATTAAAGTCATCGTAACCAGGGTCGGCACCATTCCTGTTGCTAAGATCGAACCCAGCATCGGAATTGTTTCTGCTCACGGGATCAAAGCCGCCCCTGAACGTCTGCGCCCCAAAGGTCTGATTTTCCTGGTTGCTTTCCATGCTGGGATTTATTTTTAAAATGGGTCTTTGCACCGGCTGTCGGGCAGAATCGGTGCCCGTGGTAGCCTGGCCCAGCTGAGAAATACGCGATCGAGCGTAAGCCCGTATTAGTCTGTCCTCGAGCGTAGAGCTGGACAGGGGGTCGCTGTCATAGGCTGGGCGAGACATCTCAGCCCAAGATCTGCTCGATTCTGTGCACGGTGGTTTCTCGTCCGGTGCCTGGCCGAAACTCCCCTGCCTGTCGCCTTGGTGCACATAGGCATCCCGATCACTGCTATAGTCGTGCAGGGGTTCCACCGACAAGGTCATTGGGTTACTGGGGTCAAGGCAGGCATAGCTGGCCTGAGATGGAACAAAAAGTGTAAATAAACTCGATATAACTTTTCTAGGTTTTATATTAAAGGTTTTGAGCACAGCCAAAGAATTGTGAATACTGGTATGTATTAGGTGGACTTTCTTATTATTAAGATAAAGTTGTTATTTAAATTACAAATAATAAACGATGCTTATCTAATTATACGATGATTAATTGAATTCTAACTATGACGTCTAGTGAAGTAAAATCAAATGAAACCTGTATCATGCACTACCTTTAGTGTCCGATTTGAAGCAGGAAGTTCGGAGAAACCGGTTGTTTGCTGATTTTCCATAAAACCTCCAAGTGTTGACATGCCTTGTAAGTTGTTGGAAGGGAAATAATCTGTGTTTGACTGCTATAAAAGTTAAACATTCGACAATTATCTTTTTTATCCAACAGTACAATGTAGATTTGTATTTATTTAAGTTATTATTTTAGTCATGGTTTCAAATTCCAAATAAAGACATTAAAGTTAAAATATAGCCACACGATGGCAGGTTTTTTCATAAGTCTCACAAAGAGAACATCGGCTTTAAAAGAACGTGCTAAATAAGAGTATACCTGATTGCCATTTCCAAAGACATCCATTCCCCCATGCCCTGTGGGCATAGAGCTGGAGCTGTATGTTGAAGACTGCAGGTTACCCACTGCTAGGCGAGATTTTGGAGACGTGGACTCGCTGGTCGATCCTATGGCCTGGAACCAGCCCTTGCTGGGATCCGACGTGGGAAAAGCGTAGTTTTTGTTAGAAGATTGTTGACGCTGCTGCTCTTGCTGCTGATACTGTTCAATGAGTTGCTGCTGCTGCTGCTGTCTCTGCTGCTGTTGTTGCTGATGCTGAAGAATTTGCCGCTGAAGCTGCTGCTGTTGCAGTAGCTTTTGCTGGTGCTTGAGGAAGACATCCAGAGAAGAATGTTTTGACTGCTGGTTTAGAGACTCACCGGGACATTTCGTCTGACCAGACTCGCTCCAGTTCGCGTTATTCGCTGCCTGGCCAGATGTGTCCTGACAGTGTCGGTAAAAGTTGTCCCCGGATGTCAGATTATCGTTGGGTACTTTGAGCAGACCTTTTTGTACCGGCCCAGCAGATGTTTTGCTCAGCATGTTGTTGGCCGAGCCACCGTCACTCAGGACGAGGGGCTCGCCTACGGATTTCATATTATGATTCTGGTTATTCATCGAACTTTCGACGTCTTCCAAGAGGAGATTACTGTCATACAATGTACACTGTTCACAGTCAGTCAAAGGAGCATCGTCGAGGACGTCAGATTTTTCACAAGAGTCTGTCGGTACTGCAGGGGAATTGTTATCGCTTTGCTCTGAGTTGTCTTCGGTCACTACTAAAATGTCTACTGTATTTACTGTCATTGACACACACTCCTCTCTCTTGTCCTCATTTGTCTCTGATAAGCCCGCCTTTCGGACAATGTTAGTTTTATTTGGGTGAGGCCACAACTTACGAATCGATTCGGTAGTTGTTTTTTTCAGCAGCTCGAGGAATTCTGGATCTTCTCGGGAATCATCGGAGAAAACCGGAGTCATCCGGGCAAGAGGAAGAACAAGCGGCACTGACTTTATACAAGTTCTTGAGCTGATCGCCTCTCCAAGACTGTCTCCTCGGCCACATGTCTTCCTCAGTTGGTCTAAGTAAGAGCGATATCTGAAATATTTTTTAAAAAAATTATGTTAGATAATTGATAAATATCATGAATAATATTGGCATACAAGTGCGATTAAAATTTTTATTTATCAGTTTGTACATTTAAAAACAACCATGTGTATCTCATTTGTATATAAATTACAATAATAAAAGAACTATTTGACATGCAAATGGTGACAAATTAATAAGTCAGACTCGTGGTCCTTAGCCATGTTGAAATCGATGAATAATTTTGACTTTAAAATTAAAAACCAAGTTCTATTAATGTTGAAGCATGTTTATGAATCTCGCCCTTATTTGCTTCACTCGCAGAGGATGTAAAATGATGTGCTCACGTGTTTAAGTAGTTTGATACAAGTGTGCTGGCATGAGCAGTGGAAAGGAGAGTATTTCCCAGCTGAGCCTTGTTCGTCTGTTGGGGATTGTCCTGAGAGGAGCAAACACGCACCAAATCTGCGAATGTTCTGGTGATATGCAAATAGCAAAACAATTTTGGAATGTTTCCTTTTTAACAGATTTGTTATCACCCTTATTATTCATTTTACCAAACGAGATTGTAATAACTAAACAGTTTGAATAACGTCAAATATTTTCTTTAAAAAAAATAAATAAATTGTATTTAAATATTGGTATGCAGAAACTTACACTTTAGAATCAAATAGTTTTTGAGTAACACCGGCAGCTTGAACAGAACAGTCAGTAATGACAATCTGCAAACAATATGTGGGATAAATACAACCGATTTTTAATCAAATGTTGATATTTTTTTCTGAAAATGTCTACTCCAAGAAAATCAATAAATAATTACACCTATTAAAACTATAAATAGCTTTAGAGCATTTGGAATGCCATGCCTCAATAAGAAACCATGCTGAAAAAACATCCAAATTGAAATATTCCCCAAAGAGCTTTTCAGCACTGGGGACGGTCTGTCCAGCTTGAATATGCATTATACCATATTTAGTGAAACTGAAATTGTACTCATAATATTCACAAAATATTGTTAAAATGTTTAGTTCCAACTATTATATGTCGATTCAGACATTGCAAGAATTGAGATCAAAAGAGTCCAACATTTTTTATGTCATTTCTGGCCAGAATGCACGATTTAAAACAAATAATTCATAATATTTTTAAACTGATTTTAAAACGTTGTATATTAAACGACCTTAATATGATAATATCTTCTCTAAAATGTTGAGATGCTCCTGGGTTGGATATGATGGAAGACACATACCAACGAATGATCACCTTAGAAATATGAAAAGACGCCCAAGAAACAAAAATCAATAAACCTATAAGTGTGTTTCAAGTTTATATGTGCGATGTCCAATGCTCGATATATAACAATAAATATATATTTAATATATTGCTTATATTTGAAACTATGCCTCAAAGTATTGTCTTAGTTACTGCTAATTTAAAATAGTATGCAGATAGATCTTATTTCTTTTCAAATAAGCAAACACAGCTTAAAATAAAGAAGCTAGCACTCCTAACACACGCATGGAAACACATGAGAGGAACAGGAAACCATGTTGAAAAAGTTGGCTCAAAAGCTTACCTGTAGCTTCTTCTCTTGATCTCCGCCTTTGTCAACTGAATCGTTCAAAGCTAATCTGACGAAAACAGAAGCTTGTTAAGATCTGGCAACGTATTCAAGTTGATTAATTAACAACTGCTGGCTTATTCATTATATTCCATTGGCAAGATACCCAACGGAAAGCCAACTCAGATATGAACTCAGGGTTAACCAAGTAAAAAAGGACAACGCGCTGTGACGTATGTAGAGACGTCATCTTGGAGCAGCTAGTTACAGGGTTTTCCCGAAGTTAGTACTAATTTTAGGCCTTTATGCGCTGTGCTCAGTGCGCAACGTGTCGCAACTATAGCAGCACACACTGATTTTTAATTCAACAGGTGCCCCGAAAGATTTCGCTCGTGTGAACATGATGCTATGCCGAGTTGCATGAGGATAGACTTTCATATGTTTCATTTTATAGGGATTATACTATTTCAATTAAATCTATTGAGACGTGAATTTAATTATCTCTTAATATTAATATATAAATTGGGATTTTCAACATTAAAATAAATATTAAATATAAGCTAATGAAAGAGAAGATTATTTTCTCGGGCTAAAAAAATATTTAATTTTAAATCAATGGTCCTTTATAATATTTTAAATTCTAATCATGTGGTAACAAGATTAAAAAACCATGTCCTTAGAACTGATTTATTCCACTTGGGCGTTAAAAACAAATGAACATCATAATTCTTCTAATGTCAACCTTTTAAAAAAAAGAAAAAAAAAACTCCTTAAAAAAATCGAGGTATCAACCAGATACGTTTAATGTACGTGTTTAGCAGCTTTCCATGACCTTCTTTATTATTGACTTTTTATCAACATTGACCCATCATTTATGTTTTATGTCTTGTATGTACAAAATGGAACTATGGGTGGATGGGATACATTTTAATTAATCATAGTTTTAATCCATTTGTTATACAGATTTGTATTTATTCATTTAAAATACAGATCGCGCCGTATCCCCAAATTCTGGAATCTGACTTCAGTTTGAAATCCACCCTTTTCAGACATTGTCTATTTCGTTCTAGCGCTTTTTGCGTCAAGATTTTTAATTCTAAGTAATCTATTTTGAACTAAATGAAACGGGGCCACAAAGGTGGGTGAAATAAGAATTAGCTATATGAAAAATCGGCAATACGGATAGAGATTTTTTGAATGGCAAACTATTTTATAATCATTGTCAAATCATAAGTATGTCCGTTTCCCTTCACAGCCAACGAAACTTTTTACACGTTTCTGCAACAATGGTGTTGTTTGCGTGAAGCAAATAATGAGATATCGAATTAACCTGGAGAAGGTTGTAGTTGATATGCTTTGCTTTCGCCATGATCTTAGGGAAAGGAATTGTAATCATTAAATTACTGCATCAGCTCAGTTTCCGCTTTGGTTATGCAGGGAAAAAAATTACATGACTGATGTCTAATCCTTTTGCTGCTCTATAGGTAGGGGTCAGGTTTTTATTATTTAAGGGATAATTTACAACACTTACCCGACGTTGGCACCCGTTTGAACATCACACCTACCCTTTGTTAGAGTCCCATGGAGCTCCGGGACAAATGCCGTCACCATAAGACCCGAATGTCGATCGTATTCCTTTCCCCTTCCCCCCTGGCTTACGTTGCATAAACAGAGAAGTTTTGGCTCGGGATGTTTCTTCGAGGAACGATTTTGAGCGTGGAGCTGTACCACGCCGTCTGCTATCACCAAATTTCTCGTAATCAATACTACTTTGCGACCCTGTCACTTTATGGCCATGCACAAGTTCTTCTCTAGAAAGAATCTCTGTTTCTCCTGGGCTGTTCTCCCCTGTCGTAACGTTTGTGTGGGAGTTTGTCGGATCATCCGAGGAGATGTCCATTGTAACATAGTGACCCAAAGAGAATGAATGCAGTCATCGCGACGTGTGTTTAAAATGGTAAACAAAGACGCACTAGGAAACACATGGTTGCCGAGATAACTTGGGATACGTCATGGATCTATGGCAAATTTCGCTGACGTCAAGCACGCATTTTGTCTAAATTTCAAATTGACTTGGGTCCTGAAACAATGTGTACAGGTGTTTAATGTTAAAGAGAAAATTGAAATACGGCCTCCTTCATTAAACAGTTGACATATCTGTTGAATTTAATTACAATTATCTATTGATTAATTAAACCGAAGGTCAATTCTGCCAAAGCATATCAAGTTATTACAAAATTTTTTGTTCAATTATAGTTTTTTATTTAACCCTGCCTTTCCTAGAAAGACGAAGTTTCAACAATTGAATACTTTAAAAATGAATAAAATAATTTTTTAAATTTGTTTAAGCAATAAATACACTTATTTATACATTGAAAATATGCTAGTTTTTTTTTTAATTTTAAATTTTGGCAAACAAATTTCTGTCACTACACCATAATTCTAAGTGTATTTTCAATTTATGAAATCATTATTGTAAAACTAATCAAATGCTAAAGTTCCTTTTAATTTTTTAAAATTTGATTTTATCCTTTCGAAAAAGTAGAAGATTCGTGTTGATGGATGGACTCGAAATATTTTGGCAGACTGGGCACATTTTACAAGATCTTTGCTTGGAATAACATAGTAAATGCATTTGATCGTTCAAATATTTTGGTAGGCATCCGTTTACGGATGTCAGTTTGGAAATCATGAAATTATGTGGTTGTTTGGAAGACTGAGACAAACAAGGGCGTATCAATTTAGATATCATCACATTATGTGGCTGTCTCGAAGACTGAGACAAACAAGGGCGTATCAAGTTTAGATGTAAATACATATATATATATAAATTTATATGCCCTTGCGTTTTTGTGTAAATAAGGTAGAACAAATAATTAATTTGTTTTTTCTACGTTTAGCCTATTTCCTTTTTCTTCCTTTACTTTTTAACTAACTTCTAAACGTATCCTCAGCGGGAATATGTTTGTTAAAATATGCTTATTTTAGTATTGTATAATATATATATATATATTTGTATTCACGGTGGCTACCCAGGTAGCTTGCGAGCCCTGTTTATGCACAGAAAACTCTCCCGTATGTTGTAGCACACAGGGGTTTTTGAGTTACTTGTGGTATTGAAGGTAAATATGCCTAATCCCTGCGTTATCTTTGAGGGTTAATGGGTAAGCTAACTCTCTATGAAGAGTATGCTCCGACAGGGTTGTCTCACAAGTGTTTCCCCATGAGTTCAGGGTCGATGTCCATGAATTTAAGGACACTTTTTTAGGAAAACTTTGAATGTATTTTCTGCCCTCTAACTGAGCGATGCGCATTGTATACTTCACCGTGGATTAGCTATTTAGACATTCTATTGTCTGACATGAGGTTTTGGGCAATTATTTCGCTTCTTAATGGTCGAGTATGATGTGAAAGTGGGTGATGATTAAGGAAAGGTAGGTCGCAAAAAAAAAAAAAGGGGGGGGGGGTGCCATAGGCGAGTACACTCTGTAAGTTTTTATTTTTTTTTTTAAAATGGACGTTGATAAAAGTGCATACGATATCTTACACCTATGATTTATTTATACGGACTTATTCACACCTAGTTGAAAAGAATTTGAAATATGAAACCGATTTTACTTTAAATTTAAACACACCAGAATTTTCTTGAAATACTCAAGATGCGCTTGGGAGAAGGGGTTAAGAAGGGGAAACTATTCAGTAAAAATTATTCCCCACAGATTCCAATGACGAATAGCTCTTAAAATGCAAAAACTCGTTTAGAATTTAGTACAGACGGTATGTTTACATCGGGTCTTTGATGTCCTAGTTGTCTACTTAACAGTGACGTTTTCTGTTACTTCGGATTTCATATTTAAAAACAACAACTTCAAGTTGTCACGTAATCCAAAATTTTATTGTCGCGCAAAAAAAAAAAAAGTATTAGTTGTTAGTCGCCATTTAATTAAGATTTTGTTAAAGACACACCTTTCTTTTGTTTTCAACGCCTTTCCTATATCCCCCCTCCCCCCCAAACCACCTATTAGTTTTATCAAACCTTTTGCCCTATTCACAATCCGTTTCCCAAACCATCTCTTTTTCATTTCTTGTAAACACACAGTTAAGGGTAAAAAGGATAACATTAAAATCAACGATCAGTATTGTTTTTTTTTTTTAATGTTTTACTACAATGATTATTTACTGACCAGCTGTCTAAATTCTAAAGAATCTGGCATCAAGGTCACTAGCCCGGCAAACTTAACCATTGGCTTAAATACAATCACACCTGTAAACTTTTTTCACAAGAAATTATTCTAAATTCTGCATAGCTAAAACATACAGAGTATAAATATGCAAAGGCGTCCATTGAAAGGTTTTAAATAAAGAGAACCACCAATGTAAAATATCCATCTAAAACAGTGGTTCTCAACCTTCCTAATGCCGCGACCCATAGGTTAAGAACCGCTGATCTAAAATGACATACAAAACGAGGTAGTAATTCTGAATATTTAAACGAATGAGTTGAGTAATATTTCATTTAATGCTTTCTCGACTTATTTTTCAAACATTTGCTATCTTCATAAACACAAGCCCAACCATTTATTTAGTCAGCCATCAGTAAAGCGTCTTGGCAGCAGGGGCGTCATTTCAGGGGTTTTTTCAGGAGCGGGGGCAAAACCAAAACTTGATCAGCTTGATAAGTTGTTTATTACTGGAGGCGCCACAGTACATAAGATTTTAAACAAAGCCTGCAAATTCAGCTGGGGGGATGGGGCTAAATCCCCCCCCCCCCACTGCCCTACCCAAATGACGTCCCTGCTTGGCTGGTGCTGTCTGGTATACTCAATCCGCTTATATTGTTCTTGTTCTCATAACACATGTGTTGTTCACTCTGCAGGTTACAGGAGACTGCCTGGTGGACAGCGTGCTTGTCTAATTCATTATGTGATGTTAAGATTAGTTGATAAATGAAAAAAATTAAAGAGTGATAGAAAGATACAAAATAAATCATTTTTGTACCTTACCACAGCGGTGACAAGCAAAAGATGCTCCAGGGACATCTCCAATACAGAGAGATCTGATCAATCAAAGATCTCATGGGCACAAATAGATGTAATGATTCAATTGTATTAATTGGCATGAAAACAATAACTGTCATAGCACAATTAACTAGAATAGTAACATTGACTGGTACAGTAACATTAAGGGGTACAGTAGCATTGACTGGTACAGTTACATTGACTGGTACAGTAACATTAACTGGTATGGTAAAATTTACTGGTACATCAATATTGATTGGTACAGTAACATTAAGTGGTACAGTAACATTGACTGGTACAGTACAATTAGTTGGTACATAATGCAAACAGAAACAGTTCTTATTTTTGCCATTTTAAAACATAACGCATCAAAGATGTTGAGTACTTCTAGCAAAGGTTTGTCAGGCATCAAGGATGTCAAGTATTTTTCTAGCAAAGATTTGTCAGTGCCAACTTAATGAGGCTATAACTAACAATATGAGGCTTAACTGAGTTTCGAGCTTGTCTATCACTAGTTTTTCTAAGTGGCAAATACAATATAGGAAACAGCTGGTGACCAGTGATTGCCTAGTCAATTGAACATATTTTTAGCTGCCCCAGTGATATTTCAATACTGCATCTAAGTATTTTATGTTTTATTTTGTTCACTAAATTATTTATTTGTTCATTTCAGTAACAAAAATTGAGGGTGGAAAATGTTATTTTCCGGGTGAATAGAAAACAAGTAAATGAACAACAGTTTCCATTGGCTATTTGCTGATTTCGTTGGTCAATACATGTAACAAATATTTTTTTAGTTACAGGCAGCAAGTTTTTAAAAAATATTTATTTATAAATGGTTCAACATTTTTCCAGTTCTAAAATTTTGTTTTATTGCTAAGCATTCATATTTCAAAATGAGATTTTATTATAAGTTCTGATCAAAGTTTAGTTATTAGTCTTAAATACATTAAGAAAAACAATCATTTTACAGATGTATATAAAAGGGAAACAAAACAAAACAAAAAAAAATATAAATATTTGTTATTTACATCTATGAGTTTTTTAAAGAAATTTGACAAGGAGATGATGATTTTAGTTGTATCAGGGCAAACCAACCAATCAGCATGTGTCAGGAAATCTAAGAACTTTCAGTGGGGTAAGTTTTCATTGGTTATAATCTTATCCACGGACTCCAGTGATGTCTCCAAATCCAGCCTGACAAACTCACCATCTTTTAGAAAATCTTCTGGTGCCATGGTAAAAGTGCTTGCTAGGGTCTGAAAATGTATAATCCATTCGTGTTTAAAAATATTTACGGATATGAAGATTATTTATACACAGTTCGCAATTGTTTATTTTTTTATTTTTTAAAGACTTTTAAAAAATAGGTTTATAGTTATCTCATAAAATCTACCAAGATTCTGTTATGAGCTATCTGAATATGCCCACATTTAGATAGAATTTGATTAAGATTTTTTTTGCATAAAATTTTAGTAAGAAATTCTTGACCTAACAACCTCATGTTTGAATTTCATTTGTTTTAAGTGAACAAACTAACATTAACTAATTAAGAGGATAATTATTTAATGAATACAAATGTTATGATAAAAAAATTGATATTCATAAGCCAGACATATAGAAAGTTTTAATTTTAAGCTGCAGAAATTAATTTAGTCCATCTTTGATTCTCGTAGAGCCACACAATATTAGGCCTATAGCAAAACTACTTTACAAATGATTAAGTGATGACCTACCTCTCTTGACATGGCAGCACTTTTCTGGGCAACCTGGACAGCGTGTTGTATAGTTGCACACACATTCCTTCTATAGACATGATGGTAGAAGCCTGACTTGTCCAACATGACACGCACAGGAGCTGATTGGGTGTCAAATGGAAAATTTGAAGCACATTTTAACAATGGGGGTCTTTGAAAACATGTTTGTAAAGTTATACACTTTGAAAGAGAAGAACTAGAATTTTTTAAAATTGAACTCAGAACTATTTGCAAGAAAATGCAAAGAACAATAGAGAAAGATATGTGGCATAGAAATCTGACCTGCAGACAGCTGCCATAGGTGACAGCTATAGAAAAAATGGTGTTGATGGGTGTTGCGCCATGCATCAGTTTGTGCACAACGACTGAATGAAACACAACAAGAGTGGGTGAACTTCCAAGAAGTTATCTTTCCCAATGAAAGGTATTTAAAGCATATTAGTGTTATCAAATGTAAGTATACCTTTGCATTCTCCCAGGTAGACCTCCACATCAACATCCCTGTACTCTAACACAATCTAGAAAATACAACAGCAAAATATGTGTGGTAAAAAAGGTGAAGAAAATGTAATAAAATTGGATTTCAGATTAGCCTTTTTTATGAATGACATTAGTATTGATAAATAAAACTGTCATTTTATAACAAAACTTATAAATGTTTTTGCTCTCATTTTTTTTTACTTAGAAATTTAAAGTGTGGGAGAACAACTTTGTTTAATTAAAAGCTTCTTCATTTTCAACAATATGCTGAATGTTTTGACTCTTATATGTATTTACTGACATCTTTCAGGACTCTGACGGTGACACTGTCCACATACTGGATGGCGGAACCATCTATGATGATGGCAAAGGTCTCACAGTTAGGTCGGATAGGCTGACCCCCTAAAGGTCTTCCATGCTCATGGCTCTCACATCTACCTTCAGGCCAGGCATCTGATGTAGCCATACAAACCTGTGGTGGTGAAAGTGAAAGCTTTCAAATGAGCTGCAGACTTCTAAGAATAATTCATGAAATACTATAACATGCCGAGACTAAACATTAACTGACTGAAGTGATCTGGTGATATACCAAGCCAGGGTGTGGGTTGGAGAATGAACTAATACAAATGTAAAAAACTGACACCACATGGAATGAATACCATCTTATTGTATATTTGCTAACACTAGCTTTGCCCCTTTTTCTTGGTTGCAGCCTATCATCATTGTAATTGTATCCTTAATTTTCTTTGCTATTTATTTCCATTAACATTGCATTTCACTACAATGTCCCAGATTTTTCTAGAGCTCTCCACAGCATCAGATATTGTTAAGTTTATATTATTTTGTTGTTCACTCAAGATTGTTTTTTCGTTGAGACCTCTATTGATTACTGTTGTCTTTTTTTTTCAGGTTTTCCCTTAACTTGTGCTACTTATTACCTTTTACCTAATTTGATTACTGACCCTGCCCCTCACAATCCCTAAATAACTGCATGGCTGAAAAGACTAGTCAAGAAAATGTATATAGACACGTTTTGCTGCCATAAACATCTATTCTAACTACAAATGAAGTCAGCCACAGGTGCCAATAGCAAATATTTTTAAAAAAATTTCATATAGCCATGTTTACATTCCCAGCCCTAGTCCCAAGACCTAACCATAATATCAAAGTTCTCTCACCACCCTCAGTCAATGTCTGTTCTTGCCCCCCCCCCCCCATGACCAGCACGGCATGTTTTTGTACAAGTAACACGACTATGTTATAATTATATATTATACAATTATTTATTGTAAAATAAAATAAATATTTCTTATATCTTTTATTTCTATGATTGATCAGAATGTAATTTTTACACTAGATCGTGATGTCAAATAAAGGAAAGTAATTTTTAATGCTATCTATTTGCATCCACTTTTGATTACTCAGAGAAGTACCATTTTTATGTGGATTTCCCTGTACTTGTTTACTTAATAAAGAGAAACATTTATTAATATTTATAATGTCTGATCGAAACTTCTTAGCAAAGAGTTTGGGGACTGTTAATGGATGGCAGTATATCTAAATGTAGCAGTTTGTCAATCAGCTCCTGGTTGTGACGACTTGGTCAGTAGTCAGAAAGGCTATGAACTTAATGTAAGAATAGAAAAAAATTACTATTCAATAATGTTTAAAGCACACCAAGGTGCATAAATTTCTGATGGCTAGACATACTTAAAAGTTTCTAAACCAGTGGCATGACCCTAATGATATTTCAACTTAATTATGTTTTTTTACTAAACATTTCATCTCTTCGAGTACAGACCTCATGATGTCTCAAGGCCATATCAGTCTCTCTCATTTGATCCTTGAGTTTTTTCAGGTAGTGTGGATTCACCTGTGTTGATTTAATCAGAGCTGACCTGAAATTCTCCATGTTTGCAAAATAAAGAGGAGCTTCAAACTTGAAAATTTTTATCCCTGGGATGGGAATGGCCTGAAATATAAACAATCATATATGAACAACAGGCCCAGATTTTTAAAAAATAAAGATTTTAAGATTACTTTCATTTGGTATTTTGACAGCCATTTTGTGAAGTTTACATTTTTTTCACTCAAAAAATGAATCAGTAGTTTTGACTTCAACAAGATGATCCACTGACCCAATTAGCTGAAAATGTATTTTTCTAATTCTGTTTCATCCTTGCTGTTAACAAACTCTTCCCTTTGATAATTACCGAAAGATTATACCTTTTGTTTCCCTTACCTTTTCTTTTATCTTGTTAATTATTTTATTCTCTAACTTGTTAAGTATGGCGATGCCAAGATGCCCATTGTGAGTCATTGAAAGTATGCTCGGTATCAATTTAAAGTCTTGTCATCTTGATAAAGTTGAATTTCTTGTCACGTCCTAAGGTAAGTGCCTTATTTGCCTTTAGGTTAATTCAGCACTGCCAACAGTGATCTCACTTCATAGATAAGTTTGATAGCATTGACATTTTTACAAGAGAGTCATCACCATCCTCTGAGTCACTTTGATTATACTAACTATTGTAACCCAAGTGTGTTAATTATAATAATGTGCTTACCTCTCTATAGACCTTGGAGTCCACATAAATATCTGTGTTAGGCAGCCTTCCCAGCAGGCAGCTGTATGGTCTAGGATCACAGAAGTTGAGTGCCATGATTAAAGAATTATAACAACTGTATAGCTATTCCTGTTCATTATTAAATTTCACTTATAAAAATTAAATACGAGTTAGATCTATGGCTTTTAAAATCAAATTTTGGAATTAACAAGCAACCTAGGTGAAATGGAAATATTGTCAAAAAATTTAAAAGAAATAAACTAGTGCTGAAAATGGACAATGCAATCAAAAAACATTTCCACTTGTTTGAATAAATCAAATAATCTTATTTTATTTTATCTTTTTCAAAATTTCCAAGCTTTCAGAATAAGGGCACAGAACTGTAGATATTATCAAAATACTCACTCTTGAGTTCGTAATAAAATAGGCACTAAGTTGTAAATAAGACCAATCAAAAGCCCAAGGTCTACATCTAATAAAACTGTAGCAAAAAATGTGACAAGCCACACAGTCTGTCAGAGTAGGATAAATATTTGGGTTAATGACCATGATCTTAGCAAATCAAATATATAGTATTATTTATTTTCATTATTTTAATAAGGTATTAGAACAAAAAATGTGTCATTGATTCAAAGATAAATTTTACATATCTCCCCACCCTACAAAAAAAATTAATTAATTCTGCATTCAGGAAAGCAAACAACAAACTGCATAGATACAGCATTGAATTGTTTGTTGGCAAGTTAACAAAAAAAATCCTAACGCATATGCAGAAGAAATCATTAAGGTAAGTGTAACTCCCATCTATTGAGATGCTTGTTGCATAACGCCAACAAAATCTTTGAAAAATATTTTTTTGATATTAACATAGTTCAATCATTGCTGGTTTTAAAAATAATACATTTGTATGTTAATTAAGACTTTTTTTTATGTTTCAAATTTGAATCACACTGGATATTTCTTATTTCATGCCACTGAGCTAAAGGGCAATAAAATTATTTAACTACCCTTTTAAACGTAATGTAATTTAAGTTTATGTATTATGTCATTTTAAATGTCAAACATAATTACATAATCAACTTTAGAGATCTTCCACAAGCGCTTGAGTTCCAAAAATTGTAGAAATAAACCTTTTAAAGACACAATGATAATGGCAGCCAGTATACTCTGTTGGAGTTATGAAAGAAATTAGTGTAGAAAATAAGGTAGGCGAGAACATGCACTTTTTCCACTATTCAAAGATAATCAGGAATTATATTTTTTAAAGTATTTATTATTACTCAAAGGCTTCTCATTATATTAAAGACATTTATCATTGTTGAGAAAATGTGTAAAATGAAACTTTGACTTTAGTTTTCTAGCATCTCCTGTCTTTTCTTTGTATATAATACATTTAGTATACTAAACAATGTTTGCATAAATGAGCAAATACAATTTTTTTTATTAACGAGTAATAACAATTCAAAAATGTAGTTTATGAAACTTACATTGGGTAATGCTTCAAACATTGGACCTAGTGCCAAAAGCACAATAACAACCAAAACACTTGAGATCAAGCTAACAATCTGAGGAGGGTAAAGAAAGGGGATGAATAGTTAGCAAAATAAATGAAAATTGGGATGGTCATAACATTTTATTTTACAAATAATAACATTTTTTCAAACTTGCCATCATAAAAACATGGTAATCGCATTTATTTTTATTAATCTTTTCACCTTAAAGCTAATTGTGAAAATATGTCATGGTGACTTCAATGTTCCAGTTTTAGTATGTTTTCCCAAATGCCTCATTGTAGATAATAAAGTGTAGGCCTACATCTCATTATATTTTTTTTACTAAATTATATATTTTAAAAACCCTTGTGCTTGTCTGATTTCCTTTTTTCCCTTTCAATTTCACTTTAAAGAGATAACTGAATTATAATTCAAGTACCTGAGTTTTCCCTCCCACTCCATCTTGAACCATGCTCCTGGACAATGATGCTGCACTGCAAAATGATGAGCACATGGATCCAAATACATTACTCACACCATGTGCAATTAATTCCTTTTGGGATGACACATACCAATATGTAAGATATAATGTTACATTTTCTATTAATACGATGTTGAAATCTTATACACTGAATAATTGGGAAATTTTAAATATTCAACCATAAATCCATTAAGTGCTCTATTTTCAAATCAAGTTTGTTAGGCCTTTATAATATCAATGTAATTAATTTCAAAGTATCTGTCGAATAGCATAAGAGAAGATATAAGCCATTTACCAAACACACAGGCTACAACATTTTATTATGATAAGAAAAAATTTAATTTCTTTTCATAAAAGAGACAAATATTCTACTTCACAGGGAAGAATTAAGAACGTTCACATTTTTGCCTTCCTTTGTAATGGAACTCAAAGTAATTAAAACAATCATAAAAATGGGTTACGCATACTTAAATTTGTAATTTTTTTTGATAAATACCTGGTTAGGATCTACTATATAGTTGTGTTTGTCAGCCAGAATCTTGGAGATGGCAAAAGAAATGGCAAATGCTGTGAAGCAAATGGCAAAAGATTCACCAATGACATCTGGTAAGAATTTGACAAAAGTCAAACTAGCAGCTGGGAATCTGAAATGTGCAAAATAAATGGAATAGTGAAGTCATGATCAGGATGGGAGTAGCAAGAAACTTTACATCGGATTAACTTATCAATGTTCAAAATTTAGTAATGATACCTTCATGCATCAGATTTAAAGATCCCATAAATAAGTTTTTTTTTCTAGATCCATGATATTTTAATGAATGATCCTGAATTTTTTTTAAAATCACAGACAGTATGGCAGGATGACAGAATAATGGAGTTTTGTCCATGTCATCAAATTTCAGATGGCTAACTATATCAAGAATTACTAAATTTTCAAAAGACCTTTAAAAAGTTGATATTTAAAAAGAGATATTCTTAGGTGCCTTGAAGACTTATTCTGAGATAACTCATAAGGGAAACTAAGTATATTCCTTCATTCAACTCTGACTAGATCTTTATGGCAGAATAATTCAAAATTTATCCTTATTTTTGTTGATCTTTAGAATTTTCTCATTTAATTAAAGTATCATACATAGAAATTTTTTAAAATATAGTATAATACATCATACTTTAAATTCAAATATTAAAATATAATAATGCATTTTGTTTAAAATCATCTATCAATTCAAACAATTTGCTAGCTTACTTACCCTTTAGGAATATGTCCAATAACTTCCACATCAAAGTGCTGATGTAGGCCAAAATGGTGAGACAAGATTGTCCCTATAATTAACTGAAACAATGATCAATCACACAAATTAATGACACTGGCTTATTTTATGTGTAAAAAAAAAAAAAAATCTAGGCATTTTAAAATAATACAGATCATTCACAACAATAATTAGTAAAGAAGTTTGTTAACAATAAAGAATAAAGTACCAAACAATCAAAAAAGAGTCAATCAAGGGATGGATTAAAACAGTTAATAAGTCATTCAGATGATATAAAAAAATGATAATATTTTGTTGGGTTTATGATAAAATAGTAATAAAACAAGTGTTAACTTTAATTTCTGCATGATAAAAAATACAGGGACTTGTATTCTTTTTAAAAAAAATTTACATTAAAGAAAAAGAGAGATACAAAATGTACACATCTGTAGAAAAAAACCATTTCAAAGCTGTTTTATCTTTTTTAATTATTAAAGAGCACTTATGTGGTACTTGAGGCAGGATTTCTCAAATGATATGTACCATGGACCCCACTAGGCAGTATTGTGTTAACTTTGAGTCCCTTAATATTGCATTTAAGTTTGAAGAATTTAACATTAGTTACATTTTTTTAACATGGCCAAATCTTCTGAAACTCATCATTAATGGTACACACACTATTAAATATTGTAAGTAAATTAATTGCTTATTTAGGAGTTTGCATAACATAATCTTGTGAAATTAACTTACGGCAATCAATTCTCCAGGAACTGGTATGCCTTTAAATTTTTGTTTGAAAGTCTTGTTGTTATTGATCCCCTCACGGATGGCCACCAGGAAAATAATAGCCACAATAGTTGTGGTCATTGTTACCAAGTTGGTCTTGCTGATGTTGGAGAAGAAATCATGGTAGGACTGAAATCAGAGGATTAAACAGTAAATAATTTATTAGAGAATTCCTTAAGCATTCAATAAAAAACATTTTGCAAAAAAAACAAACAAATTGACTTATCACAAATATTGTTGCTATAGCTTTTACTTTAATAGTTAAATCTTTTAAAAGCCATCATTAAAACATTATTTTTAACAAATATGAAACATCATAAAATATATTTTTATTCCTGATGGAATATTGATGTCCGTCAAAGATGAAAAGTCCATTCAGAATAGGAATATGATTAATATTGTTTCACTGTCACAGGTAAAGCACTTCAATCTATAGTTAACTCGCTTGTAATTCCTATAATTTTTCAATTGTATCATATGTATACTTAAAATAAATGCTTTCTTTGACATGCATATTTTCAACAAAATTTTTTTGTTGAAAACTGCAAATGCATGTTTGCTTGAAAATAAATATTCTCAATAACGAGGATAATAACATGAAATTCTAATAAGTCAATATCATGGGCCTTCATAAAGATTAGTTAAAAATTTATTTTTTTCCTTCTATAAATTAATGCAAAAACTTCTATCATATTACACTAAATCTTAAAATTGAATGTCAGACATGTAGGTTTAAACAATTTCAATTTCACAGTTTATTTGTAATTAAAATTCCTTTTTCTAAACATGGTTGGGGGCATGAGTTAGCTAAATCTAATAAAATCATTTTTGTGTTGAGAGGACTAAGGATTTCAGAAGAGGCAACTAAATCTTAAAATTGAATGTCAGACATGTAGGTTTAAACAATTTCAATTTCACAATTTATTTGTAATTAAAATTCCTTTTTCTAAACATGGTTGGGGGCATGAGTTAGCTAAATCTAATAAAATAATTTTTGTGTTGAGAGGCCTAAGGATTTCAGAAGAGGCAACAAATATGAGTTAACCGTTATCTTTTACATGTAAAATAAATACTATTAATAATTGATAAGTAGAAAAGTATTGAATAAACAAATGGATAAACCCACAAATAATAACTTAAGTGGACCACTGTATCGTTGTATCTTGACTCCGAAGGCAGACTTTATCTGACTGGAAAAAACATGGACAGCAGCCCCTGTGGTGAAGCCAGAAATGAGCGGATCCGACAAGAAAGTTGTTAAGAAGCCCATACGCATAAATCCAAGGAATACCTTGCAAATGATATATTAAAAAACTAAATTAATCCCTTATATATAACTTATTGTTTCATAGATATATGTGCATCACATAGGAATAACACTTCATTGTATTTAAGCAAATCACTTTTTAATTATTATTTTTTTTTTTAAATGAAAAAAACAAAAAACAAAGAAGGGAAAAAATTAAAAATTAAAAAAGGACTGCTTTGAAATTCATTTTTATAAAGTGTTATTTTAAAACAAAAACACTTTATAGACATCTAAAATATTTATAGGCGTATAATTTCATTCATTTGAATTATAGATTAATATTTTGTGCCTCTTTTTAATTTTATTGAGCATGCAAAAGCCTGAACATTTAGTTGGCTTTAATTATTCATAAATTGTGTAAAATTACACTGCAATTTATTTGTAGTTTTCTATCCACGTTCTTGTTATTTATTTGCTATGGTCAATATTTAACAAAATTAAGCATCCATTTTGCTGAATTGCCCCTACAGTCATAAGTAAATATTCAGGCCGTTTCAGAGTTTCAAAAGAGGTTTGAGTCAAGAGACAAGAAATCTTACTTGCAGTATTCCAACACAAAATGTAACTGCCATGGCATATCCAACTTTGATGGTGTCTAACTCGGACAAGGGTCGTGTCCTGAAAAACTGGTCAAACCCAGGGGAACCTTCACTTATGTTGATGGGCAGCGGCGTGGTGACGACTTCAACACCTTCCCCTTCTATGGAATGTGTTAAATTGTGGCCAGTGTTGATGTCATGGATTGCTCCCTGCAATTCCTGACGCTGCCAGGCTACATGACCCTTGTCCACCACAGCCCCTACCATAAGGCAAACTACTGCAAATGTACCTGTAAAGTTGTGAAAATTTTGAAAGGATTAGTTTAGTAAAATAAACAATATTCAATTCCTTGGACAAAATTTTAGACATATTATTAGCCCAAAATGACTGTGAATTAGTCTCTGTTAACACAATCAGCTGGTCATGATTGCATGTGTATCCCTTGACTGACAAAAACTTCCTAGGAAAGCATAACCTTAATGTACATATTTATTTAAATCAGGACAACTTCTGTCATGACATTAATTCAGTCCTTAATTTTTAATTTTGCAAATAGTGTAATGATGAAGACAACTGACATTCTAAATAACATGTTTGAGTCCTAGTATTAAATTCAATTTCTTTAAATGATCCACCCTGATATTGTTGACTCACCAACTGAGCTAATCTACCCTGATATTTTTGACTCACCTACTGAGATGATGTGCCCTGATATTTTTGACTCACCTACTGATATGTGTTTCGATGTTCCGAAGAAAAAATATATGAGGACTGGGAAAAATGATGTGTAAAGTCCGTAAACCGGTGGAAGCTGGGTCAGTAGGGCATAGGCCATACCTGGTAGGAATTAAGATTTTTAAGGTTTCATTGTTCGTCCATTTTAAAACCTGGTGCTAAAACAGTGCTCCACAAACTTTTCATTGTGATAGACTGGCAGCAATTGACATGTATTGCAGCAGGAACAAGGGTTTTTTGTGAATGTTTTTTTGTTATTTATAAATCTTCATAAATAAGTTTTCATGTTTTGCAGATCAACATCTAAAGGCTTGGTGTTCAAACATTTTGAGAAGCACTGATGTAGCAGATGGTCAGGTAATGATGTTGGAAATAAAATATTTGTATTGGGACACCAAAAGATATTAACTGTTTGCCTTTCTTGTTTAATTTCTCTGTTTTATGGTGAGGATCTGGAATCACTATTTCATCTATAATATAAACGCCTGCTTAAAAACATGATAGTATGAGAGATCCATATTGATGTATGATAGGTCCATATTGATGTATGACTGATCCATATTGATGGTTGACAGATCCACATTGATGAAATGAATAGATTTGAAGGAGGGTGCATATATTTTAATAATATTAATTTAAAAAAATAAATGAATATCCTCTCTAAGGGCACTAAGAAAAATTATATTAAATTTTGAATTAAATTTAAATAGACTAGTTTATTAAAATCCATCATTATTTATAAAATGAAAGGAGGATACAATATACAATTCCTTGTCATTGGAGTGGAGACAAAAAATATATATTTAATTTTAAATGTATGCTAAATTGAGTTTAAATACAGTCGGGTAACTAAGATCTGACTAGCAGAGAATTTTCTCTCAATGCTAGCTTATTTTTTAATATTAAATATTTAAAGTTAAAAAAACACCACTGTTAGTTTACCATATAGGAATTGATCTTAGGGTATTGCATTAGGAAAGAGCAATAAATTCACTTACGCCATTTCAGTCTGTGTAAACAAAATTGTGTATTCCTTAATAAAAAATATTTGTGTAGAAGCAGACAGCGAAACCTAAAAATTTCTTCTATCTCATGATAAGAACCCCACCTTGTGGTATATGCATGATGCCCACTGTAAGCCCTGCAATGATATCACAGGGCAAGTCATAGAGGGCGCTGTAGCCATTCAAAATACTGGTGAAAGGGAAGAGCCTCTTCAGGTAAGCACACAAGGAAGTCCTGGTACAATTGCAGCAGTTGAGGGAGGATTTCAGCTTTTCCACAGACTTTTTTAATATTGCATTGCGTCTGGGTGGATAAGCTGCCTGAAATGGGTTAACCGTAATAAAAATTAGGTGGATAATGTGGATATGGATCAATGGAACAAAAAATGCAAGACATAAGGAAAAGCAAATTCTGAGAGTTTCACTTCGCTGTTACAAACATCAAATACAGCAATGACCAAATACTAATTTAATAATTGGAGCCAATTTCTGTGTTGGCTATTTTTTGGTTTCTTTTAAGATTAATATTACTGGAGACTTAATTTCTCAAAGAAAATTGCATGCAACAATCACTGGTACATAAAGATAGTGAACAAAAGTTAGATTGATCCCAATAGTAAACAAAAGGTAGACTGATCCCCAGTGACCATATTACTAATAAATTTACTCTTTGTTGACTTTAAATACCACCCATAGTCATCTGATATGATGACCCTACAAGGATCCGTTACTACCCCACTGGGGATCCCTGCTGTGGCACAGGTGGTCCCCCTTCTCTACCACAGATGATCCTTATAAAAGGATGCCGCTAGCAGAATCCCTTCCGTCCCTCATGTGGTACTGTAAGAAGATGACCCTAACCGAACAGGGCGACCTTATGCCACACGAAATAATCGAAAAGGTCAAGACTTTGAATGTGACACGCCAACATACCGAGGAGTGTTTCTTCTTTGAGAGTTTCTTCAAGGCAGCTTTCGTCTTGTCACTTTCCTGTGACTGCTCAAAGGTAGTGTTCCTCTGACCCGTGTCATCTGTTGGCGTCTCATTTCCAAGACATGGATAGAGTTCTGGCGCTAGGGAAGATCAAATGTCAATTTTTTTTTAAAATCAATAATTGAACATTAAGCTAACTATTTGAGGTCTTATGTTTTGTTTTGTTTATTCTCTTTTTTTAAATATTTATTTTCTTTAATGTAATTAAATCAACAAATGTATAGTGGTTAACAAGATTGCAGTAACATCAATGTTTAAATAAAAATAAATCAATGTAGTTAGTTTAGGTATGGCGATAAAGATTATAGTACCTAAATTGTGTTTTAAAGGTCACACATTTTTTTTTTTAAATTTCCAGTAGCAAAAAAAAAACGAAGCAAACATTTCTATATATCAAGGAAATAGTATGACAAGATGTATGGAAAGCTCTAAAGAAGAACAAATGGCAAATCGAATGGACGTTTCTGGCTAAATGCCCTTCTCCAGCAGACAAAATAAGATTTGGCAAGAAAGAATAAGAAATTGAAAATTCCATTTGATTGTCCTGTTTTTTTGTGTGTGTTTTTTTTTTTTGTTGTTGTTTTTTTTCTTCACAGCTTGCTCATATCTTCTAATACTATTTCCTTCACACGGCTCGAACGCAGTCCCTCATTTAATATTATCCTGGTAAATCAAGCTGATTTCCGTGATATATAATATACTTTTTTGTGTTACACCTGGAAGTCAGAATATGCCAGCTAGAGAGAACATGTATTTTTTTTTTTTTTAAATCTTGGATGTATCAGTTGTTGCTACGACATTGTTTACTGTAACAGATCTTTTTAAAGCAAGGACGCACCAAAATGATAGGCCTATATATTAAAATTCCCGTTTAGACACGCACTGTGCATCATTTTTTAGCTACAAGACAGTACTGGAATACACAATTATTAATTGCTTTTAGTTATACCCAAGACACGGGCCTATTATAAATGGTCAAAATCCGAATTGCCTGAGATGACCCAATCATTTGATCCTCCCCTGTACAAACACGTACACACTTAAACACACACTCATCATCCTCCCCTGTACAAACACGTATACACTTAGACACACACTCATCGTTCATATAAAGTGTAAAGAAAGTTGGTTAAATAGCGTCAATGAGTTTCACGCATATCAAGTAACGTTTAACAGGGCATTCGGGTCGGTTGTATCGGTAGCTGAACCTAGGCGACATCAAAACCAAAATTGTCTAAGTCCAGGGCATTCAGGTCCGCTGTATCAGTAGCTGAACCTAGGCGACAGCAAAACCAAATTGTCTTAGACTTTATGAGTTAACGAATCGGCATTCTCTGGCCGCTGGCTCTGCGGCCCGGGTTTGTGGGGCGGGGGCATTGACTCAATATTAAGCCATAATATAATCTAATAGTCTACGTCATCAATACTTTGAAGTCGCGTAGGGTTTTTAATTCATAAAAGAATATATATTTTATGCGAGCGAAAACCATAATGTAGCTAGTGAATTTCTCGTAAGGAAAACTGTTTTAGAATAATTTTAAAAAAAGGAGAATGTTTTAAATATTAGACTATGACATAACATTTTTTTTTTGTACTCACGGTTAGCCATTGAAGTGGAAGGCTGTGTGAGCAGTTAAATCACATTAATGAACAGTCACCGAACTAATTGGATATCTTTAATAATATTTTGTTTGTGGGAATAGTTTTCTATTAAAAAATTAAAATGATGGAACACGTAAACAAAAGCGAGTATTGTAATCAATACTACCACACCAACTTTTATGACATATATCCGTACCACCCCAGATGTTATATGATATATAATAATAATAATAATAATAATAAGACGTCTTATATAGCGCGGTACCCCAGCCTAGGGCTGGGCTCACCGCGCTGTACATAAAAATTTTATCAAAAGAGACATAATCATGACATTAAAATAGTACCACACCAACTGATATATGTATAGTGCCACACGAACTGATTCAGTAAAAGGCTCGAAGCTATTTCAAACAAGACCTATTATGTCTAGGGTTGGGTAAAGGTGGGTAACCCTAGCATTTTCACTTTGCATTTAAAAATATATATATATATATATAGAATTGAAAGGCCATATAGATAATCCGTGCTAACGGTATGTTAGACACTAATATACAGTCCATAAATAAGGATTGAGAATGCAACAGTTATCCTGCAGTGAAAAAAAGGAGCTATTTACTAAAGTAAAAAATAAATTTAAAAAATAAACAACACATGCTACATCCACTGCGCTACGTAACAATGTTAAAGACCATTCAAAGATGGGCTCAATATGGAAATGTCAAATTTGATAAATCGTGTCCCGGTGTTGTCCTTCGTCCGGTGATGACTGACTTTTCCCTTCTCCGTTCTTAACTTGGGCACAGAATGACATGTCCACTCCCTGTTCTATCAACCATTTTTTTACGAGAACAAATCAAGGGTCCCTAACGCTGTTCAGTATGTCTGGTCCATCGTTCGTTGAGCCCCCCCCCCCACCCTTTTTGATAACGTCACTTCCTATGGAGACCTACGAGTATCCATAAAATGACATATAATTATGTTACAGTTAAAGATGTAAGCCCTCTCTAGTATGCAACTGTAAAAATTGTAACAGTTGAAAGAAATTTGACCAACGAAATATTTCAGTGACAGAGGAGACAGCGGGGAAAAAAATATATAAAGTGCACTTTCTCATTTGCCGTCTTTCTGACTTAAACGTGTTTAGTCCTTTCGTCTACTCGTCAGATCTGCGCACTTTGTAAGTAACTAACACACCTCTCATCTCTATATTTTTTTAGAGTTTTGGTTTGTGGTCAAATGGAGCCAATGAGCCAAGATTTCGGTGAACGTTGGAACACCGAAGAACATGTTTCATAAAAACTGTAATAATCTTTGCAAAGTTTTTTTATTAGTGAAGAAATGATTCACTGATCATTCACATAATAA
Source organism: Lymnaea stagnalis (assembly GCA_964033795.1). Lineage (NCBI taxonomy): Eukaryota > Metazoa > Mollusca > Gastropoda > Lymnaeidae > Lymnaea > Lymnaea stagnalis. The sequence continues at coordinate 686,010 of CAXITT010000264.1, forward strand.
AAGCGTGGCAGTGATTATTTCTGCTTTGCTATTCTAAGCTCTCGCCATAGACGTTTGTGGGACAGGATACCCCAATCATAGAGGGCGAGAAGCCTTGACTTTACTTCCTCTACGCATGTCACAGACAGGCTGCTTTGTGAATTAGCTGTCGGTGTCGGCATCCGTCCAAGAAGCCGCAGTTGTCAATCGTGACATGACAACCCAACAATGGTACTGGAGACCGGAGCGGAGAGGGAACAACGAAGAAGCCTTCAGTTTTGAAAAAACAAATCAAGTTAAGAAGCAGAAATATGGATTGCGTGGAATTTATAATACCTTATGTCTTGTTTGCATCAAAATTTGATTTGAAAATCAATTGAACTGATTAATTTTTTAAAGTTTAAACCATCAGCGAGCAACCTTTTTTTCCCACATAAAACTACACATTTGTGGCAAATGAAAAGTAAAATGCTCCACAAATGCTAACACAAATCATGAAGTACTACTACTAAATCAAATGAAATGTGTCTACTCTTACAAAAAAGGATGTAGCTCTGGGTGTCGATTTCCCCCAGACTGCTCTCAAAGGTTCTTATATCGCCAACTTGACGCTCCGAGAGAGTAAACCTCTGCTAGATATTAATAAAACTACTTCAATTCAATGAACACTACTACAGCGGCGACATACTTCAATATTCCCAAAGTCCATCGAAAGATCTGTACATGACGTGACCACCATCGCATGTCAATTGTACGTCACGTGTCAATGGTACGTCATGTGTTAATGTGTAAGGTCATATCTCCTCCCCCCCCCCCCCCCCCTCCTCCCCTTTACCGCTTTCTCCTCATGCTCTACTATAATAACGAGCATTTCAGTGTGATAAACCAGTTGCTTCTGGATGTGGTTGTCCGAGGTCCGGCGTTGGTATGTTAGCCTAACGTTGCCGGTGCGAGCAACATGAATTTTTCCGATTAGATAGATTGAAACAAAAAATTAATGAGTATGGTCTGGCATCAATCCCTGGTGCTATTTATAATCTTGTCCACCGATCCGAAAGACTTAAAAGTTTGGTACACACTGTGTAAAACCGCGCGGTCAAGTGCACTGAGTCACGTACACAGACTCAAGGAAAACAGAGTCACGTACACAGACTCAAGTATACAGGGTCACGTATACAGAGTCAAGTACGCAGTCACTTTTACACAGAGTCACATGGTGCCTTGTCAAAATGAATGAAGTTTAGATCCCCATAGTCCAGTGGTTCTAATATTTATTCCCTAAGCCTTCACCTGGTCACGTCAAGTTTGAAGGAAATGTATCCTATCCTATTAAAAAAAAAAAAAAAAAATCCTTTTTATCAGTCCTGCACAACTCAAAATGTAAGGCGGGCCGTAATACTTTATAAAAATAGTTATGCAGGCCGAAAGAAAATAGGAAAAAAAGGGGGGGTGGAGGGGAAGGTATTAAGGAAATAATAATAAAAAAAGAATATTTCGTTACTTCGCGGGCCGCATGCTGAGCAGGCCTGCCTTAAATTAACTCGGCTTTTGTTCATGGCTGGCTTGCAAAATCTTCGGACGACTCATTAATCCCCTTCCCGTCAACCTATCGAGCTGAAACTTGGCACATAGACGCGTTGCGATGACATTAAATTATATCAAATGTACAGCACCACCCCCGAAAATCAGTGGGTTTTTTTTTTTTTTTTTTTTTTTTTGCATGGGGAAGATGGAGGACATATGATGCCATTGATTTCACTAAATAAAATTCTCGACAACTGCGCTTAATGAAATACTTTTTTTTTTTTAAATATCGCAAGCGCGTTTGGTACGTAATATTTTCTTTTGTTTTTCTGAAGTAGTTAATAAATCTGCTAGAAAATTTGTTGGTTTTTTTTTTTTTTTTTTTTTTTTTGCATGGGGAAGATGGAGGACATATGATGCCATTGATTTCACTAAATAAAATTCTCGACAACTGCGCTTAATGAAATACTTTTTTTTTTTAAATATCGCAAGCGCGTTTGGTACGTAATATTTTCTTTTGTTTTTCTGAAGTAGTTAATAAATCTGCTGTGTATTAGCAGGTGGAACATCAGAATATTAATATAACATAAAATAATCCAAAAAAAAAATGCATATAAAGGAGTTATACGGAAAACTTAGTTTTTAAGGGTTGTATATAAAACAAATGACTTTAAAGATCGGGATATAAGAGACCGAAGTAAATACACAATTACAACAAAGCTCTTAATTCTAAACATTTATCACGATTTCTCTTTAACAACAACACTGCAATAGATCACTTTGGCTCACTAGAGCACTCATTTTTTTTGGTTGTAATTTGTAACTCCTGAATCCTTATATGAACACCGAAATGGCCATATATTTTTTTTCTATCAGAAAAACGTACTAATGAAAATTAAAGAGAAATCGTGAAATTTTCAGTATCATTACAAACCAGCATCACTGGGTTTTTTTTAATTAAAAAAAAAAACATGTATTTTTACACCAACAACAAAATATTGAATGCATCTAAGTTCAACCTTCCGATACTTGAAACGTGTCATTTAGAATGGGCTCTCACACAGGCTCGACGGGACCGCTGCATAGTTAAAAGCAGCACATGACAGAATATTCTCCCTGCGGAGAGGTTGTCGGCTTGATGAATGACCACCGTACAACATGCCGTGTCAATTTAAGAAATATGTATTCTCTTGAATGCAAAAAAAAACACCACACTTTAAAAGGCATTTTTTGTTTTCGAGATGACTGGGAAATTTGAATTTGCAGTGTGTGTGTGGGGGGGGGGAGTATGAGAGTATTTAAATACCAATGTGTTAGGTCAAATGTCAATTGCGTTAGATTTTAAAGCCATTAATTGCTTAGTGGTTTCCGTTTTTAAAAGAACACTTTCTCCGTCTAATTCTTTCGCTCTGTTCGCACCGACTTCAAAAAGATAGGTTCATGTTTTGCCCCAGGGTTGACGGGGGGGGGGGGG
>CAXITT010000264.1:689071-701318 GCA_964033795.1 Lymnaea stagnalis
GGGGGGGGGGGGGGGGGCATAGTGATTAACAGTAGGAGATCCACCCCTTCAAAATTAAGATCTAAATTTAAGGAAGCGACCCCATTGGCGTTCCTGGTGTGACCGGATGGTTTGCAACTGGGGCGAAACATCCGTGGGGGTGGGGGGGTGGGCTGCCTCTCGGCACCCCCTCGCTCTGTAAAAGGCGAGGAGAACCTGCGAGTTAGGGCTCTTGGTGGTCCATAAGAGCTTCGGCTCGGATCGCTGACGTCATTCCTTATGTTACATTTCCATCTCATTTTAATGTTGATTTTCATTCCGCGTTGCAGCTAGACTCATTACTGTCAACAACGGTAATAACTAACTTTATTTTTTTCCACCGACTCTTTTAATTATTTTTAAAAAAATCCAAAGTGTTGTTAATACTTTGAATCTGGCTCCACAGGTGAGGTCAAAAGATGGGGTCAAATGATGGATTCAAAAGATGGGGTCAAAAGATGAGGTCAAAGGATGGGGTCAAAAGATGAGGTCAAAAGATGAAGTCAAAAGCTGGGATCAAAAGATGGGGTTAAAAGATGGGGGTCAAATGATGGATCAAATGATGGGTCAAAAGATGAGGTCAGAAGATGAGGACAAAAGGTGGGGTCAAATGATGGGGTCAAAAGATGGGGTCAACAGTTGGGATCAAAAGATGGGTTCAAAAGATGTAGACAAAACATGGGGTCAAAATACTCCGAATCTGGCCTGAAAACTCTTATTTTTAATGAGGTGGACACCTTAGCCCCACCCCTAAAAAGATTCTTTCAAATGATGACAGTTAAAATTAAGTCAGTTTACCGATAGAGTCATTAATGAGACAAAACATTATTTCTAAATTAAATAGCAATGTTTTCATTATACCATCATACTTAAAGATAAAACTAAGGTATGCAAAAAGAAAAAAAAATGGGGATTGGGGGGGGGGGGTTCCCCACGAAAATGCCAACTGTACGTTGTTGGTGCATCACTGATAACAGATAGAGATACACTGATCGAGAGCTTTTGAGACATCATCAGCTGGACCAAGGGATGACGTCGATAACGGGGCGTATTTGTTTGTGGGCAGTAAGAAACCAAACAATCCCTAACGACCGCCTGATGTGTTTGTGTGGTGTTGGATGGACTCGTAGGGGGACGTCGATGCTTGTAATGACTCAAACCACTTCACAACAATCAACACATTAATGAACACTCTATAATGAAAACTCTAATGAACACTCCAATGAACACTCTAATGAACACCCCAATGAACAGTCTAATGAACACACTAATGAACAATCTAGTAAACACTCTAATGAACACTCTAATGAGCACTCTAATGAGCACTATTATTGACACTACTGAACACTCTAGTAAAAATCTGCTACAGCGATGACATATCTTTTTTTGGATAAGGAGCCATACATTTTTTTCATAATTATAGAGGGTTCAAAATTAAACACCGGCTTTGGAACAAGTCTGTGTTCAGTGTCATGGACATAACGTTAAATAGTCAATAAAAGACAGAAATTCCTTTAGTCCCAATCTCTGGGTTTGGTACGGACGGTTACCGTGTAGTTAACGAGTTTTTAAAAAAAACAACTTTAGTTGGCCGAAGATGGCACCCCTCAACACATAGGGAAAGTACCCCCGCATCCGTCCCTATGCTAGTGGCACCCCCCCCCCCAAAAAAAAAAAAAAAAAAAAAACAAACCCTTTTTAAATAAAAAAAACAACGTTAGTTGGCCGAAGACGGCACCCCTCAACACATAGGGAAACACCCCCCGCATCCCTCCCTATGCTAGTGGCACCCCCCCCCCAAAAAAAAAAAACAAAAAAAAAACAACCCTTTTTAAATGGTGTCTAAAACACGTTTTGTTTCTTGTCTCACTCTCTGTTTATAAGTCTCTTTGTGTATGCCCGTCCATTGAGAGAATCATAAACCAAGTCTCGTTGTGTATTCCCGTCCATTGAGAGAATCATAAACCAAGTCTCGTTGTGTATTCCCGTCCATTGAGAGAATCATAAACCAAGTCTCGTTGTGTATTCCCGTCCATTGAGTGAATCATAGACCAAGTCTCGTTGTGTATTCCCGTCCATTGAGTGAATCATAGACCAAGTCTCGTTGTGTATTCCCGTCCATTGAGTGAATCATAGACCAAGTCTCGTTGTTTATGCCCGTCCATTGAGTGAATCATAGACCACGTCTCGTTGTTCATGGGCGCCAAATGAGTTAGCCAGAGACCATTTCACTGTTAACTTAGGCGGTAGTCTTAGCTACATCGCGACGATGGATGCTTTCAAACTAATGGGACAACCGCATTCTATTCCCGTCTGGTTGTCTCTATGTGTCACACAAGAGATCACGTGCATTACGGACAGCCTGTTACGCACTGACTTGTATTGGGAGAAATTAATCTCCTATTTTAATTTTAATTGGCTCGTTATAAACAGTGCCTAACAAAGGACGATACCATAGAATCAACAATATTAAAGATACGACCCAAAACAGTTTCTAGTTACAATTAATTAAGATTTATTATGTCTTAAGATAATTACAAAAGAAAAGAAAAATATAATTACAATCTTCAACTTACAGTATGGTAGATCTTGTACCGGTACACCGTTAACACAGTTAGAATAATGTGCCAATAAATAATGCGAAATAAACACATATAAGCTCACAAATACACAAAGAATAAAACACGCCTCGTAATGTTAAGAAAATCTATCAGAAAATCTCCTTCCTCGTCCGTGCCTGTCAATCCCTTATATAGGTGGGTCTACCGACGCCTAAGCCCTGCCTTCCAGCAGCTACACGGCATTTCTAGAAAAATCCCATTTATTCCACAAAATACTATTTGGAATAGATTAATTATTTTTAGTGGCTGGCGGCATAAACAAGAATACATCAAAGGCCTAAGCCACACCTCTTTGTGAACACAGCGTCTCATGCGGGGCCAATCAGAGGGCACGCATGAGAAATATTATGTAAACAAGCTCTCTATAACACAGCCCATGATCTGGGTGGAGGACGTTCGCACTAAGGAAACCCTAGCAAACACACAACATATTGAGAACCTCGTCGATAGCCATAAACACTGATTTTTGGCATGAAAAAGACACAGGCTCATCTTAAGTCAGACTCCCTTTTCACTTTAATGAACCTGATGCGGAAAGAAAATAACGGTTGATGCTGAAAAGAATAAATCAATACCTACCGAGATATTCCTCATCCGAGTCGGAACTTCCAAAGGGCCCCAGGTTTGCGTACCGTGCTCTCGCTTCGACCATAGGATACTAATCACACGGTCTCGTCCACAGTTCACTAACAGTTTTTTTGCCTTGTCAATCCATTCTCTTCAATCAGCGCGTCAGAGTGGCGGGGTATCGCATAAAAAGAACACACAACATAAGGCGATCAACAGCTGTTAAACATGACCTTGACCAGAAAGGCCTGTCCACCTTGTCCACTCTAGTTATTTAGGCCAAGACCATAATAGTTTATCGATCATCTATTGATGTTTATGGGGCGATCTACGGTAAAGTCTTAGCCACGTGGATGATTCAAGTCCTCGGTTGTGTGGAAACCGGAGATAAGTAATTTCGAGGATGATGTTTGTGATTGTAAACAATAATAACATTCGAATGTTTCTTAAAACCACGATTGATCGTGACACAGTAGAGACACACATTAAGAAACTCGGTAACTACACAATTATTTATCAGCGTAAGTATGAGATGTACGTGGAATTTTCAAAGAACATATTCAACAAAATACATCCTATCCCCTCTGCAAACGAAACATTTTTATTTTCTTTTTAATTAAAGTCAAGGTTAGTCAGGTAAGACTGGGTATAGCATCGAAATTAAGGTTAGTCTGGTAAGAATGGGTAGAGCATCGAAGTCAATGTTACTCTGATAAGACTGGGTATAGCATCGAAGTCAATGTTAACTTGTAAGACTGGGTATAGCATCGAAGTTAAGGTTAATCTGGTGAGACTGGGTATAGCATCGAAGTCAATGTTAGTCTCATAAGATTGGGTATAGCATCGAAGTTAAAGTTTGTCTGGTAAAACTGGGTATAGCATCGAAGTCAATGTTATTCTGATAAGACTGGGTATAGCATTGAAGTCAAAATTAGTCTGGTAAGACTGGGTTCGAAGTCAATGTTAGTCTCATAAGATTGGGTATAGCATCGAAGTTAAAGTTTGTCTGGTAAAACTGGGTATAGCATCGAAGTCAATGTTATTCTGATAAGACTGGGTATAGCATTGAAGTCAAACTTAGTCTGGTAAGACTGGGTATAGCATCGAAGTCAATGTTAGTCTCATAAGATTGGGTATAGCATCGAAGTTAAAGTTTTTCTGGTAAAACTGGGTATAGCATCGAAGTCAATGTTAGTCTGGTAAGACTGGGTATTAGTCTGGTAAGACTGGGTATTAGTATGCTAAGACTTGGTATAGCATCGAAGTTAATGTTAGTCTGGTAAGACTGGGTATTAGTCTCGTAAGACATGGTATTAGTCTTGTAAGACTGGGTATTAGTCTGGTAAGACTGGGTAAAGCATCGAAATCAATGTAAGCCTGGTAAAACTGTGTATTGCATCGAAGTTAAGATTTGTCTGGTAAGACTGGGTATAACATCGAAATCAATGTTAGCCTGGTAAAACTGTGTATAGCATCGAAGTTAAGGTTTGTCTGGTAAGACTGGGTATAGCATCAAAATCAATGTTAGCCTGGTAAAACTGTATAGCATCGAAGTTAAGGTTTGTCTGATAAGAATGGGTATAGCATCGACATCAATGTTAGCCTGGTAAAACTGTGTATAGCATCGAAGTTAAGGATAGCTGGTTTAAAATGGCTGCGGGGAGGTTTAAGGATACAGATTGGCAAATGAAGGAACAGACACCATTTGTTCGAAGTTACATTACAGACACCATTTGTTGTAAGTGACAGCACAAACATCATTTGTTTAAAGTTTCATTGCAGACATCATTTGTTTAAAGTTTCATTGCAGACATCATTTGTTCTAATTAACTTTAAAGACACCATTTTTTTCTAAAAGACATTACTGATACAATTTACTTAGTTACATTACGAACACCAGTTGTTTTACTTTACATTACAGATTTCTTTTTCATAATTTTGATTCTTCCTTTTAGTGTTTGTTGTTCACAAGTGGCCAAGTGACAAGGGAGGTGAAGGGAAATATGAAGCTAAATGTTCGAATCTAACACAAACAAATTGTTCACTTATCTGACCAACGTTTGCCTGATGTAGATTAACATTATTTGAAAAAGAACAAAAAGGGGGGTGGAGAGGGGGGGGCGAAATCCTCAGCAAAGTGTATCAACTCAGTATTTCGTATATCAAAGTGTATCAACTCAGTCTTGTGTATAGCAAAGCGTATCAACTCAGTCTTTCGTATAGCAAAGTGTATCAACTCAGTCTTTCGTATAGCAAAGCGTATCAACTCAGTCTTTCGTATAGCAAAGTGTATCAACTCAGTCTTTCGTATAGCAAAGTGTATCAACTCAGTCTTTCGTATAGCAAAGTGTATCAACTCAGTCTTTCGTATAGCAAAGTGTATCAACTCAGTCTTTCGTATAGCAAAGTGTATCAACTCAGTCTTTCGTATAGCAAAGTGTATCAACTCAGTCTTTCGTATAGCAAAGTGTATCAACTCAGTCTTTCGTATAGCAAAGTGTATCAACTCAGTCTTTCGTATAGCAAAGTGTATCAACTCAGTCTTTCGTATAGCAAAGTGTATCAACTCAGTCTTTCGTATAGCAAAGTGTATCAACTCAGTCTTTCGTATAGCAAAGTGTATCAACTCAGTCTTTCGTATAGCAAAGTGTATCAACTCAGTCTTTCGTATAGCAAAGTGTATCAACTCAGTCTTTCGTATAGCAAAGTGTATCAACTCAGTCTTTCGTATAGCAAAGTGTATCAACTCAGTCTTTCGTATAGCAAAGTGTATCAACTCAGTCTTTCGTATAGCAAAGTGTATCAACTCAGTCTTTCGTATAGCAAAGTGTATCAACTCAGTCTTTCGTATAGCAAAGTGTATCAACTCAGTCTTTCGTATAGCAAAGTGTATCAACTCAGTCTTTCGTATAGCAAAGTGTATCAACTCAGTCTTTCGTATAGCAAAGTGTATCAACTCAGTCTTTCGTATAGCAAAGTGTATCAACTCAGTCTTTCGTATAGCAAAGCGTATCAACTCAGTCTTTCGTATAGCAAAGTGTATCAACTCAGTCTTTCGTATAGCAAAGTGTATCAACTCAGTATTTCGTATAGCAAAGCGTATCAACTCAGTCTTTCGTATAGCAAAGCGTATCAACTCAGTCTTTCGTATAGCAAAGCGTATCAACTCAGTCTTTCGTATAGCAAAGTGTATCAACTCAGTCTTTCGTATAGCAAAGCGTATCAACTCAGTCTTTCGTATAGCAAAGTGTATCAACTCAGTATTTCGTATAGCAAAGCGTATCAACTCAGTCTTTCGTATAGCAAAGCGTATCAACTCAGTCTTGTGTATAGCAAAGCGTATCAACTCAATCTCTCGTACCGCAAAGCGAATCAAGTCACGCTTTCCTAGGCCGTGCTAAGTTTAAATATACTTGCCGACGTTCTATTGGCTTTATATTATTTTTTTTTTTTTAACTCATCAACAACAACAAAACAATTTCAACGATTATTAAACAAAACTTTGTTTTGTGTTGTGATATCTTTGTTCTTCTTTGAGCTCTAACTTTGTTCCAAATAAAGAAAGTGGAGACGTTTACCCTACCCCCACGAGCACTCATACCTAGCTGAAGCCTGGGAATGGAAAATTACCCCCTTTTCTTTTGTTTGACCGAATCTCGTGTTTAATTCTTGGGCGGTGGCGTTAATGTACTTGTAACTGTCATAGGCCTTGTAAACATTGGAACGGTCCTCAACATTCGGTAATGTTGTTTTTTTTTTTTCGAAATGACAGTGTCGGACACCTTCACAGAACTAGTGCATAGGACAAGATCGCATCCCGAAAATAATACAATAAGGTGAGGGGGTGGGGGTGGGTATTTGGGGTAGGAAAGAATAAAGTCCTTTAACAATTAAAATGAGACATTTTACTTGAAAGTAACCAGGTCGAAAAAGCTCGGCTGCTGCAAGGATACAGTCAGAAGTTCTTTGGATCTGGGTGGCATTATTTCTATAGGCCCCAAGTCTGCCTTTTTTTTTTTTTTTACATTTCTAATGCAAATTTTTTCGCTGTTATGTCCTTTGTGCTTGTAGGCTGTATTTTAAAGGATGGGGCTTTTGAATATTTTTTTTTTTTGTCCTTTTTTTTTTTTTTTTTTTTTTTTTTTTTTACATTTCTAATGCAAATTTTTTCGCTGATATGGACTATGTGCTTGTAGGCTGTATTTTAAAGGATGGGGCTTTTGAATGTTCCATCCACTGTCATTAAACCAGACTACAATTCAATGAATGACCAATGCACGTCATTAAAACAGACTACAATTAAATGAATGACCAATGCACCGTCATTAAAACAGACTACAATTCAATCAATGACCAATGCACGTCATTAAAACAGACTACAATTCAATGAATGACCAATGCACCGTCATTAAAACAGACTACAATTCAATCAATGACCAATGCACGTCATTAAAACAGACTACAATTCAATCAATGACCAATGCACGTCATTAAAACAGACTACAATTCAATGAATGACCAATGCACCGTCATTAAAACAGACTACAATTCAATGAATGACCAATGCACCGTCATTAAAACAGACTACAATTCAATGAATGACCAATGCACGTCATTAAAACAGACTACAATTCAATGAATGACCAATGCACCGTCATTAAAACAGACTACAATTCAATCCATGACCCATGCACCGTCATTACAACAGACTACAATTCAATGAATGACGAATGAAGTGTCATTAAACAGAATACAAACTCAATAAATGACCAATGCACTGTAATAATTAAACAGACTACACTTTAATAAACGACCGACGCCTTGTCTTAACGCAACCCGCGCAAGGTGAAATTAGCCACGACTTAACCCTCGGTGGGAAAGCAATGCATGTCTTTGTTGTTTACTCTGTAATCACTACGTCCCAACGGTGGAAACACCCGATGAAACTATGTCCGTGCCCCAGAGACACTTCCGCGTATCACTAACGCGGTTTGCCCGATGTTGTCCCAACGTCTCTTGAAGCTGGGTACGAGTTTAAAATTATTAGTAAACCTTTTCATTCAGGCCATAAAAAATAAACAGCTCCGTTCCCATGTGCTAATCCTATGAATCTACGATGAACACACGCCAGAAGTTCACATACTTGTGAGCACACATAGGCCAAGCACTGAAGCACGAGCTCTTCACTAATTGAGCTGATAACGGGGGTTGAAATGATGAGTGGGTGGGTCAAGTTACTTTCACAGGGCTAAATGTTTTGCTAGGGTTCAGTCACGGCTTATACGGTGCGACAGTGGTCCCCCAAACCCCAAAAATAAAGGGAGCCACCAAAAGGATGGAAAATGTGTATTTCTAAAGAAAAAAAATGATATTTAAATGTATTTGAAACCGTGACTCCCGCCTCAGAATCTCGCTGTATTCATCAATAGCTCTCAAACTATTGTGATGCAGCTTAACGTGAGTTGAGGAACGCTCGGGAAAACGTGTGAGTAAAGTCATGTGCTGGACACACTAGTGGTTCTCAATTACTGTGCTGCAGAAAGGGATTCACCCGTTTTATTTAGAAGTGAGTTTAAGTTGAGCACACACTTATTTTGAAATTTCCCGGTTGTCTCGTAGAAAATAAAATAACTTCAATTGAACAACCCTAAAACACTAAGTGTTTCCTATAAATCCTTCACATGCTTTTAACAAAAAATGTATTTCATTTTATATTGATATTCCAATGTCCCACCCGCTGTTACACCACAGTTTCATCACAAACTATTACAGAAAACCAAAGAAAAGATAACGCTCTAAACGCACTTACGATTTTTTTTTCTCCAGAGTTGTCGTGAATTATATTCCGTGAAATTAGTGCCATCATATTTCATTCATCTTCTCATTGAAAAACAGAAGAAAAAAAACAACAACAAAAAACAGATTTTTTTGGGGGGGCTGGGGTGGGTGTACATTTGAAAGAATGTGTTGCAATCGGCAACGAGTCTATGCGCCACGTTTCATTTCGTTAGGATTACGGGAAGTGGGTCAATCAGCCGTCCGAAGATTTCTGCCTAAACACATACGAACAAAAGCGAAATTGATAGAAAGGATTCAAAAACCAAATCAGAGTAAACACAATTTCCGATTGTTGAACATGAAGCAGGATGTCTTGTGCTCGCACATGGCAATAAATCATGGCTCATTGTTAAGAACTTGAATGTATGGTGTGATAGCGTGTTGCTTTGGGATTATATGAGTTGTTTTATCTATTTTTCTTAGTATCTTGTGACGTATTGCGCGAAAGGGGATATGACGTAGGGTAGTTAGTGGTGTTGGGGTTGTTGTGAGAAATGGCAGTTGAAGCTGTAACTTATTTATGTAATAAAGATATTTAAAATGACAATAATGGTTGGTGAAGTATATGTTATTTAAGCCTCTCTAGACGACGAAGCCAACGAACGTATTAACTAAGAATAGGTTTGTAACACTTATTATTATTCAAATAAAGTCAACAATGTCCCTAAGATGTTCGCCTCGACCACGTTATGTTTTCAACGAACGGAAAAGCTTTGTTTTCTTTAAAATACAATTTAAAATAAATTCATTCGACTAACGCAATGTACACCAGTTTAATTTTATTGAAAGGGAGGTGGTGGAATTTGGGGGGAGGGGGTGGTGGAATATGCTGTAGTTATAAGCTTTTACATTCAATTCTTTTAAAATAGATCAAAATTTCTGGCAAAAAAAATTTACAAATCTTTTCTTCAAACTTTTCCCCTGGAATAAATTATCCAGTTTAAGTTGGAGACTTCGAAAGTGCTTGAATGGAGTTTATTAGTAAGATTTTTTGTATATTTCATACACAAAGTATAATATTTTTAATTGCTGCACAATGTTGTTTTTTTTTTCAAATGTGGGTTCACTGGTGGCTCTGAGGTTTAACATTTTGAGATTCACTGCATTTAAGAGTTCAGATTTGTTATAGTGACGCCAAATCCACCTTGAGACACCGACAGAACAGTTAAATTCTCGAGAGAGCATGTGTTACGTAGGTACGTCAGATGTTGGCTTGTCGTGTGGTGTATGACACGAACAGTTAAATTCTCAAGGGAGCATGTGTTACGCTGGTACGTCAGATGTTGGCTTGTCGTGTGGTGTATGACACAGAAGAGGCGCAGACGATTTTCCAATTAAACCCATCAAGATTAACCCAAGATCAACTTTTCAAGTTCTGACATTTAAACCTGGACCAAAGGTCACAAATACACAGCTGACCTGGCCACGTCATCACAAGCCCCGGGTGCTTGAGGGATCTCAAACTGTTTGTCTCGAACACTCCTTCGAAAGGCTCCTCTACAATCAGTTTAAGTTTGAGATTAACGAAAAGCTCCATATAAGATAGTAACTGTTGACTGAGTTTCCCACACCCCCCTCCCAAAAAAAAAAAGCCCCCCCCCATACCCCGATTCCTACGCAAGTGCATTTTCTAACTAAAATTTAATATTCAGTTAGAGAATGCGAGTGATTAACATGCGTCAGCTGACCTCAAAAGAAGGCTCATGAAAACAAAGGGAAAATAGCACCCAGGATATACAAAAAATTAATAAAATGTTTATTAGTTTTTTAACATAAAATTATTCTTTGTCTTGCTGACTGCTTTAGTTAACCTCATTGTCCAACATTAATTGTATATTTAATAAGTTCCCCCGCATTTAATGATAGCTTAAACAAAAATTGTTAAAATATTCATTCTCGGATTATAGCACAACAAAAAAACGTGTTAACATTTGGCAGTGAACAGTCAACATTCACAACCATCTGTTCACTTTACAATGGTGATCAACTCAGCCCGTGCAATAAAACCCCACAAATGCGACAGTCTACGGCAATAGTTCGAACGATAATCACAGTTTAATGTGTGGCAACATGGCGATGTCATGAGTTTGGACAGAGTGAGTGAGTGTGAGGGAGTGTGAGAGAGTGTAAGGGAGTGTGAGGGAGTGTAAGGTGGGGGGTGATGGAGTGTGAGGGAGTGTTAGGGAGTGCGGTAAAAAAATAAGGAAAACGTGTGTCAGTGTGTATGTGGGGGGGGGGGATGGGTGGGTCGTGACTGGGGGGGGGTCGACGGGGGGGGGAGGCATAGAACAGATTAAATTAAACAAGAGGCGGGATAATGAAGATTTTTTTTGTTGATAGCGTTTTGTCAACAGCCAGTTGCTGTAACAATAAAGAGCTAGGGCTTAAGCGGATGCAGTTTATTTTACACCTGGTTCGGTTGTTTTGAAATAATAACCCGGTGCTTCCAAGTGTTACAAAAACAACAAAAACAACAACAACAACAAGCTAGTTTTTCATTTTCTATAATATATGTCGGCCTTTACACAACAGGCGTACAGAGAGTCCTCCACCATACCCGTGACTCTTCAGAGAGTCCTCCACCATACCCGTGACTCTTCAGAGAGTCCTCCACCATACCCGTGACTCTTCAGAGAGTCCTCCACCATACCCGTGACTCTTCAGAGAGTCCTCCACCTACAGAGAGTCCTCCACCATACCCGTGACTCTTATTGATTCCTGTCAACGCCGCCTGTCCCCTCAAGGCAATCATCCCGAACGGAGTTCAGACTTCACACATGAACGCTCGCTACTTGACTTTCTTCAATCCCTCAACACTATTGACATAAAACATGTGGAGTTGGAGGAGGGCCGGTTGTGAAGAGGAAGCAGGGCACACCAGATGCAAAAACATATTTAACAGATTACGGCCGACCATACTGCAACTATTCTGTTAGTGAAGATAACACATTTAATAAATGGTATAATAGCAATTTAAGGATATGTATTTAAAAAAAAAATCATATTATAGTTCTTCCTCGTTATGTGCTTGAACATTCCTAAACTTTTTGCATATTTTTTAACTTTAAAATTGAGACTTTGGTAGATCAATGAAATGGCAAGGATATTTAAACATCTGATGTGATTAAAACATTTCCTACCTTACACCCCCCCCCCCCCCCCCCCAAACAAAAAAAAAAACACACAAAAAAAAAAAAAAAAAG
>CAXITT010000264.1:706953-730780 GCA_964033795.1 Lymnaea stagnalis
CAGTGTATCTGTGTGAAGCACCTCACCCTAACATCACAGTGTATCTGTGTGAAGCACCTCACCCTAACATCACAGTGTATCTGTGTGAAGCACCTCACCCTAACATCACAGTGTATCTGTGTGAAGCACCTCACCATAACATCACAGTGTATCTGTGTGAAGCACCTCACCATAACATCACAGTGTATCTGTGTTAACAACCTCACCCTAACATCACAGTGTATCTGTGTGGAGCACCTACCTCTAACATCACAGTGTATCTGTGTGAAGCACCTCACCCTAACATCACAGTGTATCTGTGTGAAGCACCTCACTCTAACATCACAGTGTATCTGTGTTAACCACCTCACCCTAACATCACAGTGTATCTGTGTGAAGCACCTCACGCTAACATCACAGTGTATCTGTGTGAAGCACCTCACCCTAACATCACAGTGTATCTGTGTGAAGCACCTCACTCTAACATCACAGTGTATCTGTGTTAACCACCTCACGCTAACATCACAGTGTATCTGTGTGAAGCACCTCACGCTAAAATCACAGTGTATCTGTGTGTTACACCTCACCCTAACATCACAGTGTATCTGTGTATCACAGTGTATCCCTTACGTTCTCTAAGCAATTTCTTAATACTCCTGTCTGGGTGCCAGTTCTTATTCAAAGTTATTCATAGATTATTAAAATTTGATCATTTGTAATGTTATATTAAACTTACTCTGCCTCTCGTGAACCCTCAACAGCCACCCCCAAAGCGAAATTCACCCCTCAAGCCAAATCATTCCCCCCCCCCCCAAAAAGAAACAACAACACCACAACACCCCCCCCCCCTTTTTGCATCTCCTCAGAAAAGCAGACAAGGATAAATTCTGTCTGTCGGCTGAAGAGAACCGCTTAGTTCCGTACATTTCCGTCTCGTTCACCCCCCTCCCCAACCACTCCCCTCCCTCCTCCTCACAGACAGNNNNAAAAAGAAACAACAACCCCACAACCCCCCCCCCCCCTTTTTGCATCTCCTCAGAAAAGCAGACAAGGATAAATTCTGTCTGTCGGCTGAAGAGAACCGCTTAGTTCCGTACATTTCCGTCTCGTTCACCCCCCTCCCCAACCACTCCCCTCCCTCCTCCTCACAGACAGTTTACTCACTCGAAGTGTGTTGTGGTATTTATAGTTTGGGATTTCCCACAACGAAACAAGACCCGAGGTGGCTATTTATAGAAAGTGTTCGCGAAAGTGGGGTCGTTGTCTTAAATAAAGCAATGCAAAATGGTATTGTCTAGCGGGGAGCATGTAATTCCCACTTATGGAAGTTGAAGCTCAAGAAGGTCAAGTTCACGTTTAAAAAATCAGTTGAAATTAAATGTGAACAACTTTAAGTAACCCATTACTTCCCCTTTATGTCTCCTAACTCATAGACAAATGTAACATCATTTATAGTTTACTTAAGGAGGTGTGAGGGTGGGGGTGGGGTTGGGGTGGGGTGGGGACCCGCACGTACCCGTCACCTTAACAATACTAAAAACAAGTCAAAACAATTGCCCACATTTATAATCACACAAACAATGACCATGACTTACATTAACTTTGTTAGAGTTAGAATTTCTTTAAAAGACCTTGCACATATTGTATAACCTATACCACCAAAATATGACATTTTACCCACACCTACCCTTTATAACGTTATGTAACATATACACTGACCCCCTCTTCACGTATTGATCAATAATAATAATAATTACCCTAACAAAAAAACAAACTTTTCTAGCAACTAAACGAAAATGAACAGTAGCCTAATGTTCATCAAATGTTTTCAAGGCAAAAAAAAAAAAAATAACAATAACAATAATAATAATAATAATAATAATTAGTGCAAAGAAAAGTACCCCAATCATGCGGAAACAAGCATATTTCAAGGAAAAAGTAAGAAGTCATTTTTGTTTAAAAAAATGTAGTTGTTGTTGTTGTTGCTGTTGCTGTTGTTGTTTTTGTTGTTGTTTTTGTTGTTGTTTTTGTTGTTGTTTTTGTTTTTGTTGTTGTTATTGTTGTTTTTGTTGTTGTAAGCTTTAGCTTCTAATAATCTAGTCTAATTTCGTAAATTTGAAAAGGAGGAATTTTGCAAAAAAGAATTTGAATTATTATTATTATTTGTAAAATCATAAAAAAAAAGTTGTTCAATAAAATTGGACTGGACCACCCACCCCATCGCAGTATTTAAAAAGAAATGATTTAAAAAACGTACACGTTTGCGTAATATAACATGTGTATGGTCCCTTTGGATTGATATTTTATATACATTTAATAATAGCGCTCATGATTTGATTTTATAATCGTTTTGTTTCATGATGAAACATTAGGTCTATCAGACTATACAACACAATGAGGAAACATTAGGTCTATCAGACTATACAACACAATGAGGAAACATTAGGTCTATCAGACTATACAACACAATGATGAAACATTAGGTCTAACAGACTATACAACACAATGATGAAACATTAGGTCTATCAGACTATACAACACAATGAGGAAACATTAGGTCTATCAGACTATACAACACAATGAGGAAACATTAGGTCTATCAGACTATACAACACAATGAGGAAACATTAGGTCTATCAGACTATACAACACAATGATGAAACATTAGGTCTATCAGACTATACAACACAATGAGGAAACATTAGGTCTATCAGACTATACAACACAATGATGAAACATTAGGTCTATCAGACTGTACAACACAATGAGGAAACATTAGGTCTAACAGACTATACAACACAATGAGGAAACATTAGGTCTATCAGACTATACAACACAATGATGAAACATTAGGTCTATCAGACTATACAACACAATGAGGAAATAGGTCTATCAGACTATACAACACAATGAGGAAACATTAGGTCTATCAGACTATACAACACAATGATGAAACATTAGGTCTATCAGACTGTACAACACAATGAGGAAACATTAGGTCTAACAGACTATACAACACAATGATGAAACATTAGGTCTATCAGACTATACAACACAATGATGAAACATTAGGTCTATCAGACTATACAACACAATGTTTGTGTGGCGCAAGATGTAAAATGAAGTCTATACGATTAGGAGATTTAGGACTGATTTATGGTTTTTTTAAAAATTTGTATGCCCTTTTTAAACTTAAAAGAGATATAAGATGAAGCCTTATTTTTTTCTTTCTTATTTTATTCTAATTTCATATTCATCATAACTTTTAATGTTGGCCGTTTTCCCACGGTTTGAGAGCCCCTGCGCGAAACCTTCTCAGTGTGTCGACGTAAACAATAACAAAGGGGAGAAACCCCAATTTTTAGGGTCAACAGGGAGTACCCGAACACACGTCATGTTTTATCCAGGAAACACCCCCTGCTTCATATCCCTCCAATCATCTTCGCCTCTCTTTCAACCATAACATAACAAACAACAGAGGGCAACGTTATGTCTCAGCTGATATGTCATGGCCAACAATATTATTATAACCACGATTGGTGGGCGGGGGGGGGGGACGGGGAAACGACGACACTTATGAAACTCTTAATACATTTCCGGTTCCGTTCTAAGACACGGTTAGACTTAAGACTGAATCATCTTCGCCTCTCTTTCAACCATAACATAACAAACAACAGAGGGCAACGTTATGTCTCAGCTGATATGTCATGGCCAACAATATTATTATAACCACGATTGGTGGGCGGGGGGGGGGGGACGGGGACACGACGACACTTATGAAACTCTTAATACATTTCCGGTTCCGTTCTAAGACACGGTTAGACTTAAGACTGTGTTTAAAAAAAGCTTACACTTACATAGGTTAAGTTTTATTGTGGACACGTGAACACAAATGCACTAAAGCTAAGGCCAACAAAAGTTGTCTATTTACCGATCAGTCGGATTTCGTCGTCTGCTACTGACACATCGCCGTCCATTTTGTTGGTACTCTGGCAGTCTGCTTGAAGTTCCCGGCTGGCACCGTAAGAGGGAGAGAGAGAAAAAACTTCCTTTACTAAAGCCGCCCAAGGTGATCGATAGATCCTGCCTCCCTTCTCGGCGCGCGCACAGAAAAACCATTTCCAGGCGCCCTAGTTTGTGGGGGTTATGTATTTCTTCCTTTCATCCCACTCTCGCCCCCCCCAACCCCTCCATCCGGGCCACTGAGTTTGTGGATGTATCCTAATTAGTGCTACCGCTCCGACGGAATAATAATTGCATCTCCCTAATATGCCCTATATCTACTATTTTATATACACATTATCTCTCCATCACTCTCTCTAACTCACTGACACCTTCATGTCTATTCCTTAAAACGCTAATATATATATATATATGATATAGGTTTTTCTCTCCACCCCGCTTAATTTCAATGCTCCCAAAATAGCTGCTCGCTATGTGCATATTACTTTTTTTTTTTTTTGAAATTCAAGATCTTCACCAGTTTCATCACTTATCAATGACTTCACCGGCAGTCCTGTCAGTGTTACTGTCGCGCTTATTGTCGGGAACTGTCGTTACTACGATCTATTCCTTAAAACGCTAATATATATATATATATGATATAGGTTTTTCTCTCCACCCCGCTTAATTTCAATGCTCCCAAAATAGCTGCTCGCTATGTGCATATTACTTTTTTTTCTTTTTGAAATTCAAGATCTTCACCAGTTTCATCACTTATCAATGACGTCACAGGCAGTCCTGTCAGTGTTACTGGCGCGCTTATTGTCGGGAACTGTCGTAACAACGTAGAATTGTGCACGTAGAATTTTTAAGCGCAAATTGTTTCGACGTCTCAAACTATGCGTTTCTACCTCACTACTCTAAACCAGGCCCGCACAACATGCGGCCCGCCCGCAAAACATGCGGCCCGCCCGCATCCACCTGGCGGCCCGCGAAGTCAAGAAACATTCTTTATTATTTTCTTAATAGTTCCCCCCTCCCCCCTACCGGCTGTCCTGTCATCTGTCGGGCCGCACAAGTTTTTCATCAAGTATTACGCCCGCACAAGTTTTCAAGTTTCGACTGGTGAAACGCTCTTATCAAAAATGGTGCTGAACTCTTCTACCCATTAATCAACGTCAAATTGTTATAAGCAGTATAAGGACGGAGAAGGGGGGGGGAGGCATACATTTCCTTGTGCAACGTTTCACACAATTTTTTCTAAATAGATTATGAGATCATAGTACAACACAGAACAGAGGAATGTGAACAGTACAACACAGAACAGAGGAATGTGAACAGTACAACACAGAACAGAGGAATGGTTTGGTTGGTGAAGGGACGAGTTGGGGGGGGGGGGGATTATTTGACATCATTGACAAATGTCGTCAACTCAAGAACAAACTGGATGTTAAAAATGGATGTTAAAATGGTGTTAAAATGGATGTTTAAATGGTGTTAAAATGGATGTTTAAATGGTGTTAAAATGGATGTTAAAATGGATGTTTAAATGGTGTTAAAATGGATGTTTAAATGGTGTTAAAATGGATGTTTAAATGGTGTTAAAATGGATGTTAAAATGGATGTTTAAATGGTGTTAAAATGAATGTTTAAATGGTGTTAAAATGGATGTTAAAATGGATGTTTAAATGGATGTTTAAATGGTGTTAAAATGGATGTTAAAATGGATGTTAAAATGGATGTTAAAATGGATGTTAAAATGGATGTTAAAATGGATGTTTAAATGGTGTTAAAATGGATGTTTAAATGGTGTTTAAATGGATGTTTAAATGGATGTTAAAATGGATGTTAAAAATGGATGTTTAAATGGTGTTAAAATGGATGTTTAAATGGTGTTAAAATGGATGTTAAAATGGTGTTAAAATGGATGTATAAATGGTGTTAAAATTGATGTTTAAATGGTGTTAAAATGGATGTTTAAATGGTGTTAAAATGGATGTTTAAATGGTGTTAAAATGGATGTTTGAATGGTGTTAAAATGGATGTTTAAATGGTGTTAAAATGGATGTTTAAATGGTGTTAAAATGGATGTTAAAATGGATGTTTAAATGGATGTTAAAATGGATGTTTAAATGGATGTTAAAATGGAGGTTTAAATGGTGTTAAAATGGATGTTTAAATGGTGTTAAAATGGTGTTAAAATGGATGTTAAAATGGTGTTAAAATGGATGTTTAAATGGATGTTTAAATGGATGTTAAAAATGGATGTTAAAATGGTGTTAAAATGGATGTTAAAATGGTGTTAAAATGGATGTTTAAATGGTGTTTAAATGGATGTTTAAATGGTGTTAAAATGGATGTTAAATGGATGTTAAAATGGATGTTTAAATGGTGTTAAAATGGATGTTTAAATGGATGTTAAAAAAGGATGTTAAAAATGGATGTTAAAATGGTGTTAAAATGGATGTTAAAATGGTGTTAAAATGGATGTTTAAATGGTGTTTAAATGGATGTTTAAATGGTGTTAAAATGGATGTTAAAATGGATGTTTAAATGGATGTTAAAATGGATGTTTAAATGGATGTTAAAATGGATGACGAGCCTGCTGTAGTTAAATTGATTACTTGTGCTGTATTTTTTTTTCAAATAGGTGATTGGCATTTAAAAATTGTATTGTTTTATCCGTATCTTTTATATGGTCAACTATTTTACTGGCGTACGAATGCAGTAAACATGGGCTTTAATATAGGGCAGACGTGGTTGACGTCACTGAAGCTTTGCTTCGGGTTTTTAATATCAGGCAGTCGTGGCCCGAAACCCAGGTAACGGTACAAGAAAGCTGCAATCAGTACAGCACAGTCATTAGTACAGTCATTAGTACAGCCATCAGTACAGCACAGTCCTTAGTACAGCCATCAGTACAGCACAGTCATCAATGATCAGTACAGAACACTCATCAGCACAAAACACTCATCGGTAGGGTAGGCCTGCAGCACACTCATCAGTACAACACACTCATCAGTAGGCCTACAGAAAACTCATCAGTACAACACACTCA
This sequence comes from Lymnaea stagnalis, assembly GCA_964033795.1. Classification (NCBI taxonomy): domain Eukaryota; kingdom Metazoa; phylum Mollusca; class Gastropoda; family Lymnaeidae; genus Lymnaea; species Lymnaea stagnalis. The sequence goes on from CAXITT010000264.1 coordinate 713,933, forward strand.
TCAGTAGGCCTACAGTACACTCATCAGTACATCACACTCATCAGTAGGCCTACAGCACACTCATCATAACGAACATTCATCATTATATGATCACGGAAAATTAATGATTGAACAATTCAGCCTAACAGTGATGATATACGGTAATGATATACAGTCTAAAGTCTAAACTGTAAACGTAATCTCTATTAAAAATAATTTTAGCAGTATTCAATTTACTTTCTAGTTAAGCATATAATAATTATTCGCTTGATCTGTCGAACAACACATCATTCCTTACCTTGCAGAAAGAAACACACGTGATGTGCTCCTTTCTATGTATGAGTTGGGGTTTGGTAGGTGGCCCTTGGTGTTCCAGGACACTTATGTGCTCAGTAGTGACCAGCCAACTATACCCCCCCCCCCCCCGTTTATAAAATCCCAACTCCTGACGCCAGGTTTTCATTACTGACACGATGTTCATTCAGTCATCACAACAGTCGGCTTCAAGCAAGTACCCCCACCCCCTTCTCCCCCCTCCTCATACACTGAATTCGCACAAAGCTTGTCTCGCGGAGCTGGTATTTTAAAAACCTCAACTCATCCCGATAACGACACAAACCTCTATGAAATTCTGATTCAATTACATCTCATTCGCAAATGGGAATCTCAGTATGGCATAAGAGACGTCGCTGGGCCTTCGAAACAAACTGCCTTCATACGGCCCCCCTCAGATACGGTACACATAATATGAAATCTTAGATCTAGTTAAATATTGTGTCCAAGCGTGGCTGAGGAGCGGATGAATGACTTAATGATTAATTGACGACTCTGACCTGGCAACGTTCCTACCTGGACAATGTAAGTTAGGATTTGGTATTAACTGCATGAATGAGACTAGGGCGATGAAAGTTATCGGCCAATCTCAACTTGTTTGAAAACATTCCTGGATGTTATATGGAGTATTGTAGAATGACTACCGTATTACTCTGTAATTCACATAATGTGTTTATTTCAGACTCTGGACCGGCCCCTACAGCTGCTGGCGCCCCGGGCAAGCTTAACATTTTTGCGGCCCTTTTAAGTATAATTATACAATTTTTTGAACGTACATCAATAGGGGTTAGTTATGAGTTTATTAACCTAAGTTGTTTTTTTAAAATAAAAAACAATGATATCGTTTTTTTGTGTGTTTTTTTAACTTGTATTCGGACAGTATGAACAACTGGCCTACAGGTGACATTTTTTTTCTAGCCTTTAGATGAGCAAGTTTTCTAATTTTCTTTTCTATTTTTCTTCCTTAGCGCCCACTTGCACATGCTTTTCCCTATTTTGCAAGGTCGTTGATGGCGCTTTAAGCACATGACGCCCCCGGGAAACCGCCCGAGTTGCCGGTACCTGGAGCCGGCCCTGCTCAGAAACCAGGCGACTAGAAGATCAAATGAATCCACCACAGCTACCAACCCAGCAGATTTTTGACCAAGCGTCCATGACTTCTAACAAAAGCCAACACACGTAGCTGCAGCACACACATCATCATGTTGGACGAGGTGTGTGTCCGTGTGGCTCCAGGTACAAGCAGCGTTATGCCCACATGCCCTTACACGGCGACGGTACGTTCGGTGGTTTGAGATAGTTGGACAGGTCATAAACTGGATAGTGGTGTGAGATGACCGGACAAACCATAGACTGGACAGTGGTGTGAGATGGCCGGACAGACCATAGACTGGACAGTGGTGTGAGATGGCCGGACAGACCATAGACGGGACAGTGGTGTGAGATGGCTGGTCAGACCATAGACTGGATAGTGGTCTGAGATGGCCGGACAGACAATGACTCGACAGTGGTCTCAGATAGCAGATATTTAACGTGGTAAAGATATTCAACTTGAAGCTAGGAGGACTTCAGTGGCCACTTGTGGGCACGGCTGCTCAATTAAGACAAGAACAGCTGTCGTAGAAGATGTTGTGGATGAGACGACGTTATAGATGAGACGATTATGCTATAGTTGAGACGATGATGTTATAGTTGAGACGATGATGCTATTGTTGAGACGATGATGTTATAGTTGAGACGATGATGTTATATTTGAGACGATGATGTTATAGTTGAGACGATGATGTTATAGTTGAGACGATGATGTTATAAATGAGACTATGATGCTATAAATGAGACGATGATGTTATAGTTGAGACGATGATGTTATAGTTGAGACTATGATGTTATAGTTGAGACGATGATGTTATAGTTGAGACGATGATGTTATAGTTGAGACGATGATGTTATAGTTGAGACGATGATGTTATAGTTGAGACGATGATGTTATAGTTGAGACGATGATGTTATAAATGAGACGATGATGTTATAAATGAGACGATGATGTTATAGTTGAGACGATGATGTTATAGTTGAGACTATGATGTTATAGTTGAGACGATGATGTTATAGTTGAGACGATGATGTTATAGTTGAGACGATGATGTTATAGTTGAGACGATGATGTTATAGTTGAGACGATGATGTTATAGTTGAGACGATGATGTTATAGTTGAGACGATGATGTTATAGTTGAGACGATGATGTTATAGTTGAGACGATGATGTTATAGTTGAGACGATGATGTTATAGTTGAGACGATGATGTTATAGTTGAGACGATGATGTTATAGTTGAGACGATGATGTTATAGTTGAGACGATGATGTTATAGTTGAGACGATGATGTTATAGTTGAGACGATGATGTTATAAATGAGACGATGATTTTGTAGATGAGACGATGATGTTATAAATGAGACGATGATGTTATAGTTGAGACTATGATGTTATAGTTGAGACGATGATGTTATAGTTGAGACGATGATGTTATAAATGAGACGATGATGATATAAATGAGACGATGATGTTATAAATGAGACGATGATGCTATAGTTGATACGATGATGTTATAGTTGAGATGATGATGTTATAGTTGAGACGATGATGTTATAAATGAGACGATGATGATATAAATGAGACGATGATGTTATAAATGAGACGAAGATGTTATAGTTGAGACTATGATGTTATAGTTGAGACGATGATGTTATAGTTGAGACGATGATGTTATAAATGAGACGATGATGTTATAAATGAGACGATGATGTTATAAATGAGACGATGATGTTATAAATGAGACGATGATGTTGTAAATGAGACGATGATGTTACAGATGAGACGATGATGTTATAGTTGAGACGATAATGTTATAGTTGAGACGATGTCGTTATAAATGAGACGATGATGTTATAGTTGAGACTATGATGTTATAGTTGAGACGATGATGTTATAGTTGAGACGATGATGTTATAAATGAGACGATGATGTTATAGTTGAGACGATGATGTTATAGTTGAGACGATGATGTTATAGTTGAGACGATGATGTTATAGATGAGACGATGATTTTGTAGATGAGACGATGATGTTATAAATGAGACGATGATGTTATAGTTGAGACGATGATGTTTTAAATGAGACGATGATGTTATAAATGAGACGAGGATGTTATAAATGAGACGATGATGTTATAAATGAGACGATGATGTTGTAGATGAGACGATGATGTTGTAAATGAGACGATGATGTTATAAATGAGACGATGATGTTGTAGATGAGACTATGATGTTACAGATGAGACGATGATGTTATAGATGAGACGATGATGTTGTAGATGAGACTATGATGTTACAGATGAGACGATGATGTTATAGTTGAGACGATGATGTTGTAGATGAGACTATGATGTTACAGATGAGACAATTATGTTATAGATGAGACGATGATGTTGTAGATGAGACTATGATGTTACAGATGAGACGATGATGTTATAGATGAGACGATGATGTTGTAGATGAGATTATGATGTTATAGATGAGACTAAGATGTCATAAATGAGACGATGATGTTGAAGATGAGACGTTAATGTTACAGATGAGACTACGATGTTAAAGATTAGATGATGATTTCTAGTAAATTATAAATAACTTAGGGCGCTCATTCGTTTTCATGATGTTCACAGGTGCACACATTAGTTATTGAGAGAATAAAACAACGACATCATCTGACTTACACCGAGAGACTGGTATCAACCTGTGGAGGGCACGCAGAACTGGCTGAAATATTGTGTTCATTGCTGGTTGATGGCATTCACAGCTGGGCAGCGATAGATATTAAATCCGTGGTCGGCGTGGCTGTTGCAAAAAAAAAAAAAAAAACTGGAAATTTTGAAAGGACAGCTCAAAGTGTTCACCATCCTTGTGTCAAAATAAGAATGTACTGTGTAGGCCTGAACTTGTGTTGTCAAACTATTCACAATTATAATTCTAACTCCAATTCGTTTTAGCTAAAAAAAACACAAAAAAAAAAACAAAACAAATTCCACACTGCGGTAAAAAAATTCGACCTATTCATACTGCTAACGCTACAAAACCAGAAATGTAATATTGAAGAACAATTTTTTGATAACCACGATCTTGGTGTTCTTACAACAGCGATTCAGGCTAACCATATCGTAAAGCATTATGACTTCGTCATACTTAAGTCCAAGTCATTGCAATTGCACCTAACAAAGGGAAATCTCTCGAGTCACAGCAACAAATACTGTTACCTTTTTTATAAAAAATTGTCTCACTTAAACACGTGAATTAAACACACGCATATATATCACGCTATATAACATTAATCTTTTATTAAAACCCAGTCTATTTTAACACGGCTAACACGGTCCTCAGACACAGCGAATATTTTAAACAATACTCATAAAAACACTGGTACTGCATTCAACATTTCTCAACCGAAAACATAGAATATAAGCGTAATTTCTAACACAAACATCTGCTCTATGACTAGTAAGTTCCCATGACGAGATAATATCAGCTACGCGGGGGAAACTCACTGCACTGCTTATTAAAAATAACAACTCACTCACCGCATTATTAAGTCCCAATCACAAACCACGGACTCGGTTTTGCTTTCAACTTTTTCACCTGGGAGCTAGAATCATAATGGAAATATCTTCGGCTCCGTTCAAAAATAATTGGGAGAAGTATTTTTTTTTTAAATAGCGTTCCCCTTGGAAACTCTTGGTTAATTCAATTAAAATTATACTCTATTTACCGCCCCACCTCCCAAAATGAACGTGTGAACGCGGAGTCCCACGACTCGGAGTCGATTAAATAATTGATATCCGAATCTACAGTTGCCGTGAGAATACATCATACGGCGAGACAATGTGAGGGGGGGGGTCCCGGGAAGTAGGGTTATTGGGGTATTCATTTATTCAGCTTTTATTCAAAGTTTGTTGTGTCAGGTAAAAATAGCACATAGTGTACTGGATGGATTGTCATTACTGCACTGTGACCATCTGTACACCTGCGCTTCGGTCAACCGCCTACATTTACATTCTCATGGCCAAATAATTGACACGTGCAAGTGACAAGCGGGTTGGGGGCGGTCGGCGGATATGTTATGTTAAAAAAAAAAAAAAAAGGAATTGTAAAATGGCGTTTCGTTTCAAAACGAGTCGATGCTCTTCTATTCAGCAAACTTATATTAAAAGAAATGATCTATTTGAAAAACATGATTATATTATTTTAGAAATTGCGCAGCGCCTGCTAATAAACAATAATGAGGAACAACTTAAATAACCCATCCCCCTTTTTTTTCTCTCCCGTTCTCGTTAAAATCAACAAAGGATTTATAGTAAGTTTACGTCATAAATAATATGTGCCATAGAAATTGTAACAATTTCATGCTGAAACAATAATGCGCGGGGAAACTATTTAGCTAAATCTATTTCATTTTTAAAGACATGGGAATTAAAAGAAAATATAAAATAAATTAAATTAATTTAATTAAATTGAATTAATGGAAATTAATTAAAAAAATTAAACGGCGCAGTATCTTTTAACCAACAGACACGTCTAGCTGTAGGTTAATTAAGTGGCTTATAATTTACTATTTCTTTTAGCGGTACTTCCAAGTGGCTTGCCACCCCTAAGATAGTTCAGGCTTTTCATGTTACGCCTATAGACTATAGACACGTTGTCCTTTAAGCTATATGAATCATAGCCTACGTATGTTATAGATGGATAAAGTACAAACGATGAGACCTTGGGTAGGGGCAAGGTGGGGCACTTGCCACCCCCCCCCCCCCGGATTGATTGGGATTAAAACCTTTTAGACAAAATAGACAAAAAAAGTAGTAAAGTAAAAGCTGATGTCCTGTCCGTTCGTTCACCATACAAATACGCTACAGTAAAATAAAACTACATTAAAACATTACTAAACATTTTTTGCCCCCCCCCCCCGGAAAGTTAATCGATTTTTTTGCCCCCCCCCCCAGAAAGTTTTCTGCGGGCGCCCATGGATGAGACTATGATGTTGTACATGAGCTACATAGATCAACATAAGAGCAATAAATAATGCTTTTAATGACTCTAAACATCCTGGTATGAGATGAACGCTGTGGTTGGGCGGTGTTGCGGTGGGTATTCAGTAAGATTCGACCACTGAAGTAGCCACGCTGTTATAGAGGGAAAGGATGATACAATTTTATATATTGCACAATAGTTTGACGAACCTAATAGCTTTAACTACGAACTTATTAATTGAGGAAAAATCGTTTTGAACTAAAACTACAAGGCCACGGGATCCTTGCAAAGGGAGAGAACAAGGTAGTTTTACCACATGTCAGTTGTGGATCCTTACAAGGGGAGAGAACAAGGTAGTTTAACCACATGCCAGTTGTGGATCCTTACAAGGGGAGAGAACAAGGTAGTTTTACCACATGTCAGTTATGGATCCTTACAAGGGGAGAGAACAAGGTAGTTTTACCACATGTCAGTTGTGGATCCTTACAAAGAGAGAGAACAAGGTAGTTTTACCACATGTCAGGTGTGGATCCTTACAAGGGGAGAGAACAAGGTAATTTTACCACATGTCAGTTGTGGATCCTTACAAGGGGAGAGAACAAGGTAGTTTTACCACATGTCAGTTGTGGATCCTTACAAAGGGAAAGAACAAGAGTGTTTTACCACATGTAAGTACTTTGAGTAGTTCATCACTGTTTCAATTTAATTAAAGAAAATTAAGTTATTAAAAAAATTCATTGTCGCGTTTCAAACGATCTAATTGCTACAATATATCATTATGAGTGTCTTGAAGGGGGGCATAAGCAGCACATAAGATGAAAGTCAGGCAGCCTCAGCATTATGGAAAGTTTGTAGTTTGGGAATTTATATTGTGTTGTGTGCTTTACGAATTGGATGGTTGAAATGAAAATAAAATAATACAGCTTTAAATTTGTCTCAATATTTTGATGACAAGTATACATAATAGAAAGGTTGCAAGAAGCCATTGAGAGAAGTCAGTGTGAGAGTCCAGTGTGAAAATCTAGTGTGAAAAGCCAGGGTGAGAAGAGAAGCCAGTGTGAGGAGCCCGTGTGAGGAGCCCCTGTGAGAAGCCAGTTTCAAAAGCCTTTGAAAAACTGGGTCACGGTTTCAATTTTAAATCGGCACCCCATCTTTTGATACTATAACTTAAGTCTTTACCTGTGATGTAGATATGTTAGTCGATTACAATTGCTTGTATCACTTCTGAGGAGTAGGGCCTACTAATTGGTTGCTGACCCCCACCTTGGGCAGCATGAGTTTTCAATTAGAAATTTTAATAAGAAACTTTTTTTTATGAAATGAAAGATCTGTTCACTTATAAAAATGACTATATAAATTCACCCCTTGGGAGTGAACCCTTATAAAAACTTTTCCAACAGCCATCACTACACTTACTGCGTCATGATGACGTCCAACTGCCATCACTACACTTACTGCGTCATGATGACGTCCAACTGCCATCATTACAATTACTGCGTCATGATGACGTCCAACTGCCATCACTACACTTACTGCGTCATGATGACGTCCAACTGCCATCACTACACTTACTGCGTCATGATGACGTCCAACTGCCATCAATACACATGCTACAAAAATGAAACATCTTTCTCGAATTAACTACGGCACATTTTTTTTAAAAAAGGAATTTAAAAACATTTTAAACATATATTCTTTAATCACATGGTAAACATTTTTTGTATTATTTTTTAAAGATATAATACAACAATATAATCAACAATCATAATATTTTGCTTTCGTCTTTATTATGTAAATTGTCATATTAATTTATTTTAAAAAATCTAAATCACTTAATTACTTGAACCCATTTAAAAATTGGGAATATAAGAACCTCAATAAAGTTTGTTTTATGATGTTTATCTTTTCATCAATAATAGTCCACACCCCCAACCAAAGCTCCCTTAAAAAAAAATAAAACATTATTCTGTGAAATTCCATCTTCCATTTACTTAATTTTATTAATTCAAAGATATTTCATTTATTAAAATATCGCAGTTCCAATGTATTTGCTCTCATTTTAATTATTCATCTCCAATTTAAATTTACAAAAACGTTTTAAAATGACTGAAGAAAATATCTCAGGAGTTCACTCCCCTTCAAGACACCTTTCCTTGTAAAAAAATGAAAAGTGAGTCGATTGTTGATGACGGATGTACTTCTGTGATGTAATTTTTGAGGTGTGTGTTGTAAATGGATCTCATTTTCTGCAGCAGTGGAAAAATCCATTTTATCGCCTTCAAAGATTGTTTCAATGACTTAATTCAGTATCCGATTCACTGTTGGATTCACTATCATGATTGTTTCAATGGCTAAATTCAAATTCCGATTCGCTGTTGGATTCACTGTCACAATCCTCATTCGATTCCTCAGCTTTAGCAGCTGCCATTTTTTGCAACAAGCGATGACGTTTGGATTTCTCAGAAATATCTTGAGATAAAACAGTTCTACCAAAAGAAAGGAAATAATAAGTGGTACGTTAAAAACATCATCCATATCACACGAAAAAAAATTATATATTATTTTTTTTTCTTCTTTTCATTTATCATTATTATGTTGTTTTTTTAGAGGAAATCACCAAGTATGATATCAAAAGGTAATCACGTATGCGAAAAGTTATTCAATTCATCGAGTGTTTCTAACTTTGTGTTTATATAGCAAAAATGTTATTCGTTTAAAATTATGCTGCTGCTGTTTTTTTTTTAAATTAGAAAGCAGAACCATGTCTTTGAAGGATCTTACATTCTAAAAAAGAAAATGTAAGTGACATTAATCAATTTTAGTTGCGTAAAAGTCTTTTTTCAAGAGTTAAATCATAGAAGTCCATGTTATCAATATAACAAGAGCATTTCAAATTTTTTTTTTTTTTTTTTTTTTTTTTTTTTTTTTATAAAAAAATTAAAACAAACCTTATAAAATTAAAAATTTAAAAAAAAATTTTTTTTTAAAAATAATATATATAAATATATAAATATTTAAAAAATTAATTTTTTGCCTAATTAATTATTTTTAAAAAAAATAAAAAAAAATTTTTCTCTCCCCCCGACACACACTCTTTTTTTTTTTTTATTTGTTTGATAATTCGCTACTAGGCAGTTGCGCATTAAGAACGAGTAAAAAAAGTTGTTAGATCCAGCAAATATTCAAAAGTCGTTCGATCTGCACAATCCATTAGTCAGCTTACGGTAGACTCGTAATATTTTAACTTGACCCTACACTATAAGTAGTGATATTTTTAGTTAAACCAAATAAACAGAGCAAAATTATCACATTAAATCTTTACCTATAGTCGATGTATTTTGTGTGATCAAAGTCCATATCTTCCACCAGGAGATCGATATATCTCTAGAAATGATGTGCAGATAAAATACAGTTAATATTGATACAGCTTACTCCACAACCTTTGACCCCCCCCTCCCATTCCCGACCCTGAGGGCTATCCTCTTTCCCTTATTCCACATCCCATTGGCCCCCTAATATGTCTACCTTCATGCCTAACACTTGACCTAATTAAGAGGTTTTTAATATATTGTTAAAATAGTGTTTAAGATAGAGCTTCAAACCTTAACCAAGATAAAATCGATAACACAGCGATAAGGTAAGACAATTGATAACGTCAAAGGCTGTATGGTATTTCATTAATTCAATTGAAGTTACAACTAAAGGATTCCCAAATAATATATTTCCGATGGTCAGACGGGTTAAATGGTTTGCAGAAATACAATGCCCCCTTTCTTGGACCTGGTCAATAAAGTTTAATGATATAAATTCAAACATAACGTGACAAACTTAACGTGGCAAACTTAACCTGACAAGCTTAGCGTGACAAACTTAACGTGACAAACTTAACGTGACAACATAACGTGACAAACTTAACTTGACAAATTTAACCAGACAAATTTAACGTGACAAACTTAACGTGACAAACTAAACGTGACAAACTTAACGTCACAAACTTAACGTGACAAACTTAACATCACAAACTTAAAGTGACAAGGTTAACGTGACAAGGTTAACGTGACAAACTTAACGTGACAAAACTTAACGTGACAAACTCAACGTGACAAAATTAAAGTGACAAATTATCGTGACAAACTAAACGTGACAAACTTAACGTCACAAACTTAACGTGACAAACTTAACATCACAAACTTAAAGTGACAAATTAATGTGACAAACTAAACGTGACAAAATTAACGTCACAAGCTTAAAGTGACAAACTTAACGTGACAAACTTAACGTGACAAACTAAACGTGACAAACTTAACGTCACAAACTTAACGTCACAAACTTAACGTGACAAACTTAACATCATAAACTTAAAGTGACAAATTAACGTGACAAACTAAACGTGACAAAATTAACGTCACAAGCTTAACGTGACAAACTTAACGTGACAAACTTAACTTGACAAACTTAACGTGACAAACTTAACGTGACAAACTTAACGTGACAAGCTTAACGTGACAAACTTAACGTGACAAAATTAACGTGACAAACTTAACGTGACAAACTTAACGTGACAAACTTAACGTGCATCTATATTGAACGCTTTGACGACACAAGTGAAAAAAAAATTTTTTTACAAATATTTTTCCATCCTCACTCATATAATGCGTTAAAAAAGATCCAGGCATGAGAACATTGCTATTGCAGTAGTAGCTTTTTCAACAACGAATGGGCACTTGTGTACGTTCGTAAGTTTGGACGGCGGCGCTTTGACAATGACGCATGAAAGTTCGACCATGACCTACCGTTGATAGGCAAAGTCCAGCTGATCTCAGGCAAGATTTCATGTCCTCTGTCGGTAGCCTCCCTGTCCTGGTAGTGTCGTGTTGCAGACAAAAGGTTTCCAAAATGCAAGACTTGTATGTCTTGAATTTAGTGAAAAGTCTGTGCAGAGATCCTAGTATCTTGAGACGTGAGAAGTATACGAATGATTTGCTTAAAGTTCATCTAGTTTGACAACTGTGTCATTGAAATATTCTGTTATTTTTTAAAAATAATCAGTATAACTAAAACAGAAGTTAAGGAACCTTAGTTATCTTTCCCACATTCCCTTTCCGTCAACATTTCTGGATATCAACAAGTCTTTTACTTAGTGCAAACTACAAACTAAAAACGAAAATCCTGAATATGTTGACGCGGCTGAATGTAAATACAACATACTACATACATAACCTTAAGTTAAATCAACCTTGTGAACTAGAGAAGATTACATACAACAAAAACCAAGAGATGCATTCGTTTTATTTCTAGAAAATGTCTATTTGAGTTCCTAGAATTAAAGTACGTTCCAACTAAAACAATGTACAATTTAGCCATTGTTATTTATTGTTTACACCCAATATCAAGGGGGCCACGCCTTTTGGACACCGCAACAAATCAGCAGCTGAAAGTAGGACACAGTCATTTTCCGTATTTCGTCAGCTGAAAGTAGGACACAATCATTTACCGTATTTCGTCAGCTGAAAGTAGGACACAATCATTTACCGTATTTCGTCAGCTGAAAGTAGGACACAATCATTTACCGTATTTCGTCAGCTGAAAGTAGGACACAATCATTTACCGTATTTCGTCAGCTGAAAGTAGGACACAATCATTTACCGTATTTCGTCAGCTGAAAGTAGGACACAATCATTTACCGTATTTCGGTTGATGCAACTAAGGCCGCCCCGTAAAACGATCATCCCTGTTTTAAGTTCCAGCCCCTCGATGAGAGTTTCATTGGCTTGAGATACATCCAATCCCTATAAAGGAAAGATGTCACTAAGATTGGTTTGGGGTTTGTAAAATAAACAAATAACGGTTTTTGTACAATGTAGACCTGTTCGTGATAGGAGATACGTTGGAAATTCCGTTGGTTTTTTTAATTAAGAAAGCAGAACCGCGTCTTGGAAAGAAAGATCGTTCGTTTCTTTTTAAATTTTATTTAATTTATAACAGTCATTTTGGTTGTGTAAAAGTCTTCTTTTTTTTTTTAAAGACGTAAATCATAGAGGCTCATGTTATCAATTTAACAAGAGGGTGTAATAATTTTTTTTTTTTAAATTGCAGATATAATTCAAGCAATCCTCCTAAAGTGCAGTTTTTTTTTGAGAAACATTTGAATTAAAAAATACACTATAACAATATACATATTTCAATAATTTATATCTCACTCAATTAATAAATTTGTTTGCTGCATTATGTTAGAAATGTTACCAAACCCCACGCTCCCTCCTCCTCCACACACACACACACACACACTCTTTTTTGTTTTTAAATAAAAAAAAAATATTAATCTTTAAGGAAACGGGCTTCTTTAAAAAAAACAAAAAAAAAAACAACAACAGCCCGAAGCACTCAAAACAGATGCACTGACTTCAAACGCTAGGAAACTCATGGTAGGGTGGAGGTCAAGTGAATTTAGAATGGATTCCATCCCTTCGTCTCCAAGTGGATTAGTGCTCAGCTGTGGAGAGAAAAGTTTTTTTTTTTTTTTTTAAATATTAACAAAACCAAGTGTTATAAATTTATTTGATGCACGTGCATCATGGATGGGTCCCATTTTTTGGGGGGTCCCAAATCGGACTTGTTCATGAATTCGTTGAGAAGTCATTAAATTTAGCATCAAATAAAGACCATTGATTTTATTTTCTGTTAAGTACAGCCAAATTATGCTATTACTAAGTTACATAAATATGAATTTTACATCAAAATTCAATGTATAGTGGTGAAATTTAACTTAGAATTAAGCCAACTGAGCAGAAGAGACTTATTAACTTTTCATCACATTGAAGGTTTAAAAAAAAAATAACACCATTATTATATGCGCCTTCTTTCCTAAATTTTGGATTGTATTTAAACTTCCAATGCTTAAGTTTCAATATCCTGATCGCTAGTGCCGTAGTTAGGATAAGTGTCGCAGATAGGATAAATGCCAGTTTGGCGGGACAAGATTTTTGCCGCTTCCCTTCCACGAAATAATCTGCTGTTGGCCGAAAATGCCGCCCCACCATTTAAAGAAATAAATGCCCCCCCCCACCCCGGCGCGGACCCCTGCCCCTACCTACGCCTTTGCGAATCACATTGAATAATACATTTCTATTTTACACAAAAAGTACAAGAACAACAAAAATCTGACTAGAACTCACCATCAGTGACTCCAACGAACAATTTCTCTTTAAGCCCAGGGCAAGTTTCCTGGCGGCCTCTGCACCAAGTCGATTATTGCTGAACAAGTTAAGCGATAGGTTTTAGAGAAGCAAACTAAGTTTAAGTAGCAACATGATATAATTGGAACATGTATTAATGATCAAATACCCAGAATAGAGTCACAAATTGTGTTAGAAATGCATCTACTATGTTGTTGTTAATGAGGATACCTCAACCTGTTCTCTATTTCTCAACCCTTAGGTATTGCTTGGATCGTTTCTATTGTTTGTATATGGATTATGGATTTGACGTTCACCAAAATTAACTATAGGCATTTAAAAATTTGAGACGATGGAACTCTGTTGTGTTTTTAAAAAAATTGATTTACAAATAGAATTGTAAAACTTAGAAAATAAAATCATGAACTATTCACATAATGTAAAATATTCATCAAAAACATGAGAAAAAAATGTACATGTATAACATTTATATTATAACTTAAAAGCCTATTTCTGATTTGAGCACCCCAGGCTTTAGGCACCCCAGGCTATGAGCACCCCAGGCTTTAGGCACCCCAGGCTATGAGCACCCCAGGCTTTAGGCACCCCAGGCTATGAGCACCCCAGGTTGGGAAACTCTGGTATTAATCAATCCCATACTACAAAATCCATATAAGTTGTAAATGTTTATATTTAAGCCCCCCCAACTTTTTTCCATTGATGTGATACATTTATTAACTGCCTACAATAAAAAGATGATTTTTCCGTGGTGTTCTAGATTACCATTTGAACAAATTTGATAAAAATCCCCTTTCCACTTACAGCTCACTGGCAAAATGAAGCTTCAATGATACAACTGGTCTATTATATTTTTTAGATATGCTACTCACGATAGATCTATATGCTACTCAAGATAGATCTATAAGCTATTCACTATAGATCTATAATATGTTATTCACGCTAGATCTCATACTACTCACGTTAGATCTATATGCTATTGACGATAGATCTATCATATACTACTCGCGATAGATCTATATGCTACTCACGATAGATCAATATGTTACTCTCGATAGCTCTTTATATTATTCACGATAGATCTATATGCTACTCACGATAGATCTATATACTACTCACGATAGATCTATATGCTACTCATGATAAATCTATAAGCTACTCACGATATGTCTACATGCTACTCACGGTATATTCATTATAGGTTACGATAGATCTCTATATGTTAAGTTATATCTACATGCTACTCACGATAGGTCTGTACGCTACTCACGATAGATCGTTATGCTACTCACGATAGATCTAGCACTTTCAGGGATCTATTCACTGAAAGACTCCTTTGCAAAGCTGCAGCACCATCAAGGCCAAACCCGTTCCAGCTGAGATCCAAGAACTCGAGTGTTAAATTCATCTGTGAACGCACATCAAATCGGATGACGTTAATAAGGGATTTTTTTTTTTTTTTCCTTTTTTTTTTTTTTTTTTTGAAAATTTTTTTTTTTTTTTTTTCTTTTTTTTTTTATTTTGGAAATGGAATTCTTTCCCTTTTTCTGGTTACTGAGCTATGTGGTTTTGAATTTGATTAGTGATTGCGTTGTACGAGAAAGTATATTTTAAAAATATTTTTTAAATCATTTATTTTAACTTCGCTTTTGTTCGTGTGTTTCTTTCTGGCTGGGTGCGTGGCAAAACTTTTGAACGGCTAATTGATCCTTTTCCCGTCAACCTATAGAGCTGAATTTTGGCACATAGACTCGTTGCCGATAAAAACACATTCTTTTCAAATTTTCAGTCCCACTCTCCAAACTCCAAATTTCAGTTTTCCCTGTTTCTCTAGGCGACGATGAAGACATATTATATGATGACGCTGATTTCACGAAATAAAATTCCCGATAACGGCACTAACTGACATTCTCTTCTTTTTTTTTTTTCTTTTTTAAATATCGCCATGTGGGGTTGGTGCTTAATATTTTATTTTATTTTTCTGAAAAAAAAATTGGTGTAATAAATCTGCGGTGTAAAATCGGGCGTGTCTTGAGGACATTAATCTAAAATAAAATAATAGGAAGCTTAGAAGGGTTTAATATGAAAGGCTTTTTTTTTTTTTCCTTCTCTTTTTACTTTGGTGTTGTTCAATGACACTACCGGCTGTGAATACATTTTCTGATTATGATCTCACTTTTTGAATCTTTTAATAGCCAACTCTCAACCAGTACAAAAAAACAGTTTGCAATATCATAGAGTTAATTTTTTTTGGTTATGATTTTCTTATCGAAACACACACCCACGTCCTAATTTATAATGATGCTTATTATTTTTTTAATTTAAATACTAGCGAGAACCCGGCATGCGTTGCAATGCCACAAAAAAAGAAACAAAGTGTTTGTGTTTTAATTACGTTTTCGAAGTAATTTTTAAATAGAAAATATTTGTTGCTTTTTTCCGTTTGGTGCGTACACAAAAAAATAAGGTTTTTCGACGCATGAACAGGTCACATACAGCTGTCCACGTAAGAAGCATGGATTTTCCATATTTAGTCAATACACTTGTAGCGATTGATCCACCCATGCAGCAGCTCTGTTTGAAATTATATTTATATAGTTCACATACAAAATAAGGCCCCCGGCCCCTAACGCCAAATAGTAAAATGTTTGTACAAATTCAGAAACCTAATTATTATGTCAGACAAACTGAAATGTAGCCTGTATTTGATTCAATTCCATTCACCCATGCAACACCTCTGTTTGAAATTATATGTGTATAACTCCTATGAGAAAAAAATAATTTGAGGGGTTGCGCACAACAATTTTCCAACATTTTTATAGCAATCGGATGTATGGTATAGGAAAGCATACGGAAATTATATTTAGCTCATGAAAGTATGACAGAAAAAAAAAAGAATTTAGGGCCTTGAGCCCAAAACGGAATATTGTAAAATGTGTGTAATAACTCAGAAAATTTTACAGGCGCATGCACAACGACTTACAAAAGTTTTATCGCAATCAGATATAGGAGCGCGTACGGGACATATATACATACATTATTTTTATAGACATGTATAAACATAGTTTACCGAATAAAAGATACCTTTCGCGCAACTATTCAAGAAAGCGTTTTATCTACCATCCATCCATCCATCCATCCATAAATCCATCCATCCATCCATCCATCCATCCATCCATCCATCCATCCATCCATCCATCCATCCATCCATCCATCCATCCATCCATCCATCCATCCATCCATCCATCCATCCATCCATCCATCCATCCA
>CAXITT010000264.1:744167-768805 GCA_964033795.1 Lymnaea stagnalis
AAAAAAATAAAATATATAATATATATATATATATATATATATATATATATATATATATATATATATATATATATATATATATATATATATATATATTTAAAGGAAGTTTAAATTGAAAAGTGAAATTTAGATGTTAGATTTCAAGAAGCCAAACGCCCATGACAGCGATTCTTAAATAAATTTAAGTCACATATTTACAGCAGTTTCTACAGACTACAAAACAAACTCACTGATATCTCCATCAATCTGTTCACTCTCCTTGGCCTCTTGTATTTCCTCTGCCACACAGCTGTCAGAAGACACAGGCCTGCCACTGTCATGGCAACATCCGTCTGGTGACCTCTCCGTGTCCGGACTACTACAGACTGACGTCAAATCTAACTTCAGATTATCTCCATAGTACGTCATGTCTAAAAGTCTACTTTGGCTTGAAACCTCGTCAGGATTCTTTGGAACCGGGGCCTTCAAGTGGGGCTTTCTTAGACCCATCTTTGTGCTTCTGCCATGTGCCGCTGACATAGCGCGAGGCAGACTTTTGGAACTGATTGGATGCTCTGTTTGAGCCTTGGGGGCCGCTGTAAGTGGCCGTAAGTATCTTTGCATTCTTATTGCCTGCTGCTCCTTTTCCATCTGATTCATTCAAAATGTTTGATGATTTGAAGTATCTTTACCATGGGGAAAATATAAGTTATAGAACAAATTTTCTTACCACTGAATAATATGTTCGTCTTACATCTACAAATAGATATGTTGGTCTAAAAGTGAAGAAAAGTTGTGTAATTGCGTACATTGTTACGGATGACACAGTAAAACATGAGTTAACTTGTGGTAAGGGAGATCATCCGTGGGTTACTAACGTAAACATAATAATAATAATAATTATCTCCCCCCTTTGTTTCTCCCTGTGCCACCCGCAAAATTTTGGACACACCCCTTTACGAATGTACAAATGAAAATTAAGCTAATGACCAGTGTTTCAAAGCTCATGACCAGTATTTCAAAGCTCATGAACAGTTTTCCAAAGCTCATGATCAGTGTTTCAAAGTTCATGACCAATGTTTCAAAGCTCACGACCAGTGTTTTAAAGCTAATGACCATTGTTTCATAACTCATGACCAGAGTTTCAAAGCTCATGACCAGTGTTTCAAAGCACATGATCATTGTTTCAATGTTTCAAAATTCATGACAGTGTTTCAAAGCTCATGACCAGTGTTTCAATGTTTCAAAATTCATGACCAGTCTTTCAATGTTTTAAACTTCATGACCAGTGTTTCAATGTTTTAAAATTCATGACCAGTGTTTCAATGTTTCAACATTAGTCGTGAAGCAGGCCTACTGAGGCTACTGTTAGACTTCGAGCCAGGCCGGAGGTTGGCCAAGGACTGACTGAATTTTAATCTCAGAAGCTACAGATTATAGATCAGAACTAATATATTTTATAGTTAAACAACCCAAATCAGTTCCACAGTCCCTTTTCAAATGTTTACTAGCCAATAACAACTATTTTGCCTGACATTTTGTATTTTGTACTTGGTTTTAGCTAGGTTCAATTGTACCTAATCAAAACCTTAGCAAACTATACATTTCCTGAAAGATAAATGAATTGGCTACAAAATTTAGATTAGTGTTTTAAGTGTAACTATAAACATTTATGATGTCATCAGCACATGAAAGCAAGACATTTTGTCGATTTTTTTTTCCATGAGCACTCCAAGGTCAAGGACACTGAGCAAAATTTTTAACGGGGTGGCCAATATAGCCAACTTTATCCCTACATTCTAAAAATATAACTTATTGGGGTCTTGTATCAATATTTCTATGTCATTTAATGCAATTTCAAAGGCACTCAAAATGCTCTGACAAGCTACCACACTACAGAATGGTGCATACCATAGCTCGAGGGTTAAAGTTCATGACCAGTGTTTCAAAGCACATGACCAGTGTTTCAAAGCACATGATCAGTGTTTCAAAGCACATAACCAGTGTTTCAAAGCTCATGACCAAGGTTTCAGAGCTCATCACCAGTGTTTCAAAGCTCATGACCAAGGTTTCAAAGCTCATCACCAGTGTTTCAAAGCACATGACCAGTGTTTCAAAGCACATGACCAGTGTTTCAAAGGTCATGACCAGTGTTTCAAAGCTCATGACCAAGGTTTCAAAGCTTATGACCAGTGTTTCAAAGCTCATGATCAGTGTTTCAATGTTTCAAAATTCATGACCAGTGTTTCAAAGCTCATGACCAGTGTTTCAAAGCTCGTGACCAGTGTTTCAAAGCTCTTGACCAACGTTTCAAAGCTTGTGACTTATTTAATAAAAGATAATTTAATAAACATTTCTTTTTTATATTAAGGACCCACGATCAATTTATTGATCTATCTGGCTCCTGTGCATGACGAGGGGATTTGCAATGATTCTGTTGACGCGGATATTTCACTGGTTGCAAGGGCTTCTCAGTGAGGGTATCATGCAAAAAGGGGGGGGGGGGTTGGAATATACTTCATATAACGATGTGGTTGATGCCAGAAAACAGTGCAGGGACTGGTGGACAATTATGTTTAAAATATTTGTGAGGATATTAATTAAGAAACATTTTATTTCTCGGCAGATAAAACAATAACTAAAAGAAATGTTTTTAAAAGCTTTGTGAAATACTTTACCAAGTTATTAAACACATTCTTAACGTGCCAAGTTAAATTGGTCTTGACAACTGGTTTTTTTTCAAAAAAAAAATAAAAAATTACAGGCTTCAACATTTCGAAGTACTGTATCAATGTGCAATGAGAGATGTCACTGCATCATGCCACTATCAAATACATTCGAATTTATCTATTGTATTAATGCTAGCTTTAGAAGAAATTTTTTAAAATTTTATTACGGCAGATTTTTAAAACAAAACACAACATTTAAATGCTAAATTGTACGTACGAATTTTGAAAACACAACATGCACAACTTCATGCAAAGATTCCAATGTGACGCACAACTGTGTACGCCTAGCGGTTCTTGCCATAACCAATAAGAACGGCGACCGTGCCGCTCCAGGACAGAACAGCTTTGATGTACCCCACTAATCCCATTGGGAAATGAATCGTGCGGTAGATAATAGTTCGATTAGTGTGTCGGTCGTTAAAGATATTTGTTTTTACCATGGAGTGTGTGGGCTGGCCAGTGTGGCTTGAATACGGAATGACAAAGACGGACACGCATCAGTAAATCGGAATGCCGTGATCAATGATTACTTTGGTTTTATCACACGGGGCTCTGTTATTTCCCAATGGCTTGGAAGTTGGAACAGTGCCGTGCAATCATTCTCTGGCGCTTATCTGAATACACTGAATCTTAATTGTGTTGGAAAAATGGTGGACGGGGAATACATTTTTGGGGGTCTGAGCCCGGAGAGAATAGATTAAAAAAGGAGGGGGGGGGTATCTGCCACAACACAGACAGTGACATTGGGGATATCTGCCACAACACAGACAGAGAGAATAGATTGGAGGTATCTGCCACAACACAGACAGTGAGAATAGATTGGGGAAATCTGCCACAACAAAGACGGAGAGAATACATTGGGGGTATTTGCCACAACACAGACAGAGAGAATAGACTGGGGGTATCAGGCACAACACAGACAGTGAGAATAGATTGGGGAAATCTGCCACAACAAAGACGGTGAGAATAGATTGGGAAATCTGCCACAACAAAGACGGAGAGAATACATTGGGGTTATTTGCCACAACACAGACAGAGAGAATAGACTGGGGGTATCAGGCACAACACAGAGTAAGGAAAGGATTTTATCTTTCAAATGTAAACATAGTTTAAGGTATTTTTGGTTTATTTGTTTACACCTCATACGAAAATTTATTTTTTACATGCAAAATGTTATGGGAGTAATGGTAGGTACCTAACATATTCAGCTTTTACATTTCAAGGGTGAGTAAAATTGGAAGGGGCATATATTGACAAGTTTATATGTACTATGGTAACGTCGTTTCCTGTATAGCAATAATCTCAAACTCCTAAATAATGGTGTGTAGATGATTTAAAATGAAATAGTGAACTATGTATTAGACCAATTTCTAGTTTTACATTTCAAGGGCGAATAAAAAAGTATTTTTTTTTTTTTTTAAATTACTTTGGAACATATTGACATCACTTTCCCTAAACCCGACATATTACATATTTAATCTTTGGTATTGATTTTAATTTAAAAACAAATAAACATTTATAAAAAATATATATATAAGTGGAAACTGTTTTCATAAGAGAATGTAGCACAATGCGTGGCATGGTAAAATGGTGTAGGACCTAAGAATGTTAATTTAGTTCAGGTGCGCGTAAAAAGCTTGTGGTAGCATACCTAGTGGAGGGGAAGGGGGTAGGCTACCGTCAGGGGTAGCTTTTTTTATTAATGATTATGGAGTGGCCTGCGGTTTCTGACTTTACCCCAGGCAAGCACAAGATACACCACAGAATGGGTTAGCGCCATTCATCTGCAGCGCTATATGTCAAAGCTCAATTATGTTACACGCAGCAGATGATAGTCTTAAAACTAGAAAACTAATGTATTTAAGTCTAACCTTCTTCTGAAAGCATGTTTGAAGGCGAGGGTCAGGATTTGTACATTTTTATGTAGCTGACTGTCCGATGGTGTGACAGTCGTGAAGTGATTAGATTTCCTTTTGAAATAAATGTGTATATAAATATATATATAAAAATCTGCCTCTATTCTATGTTAATATTTTTTGCGGGGGGAGGGGGGTGTCTATTCATTGTGCTGTCACGCATGGGGGTGATGGGGACACAATATGACGAACTATTATGAGGGTGTCTATATTTGTGAGGGGGTGGGGTCCAATAGAGCTGTGGGTTATTTATTTAAATACATACATTAACATAGGTCGTAGTAATCTGTACTTTCGTTTTGCTTTTCAAGATCAGATTCAGAAATGTCAACAGGCGTCGTATAACAGTATAGTCTCTCTTTTAAATATCCAGGCCTATTCATTAGCAGGACATGTGGTTGAGAAGTAATTAGAAATTGTTTACTTTTTTTACAAACGATTTTTTTAAAATAAGAATAATTTACCTTTCGCTAGCAGAAGCGCTTCTAGCTCTAGGGTTAGTGCCATCCGGGGGGTGAGCCAAAGAGCTTTTTGCTGGCCTCCCTTTCTTTGCACGAAGTAGTCCGCATGCACTGTTTTACATCAATCTCCCCCCCCCCCCCCCCNACTTGGAAAATTCCTCGAGCAAGGGTACCGGTACGCCGTTCGGGTGCATTTTACGATTTTAAAAAAAAAGCCCTGGATTTACCACTGTCGGAGAATACAATTCAAGGTCGTTGACCAGTGACGTCATTTGGTTAGGGCAGGAGTGAGGCAACCCAACCCCCCCCCCACACTTTTCTCACACCCACACACAGAATGTTCAGGTCTTATTTAAATTGCTATGTACTGTGGCGCCTCCGGTAATAAACAACTCAAGAAGCCGACCAATAATTGGTTTTGCCCCTGCCCCCCCCCCCTTGAAATGACACCCCTGGCGTTGACACATTGAATTGCGCGCACATTTACACAAGTATACCCGCAATTAATAAAAAGCTGGAAAGGAAAAGATGTGGGATGAGATTTTCTTTTGGCACTAACAACATTGAGATTTTTCTCATTATTCCAAGGATACAGATCAGGGGCCAGGATTAATGCCTTTTAATAGTTTTAATGGCCACATATTTCTATGAGTGTAACGCGATGTTGATATGAAATAATGTATTGTAAACATCTTGTGAAAATACATTTCAAGTGCGCAAGTGGAGAGTAGAAACATTTTAAATTGGATTGCAATTTCGCAAAAAACCCAGTCATTTTATCAAAGTGAAAATTTTTTTTTTTTAATTACAATGAGAACCATAACCTTTTCATAACTTAAAAATACAGTTCAGAGGCTTGGACAACGGATGGCTTCCTAGTTTCTTTAAATCTAAATCAAATAAACAATGTCATTCTCTTTTTGATCAAAATTTGATCATGGAAATGGAAAACTGCGTATGAATTTTATGAAATTAATACTATTTCTAAAACAAGGCTGATTACAAATGTGAAACACATATTAGATATAAGAATTGTGTGTTAACGATTTTCCGATAATTTAGCTCAGGACCGTGGCAAAAAGAGGAACTTTTGAATGAAACAGATTTTTTAAATGGTCAACAGTCCCTAGATTTTTTTTTAAATGTGGGACACGTTTTTACAAATTTTAGACAACAGTTTTCGTTTCAGTTCAGGGGCGTGGAAAAGGGTTATGTATCCCTTTATTATTTTAAACATTTTTTTTTTTTAAAATTAAAAAACAAATGATAATAAATTATATTAAAAACATAAAATTCTATAGATAGAAACTTGTTTAGAAATGATGAAAGTCTGATTGACTATTTCCTACCTATACATTTAAAGGATGTGGGGACAAGTCATTATTTTCATCTGAGCATACAATACAAGACATCAAACCCGATTCAGTTATATATGTAAAAATTGGATTTTTTTAATGCCGAGACCAAATTGGATTTTTTTAATGCTGAGACCTGGCTACAGCAGGTAGAAAAAGTAGTGCGAAATGCCTTTCATTACTATCCCAGTAACACGGGGTAATAACTTCTAGTTTTGAAATAAGTGAACTACTTTGTTAAAAATACTGTTGTATTTGCAGTTATTATTATTATATTATTATAACCACAAAACAATACCACAAAGGAGGTACCGCTGCCTTCTATTATATATGGACAGTTACTGACAAAACTGGTCATCTCACCCAAACATTATAAAGTCACACACATCAATAACACTCAAACTGTACACTTGGCTGTTGATTTTATTTGTTTATAAAATAAATCTTTATTGTATTAGTGTCAGCAATAAGTTGGCTTTTATTTTTTCTATCTCTCGAATTTTCAAAATAAAATATAATATGTGCTGAAATAGAATAATTTTGAACTCCAGACTCAGGCAATACTGATGTACAGAAATGGAAGTGCAGTCACAACAACACACAGTGGTCAGCAGACACAGCACATTGATCCTCCACACATAATAATAATAGGAATGGATGGTGGTCTCAGTTCTCAACAGGACTGTAGTGTTGGTAGATGGTAGGCAGAGATATATAATGACACCCCAAAACCTTTTTTTCCCCGGCTTTCTTTATTATCCCTTTCAATATAGGGAGTTGGGGGGGGGGGGGGGGGGGGGGGGGGAAATGGGGTTGGAGGGTTTGGATATATAACACCAAGAGAAATAAATAAAAATAAATGGAGGAAGAAAAAAAACTACCATTCTCCCCAACACTTCAATCCTGAGTCTCAAACATCAACCTAAAAAATTTGAAAGCAAAGTAACAGTACAATGATATGAATAAAGATATAACTCCCAGCACAAATGTACACGTCAGATCAAAGCCATTCATAAGAATTTCAGGGACCACTCCAGATAACCAGTTAAAACGTCAGTCACTCTTTGTCTCTGGATCATCATTACTTGTATAACAACCAATCTGGGATAAGATTTGTTGCTTTTTTTTTTTTTTTTACATCATTGGCTATTAAATGTTTGGCTGTCGTTCGGCAACAGATACACGCACATTGAAGTCAGTACTTCTACTACTTCTAGGCTGGCCAGAATTTTGTAACCATTTCAAATTCTTATATTTAAATCCTATTGCTACAACATTTTATCTTAAGAATGATCTAAACAGAGCAGAAAATCTGGCATTTGTGAGTACAATTTGGCATGTTCAAATCCTTATTCAAGAATAAACTTTACTCTTGTGAAAAACACAGGACACAATAAAAATAGATTAAGCTCCGACTTAAAATAGATGGTGTGAAAAGATAATCAACTTACTGCAACCAGTGAGCACATTTCTATGGAAAATATTATTGTAAGTTAATGTACAGCCCTTGCACTTAAAACATTGATATACCCACACAAAAAAAAAAGAGTTGTTCCCACTGTATATCATCACTAACTTAAAAATTCGCATAGACATTTGTGAGTATGTCATAACCACAAGAAAAAAATTGTATTTGAAAGAAAGAAATAGAAGCATCGGATTGGCTTGCATAAATAGAAAATCAATGTTTAAGAATACAATTAAAAGAAAAGGTGAGGGGGGTGTTATGTGTCTTCTTGGATTAGCCGAAATAATCAGGAAACCAATTAACAAGATAAAAGGATGCATTCTTCTCATCCTCATAAGTAATTAATCTACAGATTAGTCTAGGATAGTCCAAAAACTAATACATCAATGAGGCCCTCTCATGTGATAGGCTTCCCTTATGAAAATTATGAATACAGGTACCAAAAAAAAAAAAATCTAATGAAATGTAATCAGCTCATTTCCAAGGTTTAAACTTCATATTGGGACTTTCATAATTTTGAGGTTGAGAATGTCTGATTTGATGACATTAAATGAAATATAATAAAACGTAATATCTTATTATTTGTTTTTCAAACTGGATATCTTAAAACTGAGCTTATCGACCTTGGCAGAACAGCTCTTCCAGAATAGTGAACTACTGGGATTCCTGGCAGAAGCTCAATCTACATTTTTAAAGAAATGCTGTTTAAATATATATACTTTTTTTGTTAAGTTTTTATAGGAGGGATAATTGTGTTAAATTAGTACTCATGAAAGGTATCAATAAGAACAATTGGCTGAAGCATATACAAGAAGTAACACACTTCAAAATGATATGTCTTTAAATAAATATCAGTGCTTCACATCGTAAGGTAAAAATTTCTTATCATTTCACTTATTGAGACATTTTAAAAATCAAATTTGTCTATTTTAACTAACAGCATGCGCTAAAAAAAATTTGGAAGTCTCGAACTAATTTGAGCTGGACTGTAATCCTTTTTTTACCCAGCTACATAGCTTTGTACATTGAATTAACAACTTGTTAATATAGCTCTGTGGAGCACAGGGTCACAAATTAGTTACAATATGGTTAAAATTAGGGATAAACTCTGATGAGCCTGTAATTTATTTTCATCAGAAGCATATACACATTTTTATAAAGAAAACCTTTGTAAATAAAAGTAAAGCCTGCACTTAAGATTAAAATTATGTGTAAAGTATTAATTTACTACAACTATACATTGTAACACATTCAAAGCCGTTTAGCCACTGACTACTTTTTAAAACTTGATAGCAGGTTGTAGTTATGGTCTCCTGTGATAACAATAAAACCATGTTTTAAACAAATTTATTCTCCTATGATTTCATCACTCAAAAAGTTATTCCATTACCTTACTGAGCACACATCCAATAACCTTGACGTTTGGGATAGAGTGCTACACTAAATTAGCTGTCTCAGGTGTGACACCAGCTTCAACTTCAATGAGTTTCAATAGCACTGATCTCAATACAGTTGATCATGGAGCAAGATTTTATCAGGTGCATATACAAAAATGCCCCATTTTGTATGTTTCACAAGTGCCTCAATGGGGCAGGGACTGGTGGAGAGAGTCTTCAACAAATAACTGTTCCATCTACAACTAGGCAGGTTTTATTTTATTTAAATATTTAGTTGTTAACACTGCGGAGTTCATTAGGTCACCTCACATGCATGAGTCACTGAGTTCATACATTAGGTCATCTCATATGCATGAGTCACACACACCAAGTCCTTACTAACTGAAAATCTCATTAACGTGGACAAAAAGGTGGACAGTGGTTATCAGTGCTTCTCTAAATTTTTTTGGCAGTGCAGTACACCTAAAACGTAGAATCTCTGGCAGACTCTTTAGGCAACACATTCTGAGTGTTTCAATAAGTTTTTTAGAAGCAATGCTGAATATCATGGGCATGGCATAAAAATTCTGGTCTCTCCCAATGACCATAAAATGAAAAAAAAGGAAAGACACTGAAACTAGACATAAAATAATCTGGGGTACTCTCATCATTCCAATGCCGAATTCAATGGAATAATAAAGACAAGGTGAATTTAATTTACATATCAGTGCAGTAAAATATGTATAGAAAGTCCTCTGATCTTTACCTCAAGACAAACTGTGAATTGAAGCAAGCTAGTTATGTCACACAATGAAAAGTACATGTTTTTAACTGGGAAAAATTTATCTGAACAGTAAACATTGCCACCGTTACAAGGAGGGTTTACATGTGTAGAGCGGTACTGGATCATGTTTAAGTCAATCATCACCAAGTTAGTCACTGCATCGAGTATTTAAATCTTGATCACCACATTTAAATATCAGGCAACAAACCTCCCACTGCTGCAGAGTCGGAGAAAAAACATTTAGATGATGTTATAAGGAGTTTTTTTTGTTATTTTTTTAAAACCATGGATGATAAAAAATACTATCTTTCACTGACAATATTTCAGTCAAAATTGTTTTTCTTCAGAAAGCAGGACTCCAACTCTGCAGCTCAGTTCAAACATGAAAAAACATTGTTCTCTTTGGGAAAAAAAATCTGGTTCTCTCTTTAGTGGTTCCTCTGTCACAGATGTTAGTGCGCTTCTGTCGAACTTTGCGAGATCAAAATGGTAACAAATAACACAGACGGCCCCGTTGGTCTACTCGACCTCTCCCCTTGCTATACAGTCCCCCAGGGTAAGTCTGTAGTTGGCGATCTCCGATATCCCATGGTAGTGCACAAAAGCTGCAGCCAGCACAAAGACATGGAAAATCTGGTGACTTTGGAACTGAGGAGAGAATCATAATTTAAAAATGTTATATTTAAAAGAGGTCAAAATCAAAAGATTTCCTTCACTCTCATGCTCTTCAATGGTGAAATGAATTTTTTGATACAACGGTTTTTATATAGTGGCTCTGAAAGAACACAAAATAGAAGCCCCACATTTTCCCAATGTGTTAGTCTCTGCTTATATAGCAACCTGTTTATTTTATTTGACTCTTAGTTTTGTTATTGATTTCTTTCATAAATTTTAATTAGTCATAGTTTTCCCTATATCGAGAATCAAAATTTAAGTTTGAATATAACAGTACGGTCAATTCTTTTTGTTTCATTTGTGGTGACATATAGCATGGAACTTTAAAAAAAAAAAAATTATTGCTAAATTTTTAAAAGATGTGCAAACTACAATTTTTTCAAGTAATGAAAGTATATGTGTCATGTATGAGATACTCAAAAATGTTTTTTCAAAGCTGCACATGCATTGGGAGGATTGTCTCTTTACGAACCTAGAAGATTTAAAAATGATATTATATTATTTAAAATGATGCGGCAAATAATTATAACTAATGAAAAGCGTCCGACCAACTCAGAAAGTAATGTTACCAAATGAGCACCTACCCAAATATCGAACTTGCCGGGAAAGATCCTCTCTGGAATTCTAACAGCATAGATGACAGCTCCAACAATATATAGTAAAGCCATGAGGACCAGCCAGCCCAGGGCTGCATAGTTAATGGCATGCCAAAAACCATCTGTGATCACATAATGCATAGCGGGAATAACTCCACTCAGACCCAGGGCAACAAACACTCCTGGGTATAAAAAACGCACACAAATAAGATTGAATTGATTGTTTTAATGCAGCACCTTAAAAATAATTCTTTCAAGAAATTTGGTGTTTTAGCAAACATTGTAAGTGTTTTATAATTCCAAATGTTGAAAGTCTAATGAGAACTAAAACAATATTTTTCCTTTTTATATAGAAAACTTTTCAATCAATGATCTTAATTTAGTTGACATAAGCACACAAAAAAAAAAAACAGAGTTATTTGGGTCAAATCTTCTATAATGATAATATTTTGACATGGCCTTCCAGAAAGCTAACCTTGTTAGACTAAAAGTGATAATTACAGCAATTTTATTTCATGCTCTATCCAAAATATTTTAATATAGGTTAATGGACCTTTTGCCCAAACTAAAAAATAAAACATCTTCCCACACCAGGATATATGGCATACGGAAGTAGGTTTAGAATGGCGGCAAAGACATTGAAATGGGATCCATTTGTATTGTATGCAGAGTACCAAGTCTGCTGGTCTTCTACATACATAGTAAGTCTATATAACTACATCTTCACCGTCTAAATCAATCAGTTAGTAAGTCAACATAGCTAAATCTGGGTGCCCACACTTTTTTATAAACAAAATTCCCTACTTTTCCCAACTAAAAACAAAAAAATTCCTGACTATCAGTTACTATCACAACACTGCGTTTTTGTTGATAACATAAAAAAAAATGTAATTGTCAAAGTAAAGCAACATTGAAATGCATCACAAATTAACAAAAAAATTAAGTGATTGAGGTTTATACATGTAAAATTTTATTAAATTTTCTAGCAATTGCAATTTTTCAATTTGCTTAGAGGAGAAAAATTGTTAACGTTTACTTTTAAAGTGCAAGGGCAACTTTTGCAATGTGTTCTCCGGGGCATTTTAGCACATACGTATAGCTACCACAAGTGGAAAGCATCTTTTCTTATATTGAGTTAACATTCTCTCCTTTGTGATGAAAATGGATAGCTTGAGTCAACACACTTTAGTGTCTATGAAATCTCTCCAATATTTTGACATACATTGGTAGCTTGGCTGAGAAGTTGCAGAGCTGGACACCTAAGATAGGTGATAAAGCTGAAGTCTCATCAGATGATTGACATTTTTAAAATATTTTCGCCCTGAATACTTGATATCAATATTTCCAGCATAGTGAAGCAGTTCAATTATCATGACAGCTGTCCTGACCATCAGTCTTTAAAGGAACTGTTGAGCATTATTTTATTGAGCCTTGATCCTGAATAGTGAAATAAAATAAAATATATTATCATATTAATATTATGTTTATAATTTACAGTAAGGCATACACCATATAGACTATATTATACCAATACTAAACTACAGTAATATAGAGTCTGAAGAGATACTAAGAAATGCATATGAAACGGCATAGTCAAGTTTTTCCACAGGAGAATGCATCATTGCCACCCCCCCCCACACACACACACACACTTTTTGGGGTATCCAAAGGACCCCCACAATACACAAAAAAACCCAACAAACAATCCTTGCCTACGCCACTGTGCTTATGAATAATAGTATAATACCGTAAAGTATACCCAGAGCACGGGAGTGCATAAAATAAGAACTAACTATATACAGTTATGTTAGGCTCATTGAATCGATGTATCAAGTCCAATCAACTAGTTTTAGTTTCATTAACTTTTAAATGAATTTCCGATGTCAGCCGTAAACTAGCTAACTAATCTACGCAAAAATAACATCACAAAATAACTTAATAATATTAACCTATTTAAAATTAGAAGGCCGTAATTAAATGTTAAGTGAACATGAAGTCTTTAAAAGAAATTAAAGGCTGCCTTGCGCTAATAACAAAAAAATACATGTCGTCCACATACAGTAAAACCGTTAAAAATCAACTAATGAAGACTACGACTACGACATAACAAAGAACGCTAAGCATAGTCATTGTAGACATCGCTTGGAAGAGTAGTTTTCTAGTTAAAATGTTTATCTCACAATTGAAAAGTAGATTAAATAATTATTTACTTTATTTTACACTTTACTTACCCAAACAGTCGAACATCTCTTGATTGGCGATGTGTACAGAAAATAAATATTTCTGTTCTATTGAAGTTGTACGGTAATACTAGTAATAGAAACTTGTAGAGCTCAAAACGCATGGGCAGTTAAGGGGAAACCACTAGCAAGGTCCTTTTCATAAAAGAAAGGCTTAAAATAGACGAGATCGGCGATTAATGTCAATTTTCATGTCATCCAAAGCCACATTTTTTTTAAATTCCCGACTATCCGGAAAATTTCCTAACTAGAAGGCCCATTTTCCCTGTTTTCATGACCAGGAAAATTATTCAATAAATTCCCGACTATTCCCCGCTTTCCCAACTGTGTGGGGACCCTGGTCTATATCTATCAGATAGTAAGTCTACATCAAAAAAAAAAATTCTTGAAATCGTAAAAAATCATCATAAAATCGTTCAATACATTATCTTAATAGTAAAAAAAATAAACATACAGTATATATAATGTATGCCAAAATTCTAAGAGTAAACAGGTCTGTTACATAGCTACATCTTCACTATCTATATCCATTATTTATGGTTAGCCATAATAATAAAAAAAGAAACAAGTCATAGGTAAAAACATTGCTCTCATG
Organism: Lymnaea stagnalis; assembly: GCA_964033795.1. Classification (NCBI taxonomy): domain Eukaryota; kingdom Metazoa; phylum Mollusca; class Gastropoda; family Lymnaeidae; genus Lymnaea; species Lymnaea stagnalis. The sequence goes on from CAXITT010000264.1 coordinate 758,342, forward strand.
TTATTTTGTGTACAATTATTCATTCATTTCAATTAATTTGGAAATGTTATTACTTCAACTGACTTGACTTCCTTTTTGTTTTTTTTAACTCTGGGTTTAGTTGATATATATTACAATTAATTTCTAAATAGCTGCATTTATCTGTGGTATAAATTAATTTTAAACTTTTTCTAGGAAATATTAAAAATGCTCTCTAGAATTTAGGGAGGTTGGTAAAAATCCAACATCATTGCCACCCACCATGACGACTTAATAAAAGAAAAGCTTTTTAAACGAGGAACTGAAAATGCCACCAGATATGTTTTCTAATCATGCATTTTTTTTTTAAATGTAATAAAATCCTCTTGGTATGTCCACTGGAATTTTATGTCAAGACCATAACTATACAAGATTTTGTAGGACGAAATGATTGAGGCCCAGTTTTCTGAATTCATTTTAGGCAATCTCACTATGACATTATGATCTAATCTTACTAAAATAGAAGCTATCATGCACATTCTCATTCTTTTTTAAATTTAAATTGCAGATAATATCAGAAGTGGAGATAACACAAGCCTATCTGAACTTGAACCCTAAAGATTAAAAAGACTCTCACCTGCCCTCAAAGGCCTGTACTGTGGTTGAGCAAACTTGTCCCACATGGAGACCACGATGGCAATAGTTCCCAGGAAAAATATCAAAGCTAAGTAAGTTACTTTGGGCTCCAGGCGACAATAGAAACTATAATACAGCCAGGGAACAAAGGAACCTATGGTGAGCAATGCTATACCACAATAATCAAGTCTGAAAGACAGAAAAAAAAACAACATATGATTAATTAAGGTATGTGTAAGAGGGGTAGCCATTGAAAAATATTGTAAAGTTACCATAAAACAAGATAAAAATGTTTAAATTGATTTATCCCTTATAGGATATAGAGCAGCCCTGCACAACATACAGTCTGCATGCTGCCCGCCAGCACCCACTTTGCAGCCCCTGAAGTATCCAAACATTCTTTATTATTTTCTTAATAGCTTCCCCCCCCCTGTCCTTTTTTCTTTCGGCCTACACAAATTTTTCATAAAGTATTACGGCCCGTCTTACATTTTGAACTGTGCAGGCCCGATAAAGAGAATAAAAACTAAGCAAATAACTAAAACTTAACCAAAGTGAAAACTTGTTGGCAGACTGACATTGAAATAGATTTTTCCAATTTTACAGGTCCTGGTGATAATTAGAATACTACAATACAGTAGCAGTCTCTTATTTACTTTTTAATAGATCAATTAGTCATAATTATTTTAGCGCTTCAATAACAGCCAAATTACCACAATACTTACTTGTTAAAAAATCTACCAACACGTTCACTGTGGCAGTAGACGGTGTGGAACACCCACGAAAAGCCCAGACATAAAATGGCCCCCATAAAAAAAGCTGAGAAAACTGCCTTTTCTTGCCACTGGATCTCAATGGAAGGTCGAGTTAAGAAGTAGGCAGCAATGCCAAGGAAAGCTATCATGCCTGTAACAGAAGAAATGAAATAACATATCAAGATTAATACACAGCCATTGTGACCCATGCTACTAAGTCAACTTCATCAGATGAAGATGTGCAGGACTAGCTTTCCATTGCTGGGAAACATCCCTACTTCTTTTAAGTGTTATCTCAGAGAAAAATGTAAAGACAGAGATTCAAAAGGGGCAACACATGCAGCTACAACTCGAGAAAATGTTGGTAGACATCTATAAAAGAAAGCTTATTAAACCAACCCTTATTTATTAGGCCAAGATGTTGACCTCCATTTAACAGACCTTTGTCCCTCCAGGTTTCTGGTTGACAAGTCTGCTGTGGCTTGCCGATTAGGAAGCGTCGGCCACCGACCCCCTCGGCGTTTGCCTGGAAACATAACTACTGGGCACGCCCCGCGTGGGCAGACAAAGGGTGTGCTCGGTACCTGCCGTACATAAAACAGCTCCCACAGGGCTGCCGGTTGTGATATTTCGCAGTCGGAAAGTTAGGCAGAGCCAGGGTAGGGATCATGATTACAAGTTGCCGTTGACGGGTATGAGGCCAGAGGCGAGGGTGGTAACCTCTGGCCGAGGATTCAAATAATGCAGCCGTGAGAACGCTGCCCCTAGGCAACCGTTTCGTCCCAGCTACAGCGTGAACTAGTTGCGTTGTGGAAGCCCACTGTGGAATCCCTCTTATAGGGCATCCGACGCTTTCCCGGGATGGGTGGGGGAAGATATTAGGATGTAAATTTTTCCATCCCAACTCCTGAGAAAGTCGATCGAGTGCACTGTTTAAACGCATAGTGTCGGATCGACTGGGTGCCTCCTGGTTGGGGCGGCCCCCAGGCGGGGTCCTGGTCGAGCGCCCAAGCGGGGGACTTGGGTGAGGGGCCCGTGTGGGGGCCGTCCTGACGAGTGGGCATCTCCAACGTGCCACTCCGTGGCCCGATACGTCGGACCGGGGAGGGGGGAGGCATAAGAGTCTAGACTCGCCCTGCTGACGTCATTTCTTAATGTAACAGACCTTTGTCAGACCGTCATCAAGTCATGAATTGATTAGTTAGAACTACAAGAGCCCTTTTATCTTTGGCTGCCCTTACCTAGCAAATGCGTCCATATGTTTCCAGTTTCAGTGTGAATTCTAAAAATGGACTTGAAACATGCTATGAATGAGTTTGTTGGAACACGATGGCCTCTGAGTAAAAAGTCATTGTCCTTGAGCCAGTCAGGCAGGGTGTGGTGGTGGGCGACATTCCAGCCAGCAGCCCACACCTGTATCAGATTATGTTGAGTCAAATATAATCCAATTTTAATCTTCAGCAATTCATTCATCATTAATACTTATAAATACATATATATTTTAATAAAATGCATTACTCCAATCCCACTTTCAAATCTTAGCTTATGTTCAATAAAGAAACACATCTGAATTAAGAAATTTTCTGTAATTGTCACCCTTCCAAAAAATTGGCACAATATAACACCCACTTAAATTGTCATTTGGACACTTAAATACATTGATAAAAGTAGGCCATAAGCAGTAACTTAAATTACCTAGCAATACATGAATTTATATGGAACCTACAGTATCTCTATATTCAGAAGGCCATTTTTTTTAATGAGCTGGTCAACTTTATATACACCATTTTCCTTTCAACTAGATGATGAACATTATATACACCATTTTCCTTTCAACTAGCTGGTCAACTTTATATACACCATTTTCCTTTCAACTAGCTAAGAAAAATTATAATTCAATAAATGTTTTGTATTTTATTTCTGATAGATTTAATTATAACAGTTCACTGAATGCATAATATTGAATGTAACTTTTCCTAGAAATAACACTACCCATTTAATTTCCTACAAAAATATTAATTAATTGAAACAGATCTATCCACTGTCAAACACAAGCCTACCTTCTTTACAAACTCTTCTGCTTGTTGAGCACATTTACTGGGGACATTTAACAAGGAGGTGTCTACTCCATCCAGATCCTCATCAAGTTCAGGGGGTAGTTTATCATCCTAAAAATCAATATTCAAAAAATAGTTACAAGTTTTTTCTTTCTTTGAGCATTTAAGCACAAGAACTCCATAGGCCTGTGTCATGATTTCTATCTAGCATTATGAGCATTTATGGCATATTCAGTGCATTTTAAAGCATTTGAACTTTTTCGTCTTAATAATTATTAGCATATATTTACATAAACTAAAATAAATATAAATTAGCTTAAGAAATATAAGTGCATAAAAAAAAGCTAGAAGCATCATACAAGGAGTTTAAGAAAATGAAGTTAACTTAAAAAATATATCCTTTAAGGACATTTACATACCTGATTTATAAATTATTTATTTTTTCCAAAATGAGTTTTAGGTCTTCAGCAAATGTCTAAGTTGCTAGTTATTTTAAAGAATGCTGTTAAGTTTAAACTAATTATTAGTTTTAACACCTTAATTAAGAGTATGTAAATAAAAAATCCCCTCCTTGTGAAACTAATAGTTTTTAAAATTGTCAAGTATCCACAGTATCCTTATAAATAACAAGAAATGCAAATTTTTATGAAACTATATGCAAATAACTGACAAGAAAAACAAATTATTTGAAAATGAATTTCTAAATTTGACAAATACAAACCTCAGCGGCCAGTAAAGAACCTAATTCCGCACGGTTATAGCCATAGCCAGATTTTGATTTAGACTTCCCCACAGTGTTTCCATCCCCCAACTCCCCGGGCAGATGAAAAGAGTTTATACTTTCAGTTGTGTCAAAGTTGCCAGCCAGACTGGATGTTTCTGGGCTGAAAGGCTCTTCTGTGATGGTCTGTGAGCAAGCCACCCCGAGCCTCCCAAAGGAGTTAGCTGGGTAACCAGATGCCATGGCTAATGTGTCGGCACACAGTGCGTATGCCGGGGCCTGTCTTGGGTTTAACAATGACAGCAGTCAGTTTTTCCAACACAGTTCTGTGTATCAGAACAATGAAAATACTGTCACTATGGTATAATTAAAATACTGAGGAACAATTCTGTAAAGAAAAAATAAAAATAAATTAGAGTTTCAGCTTAATTCATTAGAAATTTTAAGTAATCAATCGTTTTTAAAAATAAACATCTAAAATACTCAGTTTCCTTGATTCAATAAAAATAATAAAAAAACTTTCTTGTGTGACAAAAGTATAAGTATTTACTTTTTTAAGCGTCAAATGCTTACAAAATCCAGATTAAAGTGACAGAACTCTTTACCTTGGCAAAAAATCTAAAAAAATATATCTAAGCTCACCCTGTTCACTCAACCACGTAGCAGTGTAGCAGTCCCAAACAACCATAAAAATTTGAGCGGCAGTGTCAAACCCCACTCTGCCGACCCAATATTAGGGAGCTAGCTCATACCCTTACCCACCCTTTTCCTGCGATTCACCAGGTTAACACTGCACGAGAAAGTTTGAAAATGTCACTTGTGTAAACAAAAACTAATTAAGCTCCACTAGGTGTAATGCGAGTAGGAAGAAAGCCTATAAAAACTGTGTATGGCCATAGCACACTGCAGTCACACACTATCTCACTTCATGAATGCAGTGTTTGTAATCTACCCAGACACTAACAAATTTACTTTGTTTATTATCATGAACTTTGGACTTCCTGGCCTTAGGGAAAGCCAAATAGTTCTATTTATACCAGTAACTAAAAAAAAGTTGGTTATCAAACAAGTGTAAAAACTGATACTAACATGTGATATAATAATATGAATTCACTAGGAAATACTTCTAGAATGTTCATAGATATACCACATTTCAAATGTGGTCTGATACGGGTTACATTAAAAAAATGTTACTTAGATGACAAAATAAAACTGAAATGATTTTGAAGGATACTTTCTTTTCATTAAATAAACACTTTAAATATAAAATAATAGGCTCTAATTGAAGGGCCTAGTAGAAAAAGTACTTAAGTATATTTTTGCAGTTTTGAGAAAAATGAGTTTAAAGTTTTTAAATTCTTATTTAAAGACATTAAAATTTGCTTGAGGTATCTCTGAATGAAACACTTGTGTACATTTTTCATGAATGATACTAACAAGAATGATTCAGGGGAAGTATTCGGATATAATGCCAGGCTTAACTCATTTTTGAAAAATTGTAACTTTTTCTACTCGGCCCTGCAATTTAAAACAGACACACACTTCTAAAGCAAGTTACAAAAGGAATTACAAATTTGATATTCACACAAACCGAATGTAAAAAGCTTCATAACATAAAAATACATAACTTTCTCTTCAGTTGCTGGCCAAAAAAGTAAAGGTATTCTTTTTATTTTATTTGATTAAAAGGACACAGCTAATATAAAGTGATTAAAAAAAAAAAAAAATGAAATGTGTTTAAATTGAGGTAAATAGGGCTCCGAAGTCTTCTCTGCTTAATTAAATTAATAAAAATAACTTTATTGACCTTGTATTAAAATTTCAATCTTATGTGAAGACACAAAAGAATGATTTGCCGAACCATTTAGTCAGCATTTCCCCTCATAGTACATGGCGACCACTTGGGGTTCCCTAAATTTATTTTGACAATGGTGGGTAACAACAAAAAGGGTGTTTTTTACACTTGTTAATTTACGAGATGGTGTAATTCAATCTAACAGAGGTATATTAACAACAAATTATATTTTTTAAAAAAATTTTCAAATAAAATTAATAATGAGAACACTGCATTGTTATATAATTACCCAATTTTTGTATTTTCATTCCTATTTTAAAAAAATTGGATTGTTTATTTTTGAGATTGCATTTTAGCTTCATTTAAAGGGCATCATTTCTTAATTGTTTAGAAATTGTGAAATGAACATTCTGATCTTATACATACATCAAGAATAAATATCGCAATAAGCTTGATCCAGCTTGAGTTTATTATATGTTTCATTTGAATCTGATTTTTTTTAAAACTTGGATCCATGAAACAAGATCAGGATCATATTAAAATTATTAAGAACCACATATGACAATTTGCATACAAGATGAACAACTGTTTAAATTTAATGGATAATCAATGTGCTTTCATTGATTTAATGCGAGTAATATTTTTCTAATATGATCTTTTGTTTGTAAACAAATAAAATGAAGTAAAGAGAAACTAAAAGCATTTAAGGTCATTAGCTTTATCTGCTTCATTAGATTATTTAGTTTATATACTTTTCATTTTTTTTTTAGGGATGAGTGAATGGAAAAAGGGGGGGGATTTTTTTTTTTTTTTTTTTTTTTTTTTTTTTGGGGATAAGAAGAGAGAAGGGGGGGGGGGGGGGGGGTTTTGTCTATACATGCCACAGAGCAGGTGAAAAAAAAAAAGTTGGGAACTGCAGAGCTAAAATCAGACGAAGACTGTGGGCCTAAAAGACTTTTGTTAGGGCTTATGCAAATGACCTAACTTATATATTTTTGTATTCAGAAATAAAATCATAGAAAAATTTTTGTTTCCTCCCATCTTTTATTACTTTAAAATAACTTAATGTTATAGGCTTAGATAAATGAAATATCCACAAAATTTCATTAAACTTCCTTTTGTTTTTAACATTTTCAGATTATGTACTTTGGTTAGAATTTGTAAAAATTCACTTCTAATTCATAATTACTTGAAACTTGCATACATTAAATTTTAAAAGTAATAATCAAAAATCATATATTCAATCACATTTGTTGGCCTTTTTAAATAGATACTACAGAGTACAGAGTTATTGTTCTATATAGGCTTCTGCTTCATTTTTTTCTTTTTAAATTTCCCTTTTCTCCCTTACAATCTGTGAAATATTTTACATTTTTTATTACAAGATAATTTTTTTGTATCTATGAGTATAAGAAATGCCCTAGATGATGAATCAAACTCACAACCTTCAGATTATAAGTTAAAAAAAAGAGAAAACATAAGACATTAGGTTTATAGTTCTATCAACTTTAGTCATACTCAAACAGCTTGGACTACTAATGTGAATTTTCAACTTATACTTGTATGGTAGCTGATAATTACACTTGGGATTTAAAAAGATAGGCTACAAAATTTATCATAAACTAGATGTACATTAGGGATTTTCACATTTCAAAAGATTAAAAGGTGCATTGTTTGAATCCCTGTATACAATTTGAGATCTCTGACCTATCGAGGAGTTATTTTATGATTTTTAATTCTGAATTAACAATGTAACAATCAGATAACCTTTACATCTCAGAATGCTTATTGACATTCATTTAAATCAAGTAGGCTTTATAGAATAATATAAATTTAACCAGCTAGGTCCCTGATTCAGTTAGGAAAGGCCTACAACTTTAGTCTTCTTAGTCTTTTTTAAAAATTATATATTTTTGCAATTATAAACCACCCTGGAAGAATGGAAATCAGTTTGACGAAATGTTCCAGAAATTTACGGTTTGGCATGCTCCAGAGTAAACTCAGATGACTGTGGATGGCTCCGGAGAGCCCGGCTGACACGAATTGGAATGACTTGGGACTTTGACGAATTTTCGGCTGGTCGGTCACAAATGTGATGAGGGGACAAGTTTGGTGCCCTTTATCTCTTGCCTGGAGAAATATAAAACCTATGTTGAGTCTAAAGCTGTTCTACTGGTAACAGTCTTGGGTCTGGAATGCTCAATGGGCATCTATAATGCTTGTTGCCGGCTACGCCTTTGCCCTAAAAATGAGTAGACATGAGTTTGGACATGGCCATGGGCCTTAGCTGTTCAACAAAGTTGTCCATAGAGTCAGTTGTCTTTGGGCTCACTTGATCACTTGTCACCTGTCCTTCATTCCATTGTCTGGGAACCATCCTCAGCATTGGTCAGAGTTAGAAATCATTTTCTAATCTAAACAACACCCCCAAGGCTACAAGAGACTATCCATGTATTCTGAACACACTGACAAGGTTATTACAATGCAACCATTGTTTAAAGATTGTCAATACATATATAAAGTAGGAAAGAAATTATAAAAAAATTAAACACTGTATATCTTTTATTAAACTTTTTTTTTTTAACTTACCGTAATCCTGGCCTGGTACATAGATTTTTGAGGAAAAAAAAAGGGGGAGGGGGGATGGGGGCAGAGGTTGTACCATTAGTTAAGTTGCATGAGATCACCACAGTAAACTAATGCTGATGCCTCTGTTAAAGTTATAGTTTGACAAGTTAAGTTTCTATTTATTTTACCATACTCATACTGTCATACATTAAGGATATGAAATTGATATGAAATTCGGTCACACACTGGCTGAATGGACAATAAACATAAACTTAATGTCATCCACTGTCACTGAATACTGATTTAGATTTGTTTAAAAACTGTTATATTAAAATTAATAAAAGTCCTTTTAAAACTGAGGGAAATAGATGACTAACTAAATGGAAAACAATAATTTATAATATTTTAATACTAAGTCTAATAAATAGGTCTAATAAATGACCAAATAATGTATACAAATACAAGTAATTGGCTAAAAGTAAAAGTAGGCATGAAGGTATGGTCGGTAGGGCTCGTACTAATAGCTGAGTTTCTTTCTCATTCATTCATTTAATAATTCATTAACACTATTATTAATTAATATTAAAATATTTGCAAATATTCTAAAATAGGCCTACACCCTACTCACGATAACTACCTACTGACTACTGTGACTACTCACTTAAACTACTCTCTCTGACTTTTAGAAAACACTCCTTGTGTAGTTCATAGTTAAATCATAGCTTACAATAATACCTACACTGTGTAATGACAGTAAGATGGGCTTACAGCAATTGCAAAACACCTTATTTTAAGTACCCGCGCACTAGAATTGTGAAACCAATTTCCTGTTTTACTGTGTAATAGTATTGTGCCCCTCGAAGTATATGGTGCGTCAGTTATGTGGGACAAATTGACCTACTTCTTCACGTTCTCCATTTTAGTTTTTACTCTCTAGAAAAAACGTTGATCCACTAAAGATTGTATCTGCTTAAAATTTGCTGATAACGTTTTTTTAATCTCACCTTCTATATTATTATTAGTTTTCACTTTTAGTCCCAGTCAATTTATTTAAATGGTGTAGGAGTAACTGACCACTGATGTTGACACAAAATTGTGAAGATAAACATCCCCACTCTACGTCATCAGTTGATGTGTTCTCTACACATCATCAACAAGTGTGCTGCAAATTTGATGACGTAACCAACGGGAAGTACTTTTAAAAAAATTATTAAATAATTAAAAAATCGTTCTTTTTTTTTTTTTCCTTTTCAAAAGTCACGTTTAAATTACAAATGTAAAATAGTTTGACTTGTACAATATCTTATTGATTCTTGTGTTCACCATACACATACAGACAAAAAAAGAGTGCAATCTCAAGTTAGGCTACGTCATGTAGTGTAGCCTATCGATCGGGGCTTGCAACAAAAAGTCACCGAACATTCACATAGAAAAATCGATAGCCTGAAAGTTTAAGTCTAAATAACGAGCCTACTGAGGCCTAATCATACGGCATAAACATGTTTTGTTCTGTGGCCGTGCTGAGTACTGCTGAGCAATAAACTCCGATTTCTCAACCCCAAATCTTGTAAAGTTTTGGAATTATTTTTCGCGAAAAGGGGAAGAAAGTTGTACAATCTATTAAACACGGAGACCAAATTGAAGAGATTTTTATACACAAAATTTGTATTAAAAAACAATGGTAGCCTTGAAGACAGGGGCACATATAAACTAGACTGATCAAAAGACAACAGTAGTATAAGGTTAACGTGTAAGGCGCAATGAGTTAAAACTAATCCCCCTCCTTTTTTTTTTTTTTTTTGCTTTTGCCAACCACGAATTCACAAGAGGACCAAATCATATCAAACACACAAACACGCAGTTTAAGAAATGTATTGATTTTTGATTTATAGAACATGACCAAAAAATCTCTAAACATAATAGTACAGTAGAATGATTCAATGTGTTTTACGACAGCCCCGTTTTGCACATGTA
>CAXITT010000264.1:783052-805802 GCA_964033795.1 Lymnaea stagnalis
TTTTTTTTTTTTTTTTTTTGCTCTTGGGATCATTCTAAAATACATTAACTGATTAGCTACCGGGATTGAGAAACCGGCTTAGGCCGACTTAAACAAGTCAAGTTGACAGCGATACTAACGTTGGCGCTACCAGCCCCTCGTGGCCGTAACAAACGCCCCGCCCCCCCTCCCCCCCCACCCCCCTGCTCCCAGTTAAAATGTATTACTTTAAAAAAAAAAAAAAATTCTTAATCAGAATATCTATCGGTATGCTGGAAATGAATAGAATACAATTTAACTTAAAACACACATTTTCATTTATTTGGATCAACGGCAGAGTCGAATCTAATCCTATGACGAACTCCATGATGAATGCGAGTGGATTGGTTGACTTGTTTTGAACAGAGTGTTTTTTTGTTTTGTTTTTTTTCCCTTTTGTTTTGGTAAATGATTGTTGGATACAGTAAATAAGACAAAATACCTTGTCTCTTGGCAGTGTCGTCTTAAGGCATGAGGACACTAGGCACTGGCCCTGGGCCCCCAATGCTCTTAAGACGGCCCTGTCTCATGGTTGTATTCTTTGTTCCTTTAGTACTCAAACAAAAATATTTTTTCTTTGCAGTACACGAAATTCTTCATCACTTTTACACATCTTTTTAATATTTGCACATTTAAGCAGGTATTATATGGTTTTATTTATTTATTTTTTAAATGGATGTTTAAAGAAACATTTTCAATGATAAAAACCTTACTATAATATACAAATGTAGTGGTACAAGAATGGAAATCCTGCACAAAAACCAATTGAAAAAAAAAATGGAACTCATCTCACTTAGTGACACTTTTAGTATTGTTTTAACCATGACATCATTGGATATACTTGAAAATGATTCAATTCAGTTGTTTTTTTTGTTTGTTTTTTTTTTTGGGGGGGGGGGGGTTTTTTTTTTTTTGGGGGGGGGGGGGGGGGGAACTCACATTTTTTTCTTCACTGGATGGTCCATTATCCAAGTCAAAACACGCTGAAAGTCTTTCTATTTTCTTGCGTAGGTATGCGTTTAGTATCGTTTTGATCTTCTGCAACATGCAAAGATTAAGGAAACGACTTCTTCAGAGAAAAGCAACAGCGGCAAGTGTTATAGAATAATCCCCTATATAGAAATAGATCTTAACGAAAATGTGCAACCAGTTGTAGTAAAAAAGAAAAAGGAACAACAGAATATTATAGGATTTAGTTGTTATGATGACCTACCCCCACCCAAAACACACACACCTTCTAATAATCTAATTTTCAAAAAAATAAACTGAAAATATACATTGGGGCAAAATATTGTAATATAACACAAACATCGTGTAGGACTACCTGTTCCCAATCAAAGCTTGCACCGGTCAGATTTCTGGAACAAATTGAACATTCTGTGGTTAAGTTAATTTTTAAAATGATTTTAATTCTATTTACTGTTAGAAATTGTTAAAAAATAATTTCATAAAACGTAAATATGTAAAAAATAAGTATGGCTTCTATGTGTTCTACGGTTTCTATGTGTTTTTTTTTTTTACTGAAATTAATAATACAAATATGAATAAGAAAAGATACGATATAAAAAATAATTTCATAAAACGTAAATATGTAAAAAATAAGTATGGCTTCTATGTGTTCTACGGTTTCTATGTGTTTTTTTTTTTTTACTGAAATTAATAATACAAATATGAATAAGAAAAGATACGATAAGATACTTTTATTGATCCTAATAAATGGAAACTTTTTTTTTGAACTTCAAAATCCTAGTTTGAGCTTTGGGTTGCTCAGGCAAGTTAGTAGTCTATAGCAAGACTTTCGTCGACTAAATGTGCGGTAATAACTGTTGGCTTCTTGGGTGGGGGGTTGTAATTTTGAACAGAGTATTGGATTTTCGTTTGAACGGAGCTCTCATTCCCACTAGATCGGTTACGTCTCCTTACGGACGATTAGTCTTTCGAGTGTGTGTTTTGATCTTGCCACTTGTTTACAAGATGACCTATCTCTTATTTTCATATAAGAATCAATGTTTTAATATTTATGAGCACCATTGAGCACACTATTTTTAACACTTACTGGTCAAGCAGAAGACACGCTCCTTGTTTATTGCCGACCTCGAATGTGTTTGGGCCAAGACTGTTTTGAAATGGCGTTACCTGAGAGCAAAGAGAATCCCATCAGAATAAAATTAACTACGCAACATAAGTTATAAGTCAATTTTAAATTCTGGACAAGAGCATATATTTATGTATGTATATAATATTAAAAATTACAGGAAAAACAACACACACACACAACCTCTAAAAATCCGATTTTTTGAAACATATTTTGATCTAATGAAATTTAGTTGGTTTTTTTTTTTTAATTTCTTTTTATCCAACAATGTTTATAGGCCAATTTATTTAAATATTTACTAAAGTGACTCCACTGACCTAGTGGACGCCTCATCTCAATGTTAATTATAATTTATTTTCAGGAGTGGTTTGCATTCGCCTCAGCGGTCCCGTTTTGTTGAGCTCTTACAGACTTTACAATATAAGATTATCACGGGAAAAAAACAACAACAACCCCCCCCAACCAAATACAAAAATGCATCAACATACCTTCAAATCTAAGACAACCTCATCAACATACCTTCAAACCTTCGATGCCCAATGACTTCCAAACACTGTACGTATCTGTAGATTTATTTTCAGTGCAGACCAGTATCAGGTCATTAAACTATAATAAAGGAATCGTTAAAACGTACCGACAATTATAAGCATCTGTTCTGGTGTGATGTATATTTGCTTATAACTAAGTAGATCAGGACCAATTAAAGGTACCAAAAAATCATTTTATAGTGAAGGCAACAATTTTGGATTCTATCCACATTTTCAATGCTCTACGCCTACAAATATGTTCAAGGTCTTACCAGAAACAGATGCCTCGGGTGTTTTTCTCCCTTTTTGGTGGAAATTTCAGTAACAGGTCCGTGTGCTAAGAGGTGACGGGTTGGTGTGATAAAGTCCTGAGGGACCCCTCTCAATTTTTGGTAAATCTCAAGCTTTTTTTTAAAGACCTCCTATGTATAGAGTTAACAGAATGAAAACTAGCAGCCACATGGGAATATTGTTAAACGTATATGTCTTTTAACTTTAAATTTATTGTAGTTTGCTACAATGGAATTTATAACAACATAATAAGCTGTAAAATACAAATTTCAAACTAGTTTCACATACAAGTTTTTTCAAAGCTTCATTGGAATGGAGAGCTGCTTTGGAAACAAGAACTAGGGCTTCTGAAATGAATTCAGTTATTTATAAATTAAAAAAATAATTGAAGCTATATACAAGGAGGCTTGCAATAAAACACAGAAAATGAAACATTCGCGTTAAATCAATAAGACAAGCAAAATTAGATTTATTCTGGCTTTCTTAAAACTTTAACTGCCATAGAAGCACTGAGAAAAAAGTTTCACAGACTCCTGGGTCGACTTATAAATTACTGCTCTCGCCGTGAACATCATCCTCAGAGCAACAAACTACTGAACCGAGGTCATCAATTTGTCGACATATTAAAGCAACACCATTTAAAAAAAAAAAAAAGTAAAGATAGGGTACAAATGTTGAATAACGACACAAACATACCTTGAGAGTCGTGGAGGTCAGGCGAGTCTTCTGACAGCACGCGCACGTATTCTGTAATAGTAAACAAACAAGTTGATGTCAAATGCAAATGGACAAACAGCAACAGCTGATAAGGCTCGGAGCGAAGCAGTCGAAATGATTGGCCTACGACTGTGAGAATTCCATTTAAAAAAATAAATAAAAAATACGGCCTTTTTTTTTTTTTTTCATTCCCGATTACTTGGCAAGTGAAAATTGCAACCCATTAAAGTTCTTCAAACGTATAGACAACAAACTGTATTACCAGTGGCGGTTTTTGTTATAGGCGACACTTGTGGCTGATGAGAGCGGTATTTTTTTTTAATAAGGGTGGCGAATTCCAGCGAAATTTAAAAAAAAAACAAAAAACAATTATTGATAGATCCACGAAGGAGAGACAGTTCGACGGAGAAATTTCAGATTATTCTTTACCAGAAAATAATTTTAGTTTAGTTTTGTTTTTATTTTATAGCAGATTTTGGATACCGCCAAACATACAACTAATTATAGTTTTGTTTTCTTGTTTGTTTACAATTATCCTCTAACAATGACTTATTTTGATTTTTGTATAGCATTCTTTTTTTTTTTAAAAGAACATTTTAATTTTCAAAATTAGTTTTCCAGAAAATCATAGACCTTAAATTGGCCTTAGCATCTGAAAATGACGTTTTGACTACACTGGCGATGGAAAGAGGATTACACTGTGGGACGGCGTATGGTTGAGGCAGAGGGGGGCATTTGCGCACCCCCCTCCCCTTTCTGAATTTGCAGGTTTTAGTTAAATAGCTATGCACAGTGGCGCCTCCAGTAATAAACAACTTAACAAATCAACCAAGTTTTGGTATTGCCCCTTCCCTGAAAAACCCCGTAAGGACGCCCCTGCCAGCACTCTCAATAAGAAAATGCGTTTGCCGAGAGAAGTGTTTCGAAGCCAAACTCATACAAATTTATCTTCATTCTACCATGTCTCAAAATGGTTGTGGTTGGGTTTTTCTATGATATCCAAAGAAAGAACGATTGCAGAAGAGCTGGCTACGGCCGAAATAATTCAGGATTTCACTAATGCAAAGCAAGAACAGCTCAATTTTCTGATAATAAAATGTTAATTAAGAGATAAGCTTAACAACTGAATAACTTTGCCTTCCCAGGAAATTTTCTTTCGGTAACCTACTTTTAAAAAAAAAAAAAAAGTAATCTAATGACGCCAGATAATCATGTTTGTCTTCAAATCAACTATGAAATATTAAAACTCCTGAAGCTGAAAACAAATTTGCCGATTTAGGAATTTAAATGTTTAAGCAAAGTTATCCAACTAAAAAGTTCCAACAAATCGGCCTGTTCATGACATATTTTTTTTTCATTTAGATAAATCAACTCAAACGTTTTGAAAGCT
Organism: Lymnaea stagnalis; assembly: GCA_964033795.1. NCBI lineage: Eukaryota > Metazoa > Mollusca > Gastropoda > Lymnaeidae > Lymnaea > Lymnaea stagnalis. The sequence continues at coordinate 788,091 of CAXITT010000264.1, forward strand.
GAAAACTCGTAGAATTTAATGAGTGATTAACATTTAGGGTAAAAGGGCGGTATATTTTTTGGGGTCTTGCCTACAGCACAAACATTCTAAGGACGGCACGGTTTTGTTGTGCGTATGTGTTTGTGTGTGTGTGTGTGTGTGTGCTCTTTTTTTTTCTATTTAAAGTTTAAAAAAATAACCCGTCGGAAATGATCACTGTTCGGCCGTTTACCAGGAATTGTGGGATTAAGTAATGACCTACAAAGGCAACAAAACGTTTAAGCAACCCAGTTTTTAAAAAAAAATAAAAAAATATGCCGTCATTTGTTATGATACGTTAATAATATGGCTATAATAACATGGGATAACCCCATTGCTGTAACACCTTCAGTTTCGTTTAATGATATATAATTCACCATTGCGACATCTTACCTTTCAGCAACAGTTCATACCGCACGAGCCTTTGAACGGGTTCAATCAACAGGTTTTGGAATGGCAGGCGCTCACACTCTGGGAGTTGCTGAAAGGAATTATTCAAACCAGGATGTGGTTGCAGCCAGAATGACAGAACATGAAGATAGAACGATTGTTTCGGGTGAATGCCTTACCCCACAAACTTAACACAAACAAAGAAGGTGGGGGAAAAAATGAAAGACATAATCTCACATGATAAATAATAATAATTTGACAGGAAGTTATTAATTTGTAGACATTATACGAAAATGCTTCTATGACAACACAGGAAGTGCATGTTTAATTCATACACAGTCTAAAAACTTTGGTGGCGAGGTTAGCGGGAGTTGATAAACAAAGATAATTGATGTAGGCGAATTATTTTACTACTTCATTCAAGACACTCTGCATTACAATGTTGAAATATATTGTATCATAGAGGGAAAAATGAACTCATTACACTAACATGAGGGTTGAATAACATTGGTTGACAGACACATATGTGTTTATTGCGCCCTCAGGCCTTCCAAACCTCAGTTCCTGATACCCTCGCCGAGCAGCCCTTGCAACCAGTGAAATATCATCTTCAATACCAGGCACGGAGACATTGCGAATCCCTCTAGATACATAGGAGCCAGTGTGATCAATACCTAGACCGTGGACCCTTATTACATAGGAGAGAATGATTTTCTGCTGCCAACATCATTGAACCACATTTACTCGAGTTAACTTTTGTACAGCTAGTCTACACTGCTTTGCCTCTCGGTGCAGTTGTATCCTTTATGTCGTTAAATATTCGATTATCATCATGAAGCTGGCCAGATAGTCCAGTTGGTAATGCGTTGATTGGGAAACTAAGGGACGTATATAATTTCCCATGAGAAGTGCCTTAGAAGTGTTGAGATTATTCAAGAGCGAATTTGTTTAAAATGTTTTTTGTATATGCATGTGTGGGTAGGTTGAGGTATAGGACGATGCACATAACTTAATTTTCATGCAGCAAATTTTCATTTTTTATCAATTTTATAGTCTAATAAATTGTTAGCCAAAAGATTTTTACAAATTGAAATTTATTAAGGGCATTCTGTTCCATTTAAATCACACGGTGCTAAATTAGCATGATGTATGAGTTATGAGATTGGTGTATGAGTTATGAGATATATGTATGAGGTTTGAGATTATTAATGAGTCATGAGATATATATATGAGTTAGGAGATTGGTGTATGAGTTACGAGATATATGTATGAGTTATGAGAAATATTCATGAGTTATGAGATATATGTATGAGTTATGATATACATGAATGAGTTATGAGATATATGAGTTATGAGATATATGTACCTCAAGTCTATGTACAATCTCACTGAATCTTGACGATTTTCTCCTCCATACCTCAATGTTTTTCACGGCTGTCCTAAAGTTGTGTACGAACTCGCCATAGATCTTCAGAAAAGGGGCATTCTTCTTCATGATATCTCCAACTCTCTGATCAGAACTCCTGGAACCATTGCATCGAGGAGTGGTTATAAAATGTATGCATTCATATTGACCCAATTAAATTTTAAAAAAATCGTTTGAATAGCAGATTGGCCCTCAGCCTCAGCACAACTATGGGCGTCTTAAGTTTCAAATAGTTCACCTACCAATAGGCGTCTTAGGTCTCCAATAGTTCAACAACCAATAGGCGTCTTAGGTCTCAAATAGTTCACCTACCAGTATGCATCTTAAGTCTCCAATAGTTTACCTACCAATAGGCGTCTTAAGTCTCCAATAGATCACCTACCAATAGACGTTTTAAATCTCCAATAGATCACCTACCAATAGGCGTCTTGTGTTTCAAATTGTTCACCTACCAATAGGCGTCTTAAGTCTCCAATAGATCACCTACCAATGGGTGATGCGTTCCTCCAACTGGGGTAAGATGAAATCCTTGTGAAACAAGTAAATACTCTTGATGTTTGAGAAGATGAGAGGCAGTGCGTTGTCTGGTAGAAAAGGTGAGAACTTGTTCTCCTTCTCAAGCTCAACGTAAAAAATCTGTAATGAGTCAATTGGACATTATTTACTTCGATTACGCCAAGTAATTAGACTTCATTATGGAACTTATTTAGACCCATTCTCATGCAAGCAAGTTGTCGCAAAAAAAACAAAAACGTAAATTTTATACATCCTGGTGAGTTAATACATAATATATTTAATTACTTGAATAGGGCGAAGTTTTGAAGATAGACTTTCATCTTTGCATCTACTTACATCTCTACAGCTACTTACATCTCTACAGCTACTTACATCTCTACAACTACGTACACCTCTGCAAACTACTTACATCTCTGCAGCTACTTACATCTCTACAGCTACTTACATCTCTACAGCTACTTACATCTCTACAACTACGTACACCTCTGCAAACTACTTTCATCTCTGCAGCTACTTACATCTCTACAGCTCTTTACATCAAACTAACTACTTACATCTCTACAGCTACTTACATCTCTACAGCTATTTACATCTCTACAACTACGTACACCTCTGCAACTACTTACATCTCTGCAGCTACTTACATCTCTACAGCTACTTACATCTCTGCAGCTATTTATACACTCTAACTACTTGCATCTCTACAACTACTTACATCTCTACAGCTACTTACATCTCTGCAGCTATTTATACACTCTAACTACTTGCATCTCTACAACTACTTACATCTTTGCAGCTACTTACATCTCTGCAGCTTCTTACATCTCTGCAGCTACTTACATCTCTGCAGCTACTTACATCTCTGCAGCTACTTACATCTCTGCAACTACGTACACCTCTGCAAATACTACATCTCTGCAGCTACTTACATCTCTGCAGCTACTTACATCTCTGCAGCTACTTACATCTCTACAACTACGTACACCTCTGCAACTACTTACATCTCTGCAGCTACTTTCATCTCTGCATCTACTTACATCTCTACAGCTACTTACATCTCTACAACTACTTACATCTCTGCAGCTACTTACATCTCTGCAGCTACTTACATCTCTGCAGCTACTTACATCTCTGCAGCTACTTACATCTCTGCAGCTACTTACATCTCTGCAACTACGTACACCTCTGCAAATACTACATCTCTGCAGCTACTTACATTTCTATAGCTACTTACATCTCTGCAGCTACTTACATCTCTGCATCTTCTTACATCTCTGCAGCTAATTACATCTCTGCATCTTCTTACATCTCTGCAGCTAATTACATCTCTGCAGTTGCTTACATCTCTACAGCTACTTACATCTCTACAACAACTTACATCTCTGCAGCTACTTACATTGTACAAGATGTGGAGCCTCGCAACATAATCCCGCTCTGTTGTCATCAATTCCGTGGCTATGAGGTAATTTAATTCAGCCCCTTTCTTCTCCACTATGTGCCAGTCTTCCAGCTGTTAACGAATAATAAATAACATCTTATTTTGTCGCGATTCGACAAGATTTGAAAATATGTACTGTAATTTATCATTTATAAAATATTATAAAGGCTTTAAAAAATTAACTTTAAAAAATCGACTCTTGACGGCCAAGATAGATACATTTAAAAAATCCTTTAAAAAAACAACAATTGTGAGAATACCATATCTGTCCACCACACTGGAACTCCTTGCTTAACAGACTTTAAAAAAAAAAAAAAAACTTGCAAAATAATTGAAAAATCCTAAAGGGGGGGGGGGAATTCCTTTTGATTGGTTCGATCGATGGTCTCATTTGCTTGATGAAACTTAGACCTGGGGTCAAACAATCAAATCAAACAAATATGTTTAGCCTAACGAAAGTGTGGGAAAGCCGTGCCAACAAGGAGCCGTGCCAACGAGGAGCCGTGCTGCCTTGGCGTGTTCGTGAGACTGTCAGTGAGAGTATGAGTTGGGTTGCCAACTAGAGTCGCCAAAGTCAATCCTTAATCCGAAAGTCAAATTTGACGGGAACTTATTTAAACAAGATTGGTAGGCAATAACTTCATTTTGTTAGCATTATGATATCCACAAAAATATACATCTTCGAGAAGACGCCACATCCGGCATTGCTCTTAAAATAACTTCATTTTTTCCCCAGCTTTTGAGTCATCCCCCGTCCGGCCATATAAGAACTTACGTTCATGTTAGCAGGTTCATCACCGGTTCCATCTACTTTGTAGGGAAATTCCTCTCGATAAAAATCTTCCACGTCACTCCAACTGTCCGAAACATCCGATAGCGTCCAGCTGGAGCCAGAGTCCGCCTGTCCGAGCCGCGTGCCCTGGTGGATGTCTTGCAGGACTGTCAGCTTGTACTGCTGCTCGGCGTCGGTGGGCGCGTCTTTCCCATCGAGCTGGGATGAGGATGAGGAGCAGTAGCTGTCCGTCTCGTAGGAGCAGTGGCTGTCCGTCTCGTAGGAGCAGTGGCTTTCCGTCCCGTAGGAGCAGTAGCTGTCCGTCTCGTAGGAGCAGTGGCTTTCCGTCCCGTAGGAGCAGTAGCTGTCCGTCTCGTAGGAGCAGTGGCTGTCCGTCCCGTAGGAGCCGTGTCTTCTCTTGGAGTCACGGAAACGACCAGGGTTTGGCCTTAAAGAGACTTCCTTGTCATCGCCATGTTCACAATTTGAATTTTGATGAATTGTTTTTGGTGCTAAATGAGCTGGAAAAAACATAAATCGCATTATTATTAACAATAAAAAAAAAGAAAGAAAACAAAAAGAAATTACTCGTGGACTCTCGATAAAAGCAAAAACACATCAAATGAGCTCTTGAGATTGTTGTACGCTAAGTTACGAGACTATTCAAATTGTTTGTTTTTTTAAATTCGACACTACACGATAAAGCTCTCACGGCTGGTCTGTCGTCAAGTTACACCCTTAAAAATTTGCAATGCTTTTACATTACCGAAAACAGAATGTATCCTACTACTAATTATAATAATATAAATAAATAAACTCCTATAAATTGTACATAAACTCTAGTCATTTCAAAAATATTTAAAAAAAAAAAAAAAACGATGGTACATGTTCAATTAATGAATTAATTACATTAGATATTTCAAAGTATTTTATATCCTTGTAGTAATTATATTTTTTGCAAATTTGATTGATGGCAGGGTTTTTTTTGTGCATATTTGATTGATGGCAGGGTGTTTTTTTTTGCATATTTGATTGATGGCAGGGTTTTTTTTGCATATTTGANCTGATATTTGAATGAATGAATACATTGGCTCGATTACAGCTGGGGGTTGCTTGAGTGGACATCTTCACCAATCAGTTACCTGTCAGGGTAAGTGACACACCAATCATAATAATATTATCCTTACGGTGTTTCGTTTGTTGGTTCGTTTGTTTGTTTTTTTTTGTTTTTTTTGTTTTTTTGTTGTTTTGTGTGTTTTTTTTTTTGTTTTTTTGTTTGTTGTTTGTTTTTTTTTTTTGCATTTTTGTTTGATGTTTGGTTTTTTTTTTTTGCATATTTGAATGAAAACACGTTTTTTCATAAGTAATAAATCAATCAAGCCATATTATAAATGTGTGTGTGTGTGCATCCACATATCTTACAATCATGGAACAGATCTTATATCCAACTATCTTACACGCACGGTATAGATCTCATATCAACGCATTCACCTGGGCTGGTCCATTTGGCCAGAAGTTTCCTACACTGTATTGGCGTAAGAACACCGATGAGGTCATCCTCCGTCACCAACTTCAAGTCCTCCTTATCCTCCACACCGAGAGTGGTCAGCTGGTCCAGTAATTTTTCCAAGCATTCATCACTAAGATATGGGAGAGCTTCTTTCACTTCAATCTTCACATGATCCATGATCTGCATAACCATACAACATAGGACTGAAAACTGTACAAAGAAAAGCGGTACCAAAACTATTGATATGAACAATATTTAATATAATTATACTATTACATTTATTAGTTTGTTAAAATACAAAATCAAATGCATAGAGAAAAAAACAAACTATATCAACATACAGCACAGGAAGAGAAAATATAATACTCTAAAGATCCAAATATTAATATACACGCACGCGAATAGTAAAATCTTGTAAGACTCCAATAAGTATATTTCATCTCGTATGTTCTGTGTCCAAGAAATCTTGCAATTATCTCATCTGCTAGGGAAAGCCGCCAGTTTAATTTATAGGGAGGGAGTTGAGACACTCCAGAACAATTTTTTTCTCTATAAATTGCATCAGAACGTAAACAACCTTATCGCAATTAAGGTAGGAATGGGTAAAAGTATATAATATATTAATATATATATATATATATATATATATATATATATATATNATATATAGAAAGAGAGAGATAGGGAGATAACGAGAGAAAGATATATATATATATATATATATATATATATAGATATATATATACACATTTATATTAATATTTATATGTATAAATTATGTTAACAAATACAAATCTTTAAGAAATATTTTTTTTCGGCCAATTAATCTATCTCTTCTGATGTAAATTTGTGATTTTAAAAAAAAATCTCTATCTCAAAATTTACCTAGATCAGGTGCTTTTCATACGCTTGATAAACCCCTATCACATTTAGTGTCTCTTGGTTTGTCTCTGCCAACCCTATCAGATTTAGTGTCTCTTGGTTGACTCTGCCAACCTTATCACAATTAGTGTCTCGTTGTTCGTCTCTGCCAACCCTATCAGATTTAGTGTCTCTTGGTCCACTCTGCCAACCTTATCACATTTTGTGTCTCTTGGTTCGTCTCTGCCAACCCTATCAGATTTAGTGTCTCTTGGTCGACTCTGCCAACCTTATCACATTTAGTGTCTCGTTGTTCGTCTCTGACAACTCTATCAGATTTAGTGTCTCTTGGTCGACTCTGCCAACCTTATCACATTTAGTGTCTCTTGGTTCGTCTCTGCCAACCCTATCAGATATAGTGTCTCTTGGTTCGTCTCTGCCAACCCTATCACAATTAGTGTCTCTTGGTTCGTCTCTGCCAACCCTATCACATTTAGTGTCTCTTGGTTCGTCTCTGCCAACCCTATCACAATTAGTGTCTCTTGGTTCGTCTCTGCCAACCCTATCAGATTTAGTGTCTCTTGGTTCGTCTCTGCCAACCCTATTACATTTAGTGTCTCTTGGTTCGTCTCTGCAAGCCCTATTACATTTAGTGTCTCTTGGTTCGTCTTTGCCAACTCTATCAGATTTAGTGTCTCTTGGTTCGTCTCTGCCAACCCTATTACATTTAGTGTCTCTTGATTCGTCTCTGCAAGCCCTATTACATTTAGTGTCTCTTGGTTCGTCTTTGCCAACCCTATCACATTTAGTGTCTCTTGGTTCGTCTCTGCCAACCCTATCACATTTAGTGTCTCTTGGCTCGTCTCTGCCAACACTATCACATTTAGTGTCTCTTGGTTCGTCTCTGCTAACCCTATCAGATTTAGTGTCTCTTGGTTCGTCTCTGCCAACCCTATCAGATTTAGTGTCTCTTGGTTCGTCTCTGCCAACTTTATCCCATTTAGTGTCTCTTGGTTCATCTCTGCCAACTCTATCACTTTTAGTGTCGCTTGGTTCGTCTCTACCAACTTTATCACATTTAGTGTCTCGTTGTTCATCTCCACAAACCCTATCACATTTAGTGTCTCTTGGTTCGTCTCTGCCAACCCTATCATATTTAGTGTCTCTTGGTTCGTCTCTGCCAACCCTATCACATTTATTGTCTCTTGGTTCGTCTCTGCCAACCCTATCACATTTAGTGTCTCTTGATTTGTCTCTGCCAACCCTATCACATTTAGTGTCTTTTGGTTCGTCTCGGCCAACCCGATCACATTAATGTCTCTTGGTTCATCTCTCTAACCCTATTGAATGACAACCGTTTCCAACCCCTCGAATGTGGTTGCGTGAGATTGTTATTTTTAAATGACCCCAAAACTCAACGTCATGAAAAGACCAGGTGTCCTCGCATATATATATATAGCTTTGATTATAGCCCCTGAAACGCCCTACTGTTTTAATACGAGTAGTGCACAATGTTCAAGGCTTGCCGCTCCGCTGGCTCTCTGTAGTAAGACGTTCATTGTGTAGCACCAATACTGCTGACTGTACCCGACATGGTGTTGTCACGTCATTTCACAACCAATAATCAAGTAGAATAATGTTGTGAAATCTATTTACGACCACATATCAAGTAGAATAATGGTGTCACGTCACTTCAGAACCCAATACCGAATGGAATAATCTTGTCACGTCATTTCACAGCCACGTATCAAGTAGAATATGTTGTTTTCACGTCATTTCACAACCACATATCAAGTAGAATATGTTGTTTTCACGTCATTTTACAACCAATAATCAAGTAGAATATGTTGTTTTCACGTCATTTCAAAACCACATATCAAGTAGAATAATGTTGTTACGTCACTTCAGTACCCAATACCAAATGAAATAATCTTGTCACGTCATTTCACAACCACATATCAAGTAGAATATGTTGTTTTCACGTCATTTCACAACCACATATGAAGTAGAATATGTTGTTTTCACGTCATTTTACAACCCCATATCAAGTAGAATATGTTGTTTTCACGTCATTTCAAAACCACATAGCAAGTAGAATAATGTTGTCACGTCACTTCAGTACCCAATACCGAAAGGAATAATATTGTCACGTCATTTCACAACCCCATATCAAGTAGAATATGTTGTTTTCACGTCATTGCACAACCACATATCAAGTAGAATAATGTTGTCACGTCACTTCAGTACCCAATACCGAATGGAATAATCTTGTCACGTCATTTCACAACCCCATATCAAGTAGAATATGTTGTTTTCACGTCATTTCACAACCACATTTCGAGTAGAATAATATCGTCACGTAGGACGATGTGGCTGTGAATAAGTTGATACAAGCAAGAAATGCCTTTAGCTGCAAAGACGCAAATAGGATCTTCATTTTGTAAGGGTCTAAAAGTGCGTCTTTAAAGATGCACGAGGTTCGACAACGTTATAGAAAACGTCTTAAAGTTTGACGGTTCACCTTAATAAGAGCCGTCACGTGTACCTTGAAACAGCTGCGGCTTCAGGGGGGACCTCTGATATGCTACTGAGAGGGCCCTTAGTTGGGATTTAAAAAAAAAAAATAATAACTTTAAATGTAATAAGGTGGGGGGCATTAAGGTGATACGTGACAGGGGTCCCTTTGAATGGGACTGGACGAGGTACAAATGGGGCTTTTTAGAATTTCTTTTATAATGGTAAAAACCTCGGCGAAATGTTTCCAAGATGAGAAAGCGCAAAGAATTTTATCGAGGGCGTAAACTTTATTAAAGCGTGTTGATAAAAATGAGACAATGAATCGATTAATACCCAGGTGTAAAAACATCACCACGGAGCTAGCGTGTGATCACGGATTTCATTGCCGCTGCAGGAGGCCCTCGGATACTTTGGGACCCGCAGAATTAAGTGCTGATGAGACAAATAACTAAAAGCAAACCAAAAAAAAAAAAAAAAGACTAGAAAAAAAAAAAAAAAAAAAAAAAAAAAAAAAAAAAAAAAAGACTAGAAAAAAAAAACGAAAGGTAAAAAAACAAATGTGTGTGTATGTGGGGGGGGGGTCTCCAAAAATTAAACGACTTCTGTGCTTGTCCATTCACATATCACCGAATGTACACGTGTACATTGGGTGAGCCAAGGGATTATAAATAAAAAGATTCACATTCTGAAAATGCCGCCCCTCATATATGTCTACTTGTGTCTTATGTAAGATTATTATTAAAGCTTAACATATATTGTTATATTGACACAAATTGTCCGTGTCTAATTAATCTCATATATAGACTAAAGCACCACCATGAAATGGAACACTTGAAAACGATTGGGCGAAAGGGCGAGGGCCCACTTCAACCCCCCTTCAGACGGCCCTGTTCCTCAGCGTATGTCTTGAAACATGTCAGGTTGATCGATACATGGCCCAAGGTCCTCAGTGTGTGTCTTAAGACATGTCAGGTTGACTGATACAGGGTCCTGGTCCTCAGCGTGTGTCTTAAGACATGTCAGGTTGACTGATACACGGTCCTGGTCCTGATCGTGTGTCTTGAGACAAGTCAAGTCGACTGATACACGGCCAAGGTCCTCAGCGTGTATCTTGAGACAAGTCAAGTCGACTGATACACGGCCAAGGTCCTCAGCGTGTATCTTGAGACAAGTCAAGTCGACTGATACACGGCCAAGGTCCTCAGCGTGTATCTTGAGCAAGGTCCTCAGCGTGTATCTTGAGACAAGTCAAGTCGACTGATACACGGCCAAGGTCCTCAGCGTGTATCTTGAGACAAGTCAAGTCGACTGATACACGGCCAAGGTCCTCAGCGTGTATCTTGAGGCATGTCAGGTCGACTGATACACGGCCAAGGTCCTCAGCGTGTATCTTGAGACAAGTCAAGTCGACTGATACACGGCCAAGGTCCTCAGCGTGTATCTTGAGGCATGTCAGGTTGACGGATACGCTGATCTCGTATCTTTTTGCGTCAACTATTTTTTTCCCCGCATTCTAAATTGTATATTCTGGCATATGACACCCATCGAAAGACTCATCGGCTACAGAAATAAGGAGGGTCAATGAAAAAACACGAGAACTCCGTGGAAACAAAACGCCAAGGCTTAGTTCAAAATCACAACTCACACGAGCTCATACGAACTCACACGAACTCACACGAACTCACACGAACTCAACAGTTCTAGCAGCCAGCAGGATGGCTTACATTTTGACCAATACTCTTGCACAGTTGAACGAAGCAGTACAATCGTATCAGCCATTCTTTCTTCTGCTCAAAAGACATTTCGTAATGGCATAGAAGAATGGCTGCTAACTAAAATTAAAAGTTCACTGAAATTAAATTGGATGATTTCTGTGTGTCTGTCAAAAGAAATATTAGGTCAGGTTTTTTTTGAAGACTAATCTCAAACTTTGAGCTACTCTTTTTGTTATAGCATGAAGTATAAAACAGCCACGTAACTTGAAACAAGCTAAAATAATAATTATTTTATTCTAGGTAGTAGTCTTAAAAGTTTGTAAAAAAAAAAAATTCCTTTTTTTTTTAATAGTGACTCTGCTGTATTAATCTATTTTTATTTTCCCTTTAAAACATATTTATTTATCAACGTCATCAATACGCCATTAAGTATACAAAATTTTTCCGGCCAATGTTAATTTTCAATATGTACGCTGAGCTCAAATATTTTTGTCTGGTTTAACTTGTCTATCGGGGCATTTGCGAAAGCTCTAGGTCGGCTGCCCGGAGAAAAACATTGAGGATCACTGTATTAATGGGTGATATTTTCGTGGAGCACTGTATTAAGGGGTGGTATTTTCAAACAACGTAAGAGTTTATTGGTAAGGGGGGGGGGGAGGGGTTAGGTGGGGCAAAAAAAAAGGGGCCTTTCCGCCGGGCTTCCCCGGAAGTTAAGGGCCAACTGTATTAAGGGGTGGTATTTTCAAACAACGTAAGAGTTTATTGGTAAGGGGGGGGGGGAGGGGTTAGGTAGAGCAAAAAAATAGTGGCCTTTCCGCCGGGCTTCCCCGGAAGTTAAGGGCCCTAGCTACACCATTGCCACAATACAAATCTGAACGTATGCACACAGCAGTCTCAGAGGGTCCCCTACAATTAAATTAAACATAAAATATAATAAGTTTAAAATAATACAATGCCAAGATTCAAAGTTTTCTCACCTGATTCTGGTATATGCTTGAGTGTTTATTTATATATCGTGTGCACTGCTAGAGACACCCCCCTCTCCTGTAACTGCAGTTCTGCGGTGGTCTTTCTCTGACTGTGACAGCTACGTTTATTCAGCCGACTATTCTCTGTGGCAGCTACACTTCACGTAACACACTTGTTTTTACCCGTGAACTTGACACCGGGTGTTGCATGCCAACCTTACCTTTTTCCGTGTATAGCAACACCCACCCCCCCCCCCGCTAACCCGTCAACCATATCCATTTTATAAAAAACAAAAAAAAAACATCCAGATGCATGCGTAGCTTGATGCACCCATGGTGGATTGGATTTCTGCTTTGTCATTTTTTTCCGGGAAAATCTCGTGATGAATGCGAACCTATTGGAATCGTTGGCGTCTCTGAAAACCGCATCGGGCGTTTCCGGATCCTAACTTGTTTCTACCACCGAGGTTGAGGTCAAAATGACCCTACACGGAACTATGGACAGGGGTAAAAAACGAAAACACAACAAAATTAAGAAACATAAAATAACAAACTTTTTAAAAGCCTTTCTTTTAAAAAACAGTTTAAACGTACTAAAAGATGACTTTTTTATTTCTTCTTAAAATGCATTACACTGTTATTAAACATAACCCGATATTGCGAGAGAAGTATGTCTATTTTTTGTTTTTAGCTCAGTTACCCCCTACATATGAACCTAGTTCATGTACGCAGGTCCCCCTACATATAAACCTAGTTCATGTACGCAGGTCCCCCTACATATGAACCTAGTTCATGTACGCAGGTTCATCGCCTGTACCACCTTTGTTATCAGGAAATTCTCCTCGATAAAAAAAATCTTCCCAATCACCCCAACAATCCGAACCTTACGGTAGTGTATCTCAAGCGGGATCCCGGCATACCTTTGATCCCGTACGATTGTTATTAAACGCAAGACTTCCCGGGAAACGAGTCTCGATCCCTTCTCGACGGGTCCCACCGGCCACAATGCAAGGGAAACACTTTCAACGCGCCCCCCCCCGATCGCAAGAGCNCACAAGGTGTCTTTCTTCTCCATTTTGACATAACTGTCACTTTTGCGACATTCAGTCAAGATACGCCACTGCATAAGCATTGTCTTCTGAATCCATTTTAGTACGGCTTTATTCATGTTTATAACAACAGTGCGCTTTCAAAAACATTTGAAATACATTTTGAAAAAAAAAAATTCACTTTTTAATGCAATTGTATTCATTTCTTTTTGTACTCTGTATAAGAAAGTGAAGTGTGGACTACACATGCCAGTCATGAGCCAAACTCAACAGCTTCCATCAAAGATGTCAGCATTGCATTTTACGCATCCGATGGCAGGACAGGGTGCCTAACACAGAGGTCTTGTAATGTGCAATAATGTGTAGCATATTCTCCGCTCTTAGCAAGAGGCGCCTTCGCTGGTTAGACGATGCAAGACAAGGTAGAGAATGGAGGAAGACCGTATTCCCCATGAATCTGTTGTATGGACAGTTGGAAAAGGGACATGACTCATTGGACGGCCACGGCTGAGGTTTATGGACGTTTGCCAAAATGAGCAGTAGGGAAGCCAACATAGCAATCAACGAACGGGAGATCATCACTGAGCAACGTTCCAGGTGGCGGACAGCAGGGTATTAAGCAGTCCAAAAGGCAGAAGATGCTCGAAGCCAACATAGCAATCAACGAACGGGAGATCATCACTGAGCAACGTTCCAGGTGGCGGACAGCAGGGTATTAAGCAGTCCAAAAGGCAGAAGATGCTCGAAGCCAACATAGCAATCAACGAACGGGAGATCATCACTGAGCAACGTTCCAGGTGGCGGACAGCAGGGTATTAAGCAGTCCAAAAGGCAGAAGATGCTGGAAACAAAGAGCCTTGCAACAGAAAGAACAATGCGGAAGGCCAAAGCTAACTAAATGTCAAAGTTCTCCTGCGAGAAATGCAGCCGAGACTGCTATCCCAGGATCGGCCTAGTCAGCCATTTGTTGGAGTGTACACAGCTATTTCATCGTCTCCGGCAGACGGAAGGATGCATATACACATATTTAAATATATTCAATATATTTCGCGGAATAAAAGGGTTTGGCCATTACACTAGAAACACAATAATCGTAACTGTAATCTTACATAGTTCAGTCCAACGAACCGAGACAAAGTAGGAGATTATGCCTGTCGAGCTGCTTGTGTCCGGGAGATTTTACCCGTAGGTTTTTTTTTTTAATGAATGTGGGGTTGGGGGTGCGATTATCGAGCATACGCTTAATGTGCTAGAAGTAACAAACAAAAAGAAAAGAACTTTTATTTCAAATCCATCTAATCTCCGTAGGCTAATGTGCAACTAACAAGCAACCTATAAACAAGAAATCCACAAATTAACTTTGAAGTTTATATAGAAAGGTTTTCTTTAATACGTCCACATTTTTATTGCCATCTGTGTATTTGAATTTAAAAAAAAAAATTCTTTAAATAATTTTTTTTATCAACTTCAGCAAAACGACTGTTGGCAAAATAAGCGTCGGCGAAAAGGCCCGGTGGCGAAATAACAACGGCGAGATGGCGGTGTCGAATCATCATAGATGCTTTCCGAACATATCAACTATGGATTATGAATTACCTTTATAGTAAACTAGCAATACTGGGTCTGTGCTGGTTAAGTTTGCAATGAAAATAATAATATTGTGAGCGTATGACAAGGAGATTTACTCATAACATTTGAGTGAGGGATTATTGTTTCAATAATCTTCCATGTCATTGAGAATCATGTCTGTTATGGGAGAACTCAGCCATGATCCTCAGTGCAACGTGATCTGATCAGATGTGTTGTGTATTTATAGCAGCAATGTCAAACACGCGGCCCGTGGGCCATTTGCGACCCACAAGACGATATTTTGCGGCCCGCTACATGACAGCAAAGTTTAGTGTTAAAGCGGCCCGCGAGTTATCCCCATTCTCATAGCTACAATGTGACCCTCAGCAACAGTTTCAGTCGAATATCACTGACTAGTCTAATTCTGATTTTTATTATGTTTGTATAGATTTGAACGTTTATTAATAATGGAAAACCCGTTTTAAAATCGGACTAAATGTTTTTGTTTTATAGCATTTAATGAGACAAACATGGGCAAAGTGTGGTTTTGAGAAGTTTTAAAAGTCAGTTAGTGGGTAATGCACAACTATAGTTGTGTTAAGTCGTAGCAATCTGACACAGTATCAAAGAATCCCTATTAAAATTTACGCTAGTGTTTACGAGTAAGGATATTCCGAGACTGTCAGCTTGGTCATTTTCAGGTTGTATGACTTTTTTTTATTTTGGGCGTACCTATCTGTGTGAAAAGCTCTTTTTCAATCTGAACTGCAGCAAGTCAATTTTCAGGGCCAAACATACTGATCAGCATCTTCTAGCTATACTGAGAGTCTCATTCGCTTCCTTACTCAAGCCGGTCTATGGCAACAAGGAGTAGGAGGAAGAAAGTGAAGCCTTAATGTTTTAATTTGTAGTTAATAAGGGTTGAGCAGATTTTAACCGTTGTACTTGATTGAATTTGTAATCGCTTTTTGTGTGTGGACTACTTGATGCGGCCCTGTTTCACTCAGACTCTACCTCCAGCGGTCCCCGAATGATTTAAGTTTGAGACCCTTGCTTTAAAGTTTCATTAGGCGTTGATAATATTTTATTCGCTATGTCTTTCATAAATCCCATGTAGTACTACGGCATCGCATGCTTTTTGTCTTGCAACACATTCGAATTCATTCAGTGTAAATAACTACGAAATAGTAAGATAAATACAGCCACAATTTTTTTTTTATATTGTCTGCGAGTTTCATAATCATAAAAGGTATTAATTATTAAGTGCACTTCTTGGTTAAGTTGATTTATTGATTTTTTGCTTTGAATGATTTATGAATACTAGTTAATAATTTCAAAGCGGAGGGAAGGGGGGGGGAGGTGTTTGCCTGACAGCCCTTGAACTTTGCCGAGGGCGTCTTCATCCATCATACTCCAATCTTTGATTTTAAATGCCTTTGAGTTTAGTGGGTAGCCACATAACACGGCAAGGGGATGTAACCAAGTCATTAAATCTAGCTCGTTTCCTATCTTTATTCTTCCCCCACCCCAGCTTTGATTTTAGACGTCCGCCGTTACAGACTTCTAGTAAATATGATTATATCCGAACACTTTCTCAAACATCATGAAATATGTATCATACACATTTTTTTACTCTTCAGATATGAAAGACAGTAGGGCTTTTCATTTAGTAACTGACTATCGCGTGTCTGTCATTTTGACCTTTTTGAAGTAAATGGTTTAGGAAACGTTGAACTGGCCATAGGTCATAGGTGAGAGAGCTTCGGATAACGGAAATGATTTGAGTCCGAAAAGAAAAAAAGTCCACAGGCGCTGGAAAGCATCATCCGATCCTCGGTCTGGCAATTTTCTCTCCAGAAACTACCAGATTAAAAAGTAATGATAACTTGAAGAGGAGAACGCAAACGCAACAATGAGATGGGAGTACATTTTTTATAGCGTATTTTTTGGGGTCCTTGGGGCTGGTTTGTTTTGTTTCATCATAGCACGAGTACGAATGCGATGTTAAGAAACTTGGTACATGGACTCGTTGCTGATGACAACACATTCTATCAAATGTTCAGCCCCGCTTCCGACCTTGCTAGACCTGTTTTTCAAGGGGAAAGATGAAATAAAATGCCCGATAACTGCGCTAAATGCGATTATTTTTAAAAAAAGAAAAATAACGCACGTGCATTAGATGCGCCATATTTTCGCGTTGATTTTCTAAAATTGTTGGTGAAATGAATCTGCGTTTAAAGGCAAGTGGGTCATTAAAGTATTAATAAAGTTCAGAGGCGTTTAAAAAAAATGT
Organism: Lymnaea stagnalis; assembly: GCA_964033795.1. NCBI lineage: Eukaryota > Metazoa > Mollusca > Gastropoda > Lymnaeidae > Lymnaea > Lymnaea stagnalis. Next base: position 805,133 of record CAXITT010000264.1, read on the forward strand.
GTTGTTGCGAGTCTTGAAAAAAAAAAAAAGAGAGGGGGGGGGGGGGCACTCATTGGGAATATTATAAAATGAGTTGAAAGGAAAGTGGGTAATAAAAGTATTAATAAAGTTGAGCGGCGTTTAAAAAAAATGTGTTGTTGGGAGTCTGGAAAAAAAAAAAAAGAGAGGGGGGGGGGGCGCACTCATTGGGATTCTTATAAAGTGCGTTACTTGTATGCATGTTCGTCAACTTTTCTAACCCCCACCCCTCTCCCCCATTGCTCGATCTTACATTTTATAAAGGATTTATGCCAACAGCTTACACTTCAGGGTTTTCTATTTAGGGGCTGTTGGATTCCTTTTCACATGGATCAAAGATTTAAACAAGAAAAAAAAAAAAAACTTGTAAAGTTTCGTTAAAAATCGATCAAGATAAATCTCTGGGTTTGAAATAAAGAAAGAACGGTGTAATGCTGAGTTCAATAGCGCAAAAAAAAAAATAATAAATTAAGATTACAAGGCTAAGTGAGGTTTTTGAAAACTCTGCAAGTGAGTCTGGTCCTTAATAATTGAGATTGTTTCTTTTAGGATATTGAAATAGTTTCAAATTAATTATGTTGTACTGAATTTTCGTGTTTTTTTTTTTTAATTAAAAAAAAAACAAGTGTGTGTGTGTGTGGGGGGGGGTGGG
>CAXITT010000264.1:805818-817360 GCA_964033795.1 Lymnaea stagnalis
GGTCATTAGAATATTAATATAGTTCCCGGGGGGAGGGGAGGGGTGGTGTAGCACTAATTGGGATTCCAAAAAAAGTGCATTAATGGAGTGCATGGTTTGTCAAGTAGCTCCAGTTATTGGGAAGTTCCCGTATTGCCACTGTCATGGTTTGCGGGCTATAACTGGTATATTTATTTATTGTTATTTATATGTATAAATATAATTCGTGTAAGTCTTTTCCACAATAATTGGCTGACTGATATATTTTAATTTTATATTCGCTGATGTACAATTATTCTCCAAGCCTGGGAGTGGGTAGGAGGAGGGTTGTTAGAGAGCTGTAAGCGAACACAATGAGGTGAAGTCCAATGCTTTATTTTACCACCCCGTGAAGCCATGTTTCATGTTTGGCAAAGTCTTATCTCGGACACCCCACCGTCGAAAAACAAAGTCCCGGTATTTAGACTTACCGCTGGGTGCGCGTGAGTAGGCTTTGATAGTTGTCGGTACATTTCGTTGAACCTGGATGGTCTACGTCGCATTCCACAGTGCATCTTCATTAAGGTGCGAGGTACACCGAGAATATTGGAGAACAAAAAAAGCCATTTTTCGATTTAGCAGTAACCATTGATATCAAGTTGAAGTGTATTCAATTCTGCACAGTTATGTGCAGGGCCGGATTAAACCATCTTGGTGCCCTAGGCACAAACCCACAGGGGTGCCCCCTACTGCCCCGGGCCCCCGATCATTCACTGACTGCTAGTATGTTCAATACTATGCAAAAAACTATTTAAAAAAACAGTTGTGAAATATAAACACATATGTTTGTACTACTATCACTCATATAAAACCTACAATAAGGTATTTCTGTATTAAAATTAATAGTTAATTAATTTTGTAATAATAGCAGACAAAAATACTGTAACTTTTTTGATATATAAGAAAGTCAGAGAGAGCACACATTTAAGGTTTAAAAGTTATTTTTTCTAGATTTACGTCTGGCAAAGTTTTTGAGTACTTCATCAAAGTTAATTTTGCGCAACAAGTCTGCCTCAATCATCAGCAAAGATTAGGAATCCAGCCTTTCTTGTTTCATTGTCGATCTACTTAGATTTTTTTGTACGTTTCAAATGAGAAAAAAGAAGAGCGCTCAGTTGAACAATTCGTAAAAATTAATGTTAAAAAATATGCGCAAGGCGATTTCTACATTTGGAAACGCACTCTCTATGTTGTCTCTAGCTATTACTTTGTAGAGTTCTGCATGCAGTGTTTCTTTCAGAAATTTTCCCCCCGGGTTCAGATTTTCCCGCACTGGAGATATAGCTGAAAGAAACCCTGTCTGCATGACTGAACGTGTTGTTCTCAGATTTTGATGCGTGAAACTTGTGGCGAATATATGAGTGGAACTGTTGTAGTTCAGTATATACATTATTGTTCAGATCTTCAGGATAAGAATTTATTAGTCCTTCACAACACTGAATTGTTTGTGGTACATCGACCAAACAAGAAAATCGGGACTGCTAGATCATTACATACCTGTCCTCGTCTACTCATCTCTGTCTCAAGTTTGTCAACAATGGTGTAGAAAGCAGATATACGAAATTTGTCTCTGACATTCTGAGATACCCCAGGGGCATCACCATCATTGACCACTGTTGTTTACGAGTACGGGGTCAAAGTTGACTTATAATCCACACCTGGTGATATTTCTTTTGCAGCTTCTTCAAATCTTTCAAATTCATTCCTAGATTCATGCAAGTGATCTGCTAGTGAAGAATACAAATCAGCACACGTTTTCAAGTTCACGCGCTCATTTTGTAGAGCTTGACTGACCCTATTCACTAATTGTTTTCACTAGCAGACCAACACTGAAATGAATTTGTCGCTACGCGTTAGTGCGTTACGAGCACAAACATATCCCAGAAAAGTAAAAAAAAAACAGCACAAAAAACCCTTTGAAGAAAAATAACAAAAAATAGCAAAAACACTGGGTGGGGGGGGGGGTATTTTACCCCCCGGGTTGTGGAACCAAGATTACATAATGTGCGATTAAATATTACATTTGCGATTTGCTTATGCAATTACGCTACCGGGACATTATACACATTTTTCTTGAGGACTTGTGGTGCCCCCTAAATGCTTGGTGCTTTAGGCACGTGCCTTGTTTGCCTAATGGTTAATCCACCCCTGGTTATGTGGAATTTATTTTTAATTTAGGTTAAATAGTTCTTGAGATATGAATTTAATTTTCTGTTCGAAGGAGGTGTATCAGAATTTACCCCCCCCCCCCCTTTTTTTTTTTTAAAATATATATATAAATTGGCATAAAGACAATTACACACCTGGGATTAAACGGCGATCGTGGTGCGGGATAATCCTTTAATGATTGGCCAACATTGATTATTTCAATATGGGAGATTAAGTATGGAGCAAATGGGAGCTGCAAATTTAAAGAGATAATAATGCAAAAACAATCTAAATGCTTTACTTTTTTTGCGCATGGTCCTTCTAGGTGTCACTTGAACAGAACTTTATGGGCTGGACTGTAAATATATTAAAGTAATGGAGCATATGTCAATATTTCAATCGAAATCATAAGGTTCTAGTATGAGGTCGAATTTTGTGACTAGATCATGTGACACATCACTCTTAAATCAATTTACGACATTTTGTCCTCTTAATAAATGAAAGGCTGATGTGGTTGATTGATTTCAGAACTGTTGAAATGTGTATTAATTACGAATGGTCCCACAAAAGTTTAGCTGAAACGTTTATGTAGCTGATAGCTATGACTCAGAAAAGATGCTAAAAGAAAGGAAGTTTAGTGGCTAGAACCGTTGGCGTTCACCAGTAAGGGAACAAGCATGCCAAATCAGCTGGTGTTTGTCAGACATCTAACAAGGAGGCTAAATTAGTTGGTATTGTCAGTACCATCTTTAAGATGCTAAATAAGCTGGTACTTGTCAGACATCTAAACAAAGATGCTAAACTAGTTGGTATTGTCAGTCCTATCTTTTAAGATGCTAAATTCCAAGCTTTTTGGTCATACACCTCACAAAGATGCTAAATTGTGTTATAGACGGAAAGCTTTTAATTAGATGGTATTTGAAAGACATATATAACTAAGATGCTAAATTAGCAATGGTATCTATCAGGCTATCACCAGCCGCGCGCAACGGTGCGCTGGGCGATAACAAACCGGAGGCCGTGTTTACAGTATCGTCTTCCGAGGGCGCGATGAGGCGTTATTTACCAAGAGGCTTCTCTTCCCTATGGTGAGACGGCTCATTACGGACGTCATAATCTTCATCATCATTATCTGCCCCCCCCCACTCCCCTGTCGTTATCGCATGTTTTGATTGCCTTCACCCACTGGTTTGGTAGCACGTCTGTTTAACTAAGCCGTGGAGAGACAGAGAAAGACAAAGAGAGAGAGAAATAGAGAGAGAACGAGATAGAGAGGAGAGAGATGAGAGTGAGAGACAGAGAGAGAGAGGAGAGAGAGACACGGAGAGAGAGACACAGAGAGAGAGAGACGGAGAGAGGAGAGTAAGAGCCAGAGAGAGAGGAGATATAGAGATAATTGAGAGAGAGAGAGAGCAGAGAGAGCAGAGCGAGAGCAGAGAGAGAGCAGAGAGACAGAGAGAGAGAAACAGAGAGTAGAGAGAGAGGAGAGACAGAGACACAGATAGAGAGACAGAGAGAGAGAGGGTAGAGAGACAGAGAGAGGAGAGACAGAGACAAACATAGAGAGACACAGAGAAAGACACACAGAGAGAGACACACAGAGAGACACAGAGAGAAAGAGATTAAGAGATGAGAGGCAGAGACACAGAGAGAGAGACATGGAGAGAGACAGACAGAGACAGACATATAGACAGAGAAAGAGGAGAGCGAGAGAAATGAGAAACAGAGAGACACAGAAACAGAGACACACAGAGAGAGACATAGAGAGAGAGAGACACAGAAACAGAGCCGAAGAGATAGACACACAGAGAGAGATACCGAAACAGAGCCGAAGAGAGAGACAGAGAGAGAGACACACAAAAAATGAGCTGAAGAGAGAGACACACAGAGAGAGACACAGCAACAGAGCCCAAAGAGTGAGACACACAGAGAGAGACAGACGGACAGAGAGAGAGAAAGATAGAGAGAGTAGAGAGAAAGAGAGAGAGGCAGAGAGGGAGAGACAGAGAGAGACAGAGAGAGAGGGGAGAAAGAGATACAGAGAGAGGAGAGACAGAGAGAGAGACAGAGAGAGAGAGAGGAGAGAGACAGAGAAAGGTCCACTGTTGGCGCATGCTCTTAACACAATTCGGAAGAAACATGGACTGATGTTGAGTACAATGTCGATTACGAAATTTTTTAAGAGTATCTCACGTAACGAATACCTCTACTTGAATTCGGATGCTGGGACTCCATTTGATACTTCTACTTGAATTCGGTTACTGGGAATCCATTTGTTTTAAAAGATCGATTACGAAACAAAGACTCCAGTCTTGTCGCTGTTCGTGGTATCGACACCTGATATAAAACTCCAGCCAAGCGTGTGTCCATTTCTCGACTTCCTGAGTTGGACTGCGGCTTGTGTAGTTTAAGTCTGTCGTGTTTTTTTTTAGATGTGTCGTGAGAATGGGTCAAATTGTACTTCATAGGGTGAAGACTTTTTGTAATCCCTGAAGCATCCCAAAAGCTAAAACCGGAGACACACTCTAAACCTCTAATCAAATGTGGAAATTAAACAAAACTAAAGCTGAGCAAAATCTCTTCCAAACTACTACCTACGTGTGCCTCGGTGAAAGAATGGTGGTGGGTAGATTAAAACAATGAGGATGGTAGGACAATCTGCCGTGTAGCTGCCACAAAGGTATGCCTTCGTGTAAGGGTGGCCGTTTTGAATTTGAACCAAGAGGGGTGTCACTTTTATAAAGCAGGCACTTGTCCGCAATAGAAGTCTCGTGTGGATACTGGCAGTGGTGCTCAATCTTTTATCATGGACGTAACCCCAATGATGAATTAATTTATCAGGGGAGTATCCATGGAAGTAAAACACGGGGGTGTTTAAACCATTGCGACTCCCTCACCGCGCTCTTCGCCCAAAATGTTGTTAGAAAAATAGGGTCACGACCCCCGAGATTGGGCACCGCCGTTTTGTGGCCATGGCTTTTTTGGTTTTTTTTTTTTAGTCCCATCCATTCGCTGAGACAATGATCTGTTGTATTTGAAACCACATCGAGACCAACAGCAGATCGATCTTTGATCTACAAACAAATGGTGGCCGGCTCACCTTTGGTTGGGGGGGGGGAAGGGGGGGAGGAGGGAGTGCCGCCGCTGCTGGAACTGCAGTTTCACTCAGTCCTTTCTACCTGCTCCTAAAGCTGTTGAGAGAACCGTTGTAAGTTTGGTGGAGGGGTGATAGAGGATTGGGGGAAGAAAGAAACAAAATTGTGTGTGTGTGGGGGGGGGGCGGGTTTGCGACGCTTATCAAACCAAGGGAGAAAAGAAAAAAATTCTGTCTGTGTGAAGAATTAGGAAACATCTGCCACTTGTAATGATTGGGATGGTTTGCTTGTCAGTAAGATTGGGATGGTTTGCTTATCTGTAAGATTGGGATGGTTTTCTTTTCAGTAAGATTGTGATGGTTTGCTTGTCAGTAAGATAGGGATGGTTTGCTTGTCAGTATATAAGATTGGGATGGTTTGCTTGTCAGTATATAAGATTGGGATGGTTTGCTTGTCAGTATATACGATTGTAATGGTTTGCTTGTCAGTAAGATTTGGAAGGTTTGCATGTCAGTAAGAATGGTGTGGTTTGCTTGTCAGTAAGATTGGTGTGGTTTGCTTGTCAGTAAGATTGGTGTAGTTTGCTTGTCAGGAGGATTTGGGTGGTTTGCTTATCTGTAAGATTGGGATGGTTGGCTTGTCAGTAGGATTGGGATGGTTTGCTTGTCAGTAAGATTGGTGTGGTTTGCTTGTCAGTAAGACTACGATGGTTTGCATGTCAGTAAGATTGGTGTGGTTTGCTTATCAGTAACATTGGGATGGTTTGCTTATCAGTAAGATTGGGATGGTTTGCTTGTCAGTAAGATTGTGATGGTTTGCTTGTCAGTAAGATTGGAATGGTTTGCTTGTCAGTATATAAGATTGGGATGGTTTGCTTGTCAGTATATACGATTGGGATGGTTTGCTTGTCAGTAAGATTTGGATGGTTTGCATGTCAGTAAGAATGGTGTGGTTTGCATGTCAGTAAGATTGGTGTGGTTTGCTTGTCAGTAAGATTGGGGTGGTTTGCTTGTCAGTATATAAAATTGGGATTGTTTGCTTTTCAGTATATACGATTGGGATGGTTTGCTTGTCAGTAAGATTTGGAAGGTTTGCATGTCAGTAAGAATGGTGTGGTTTGCTTGTCAGTAAGATTGGTGTGGTTTGCTTGTCAGTAAGACTAGGATGGTTTGCATGTCAGAAAGATTGGTGTTGTTTGCTTGTCAGTAAGATTGGTGTGGTTTGCTTGTCAGTAAGATTGGTGTGGTTTGCTTGTCAGTAAGATTGGTGTGGTTTGCTTGTTAGTAAGATTGGTGTGGTTTGTTTTTCAGTAAGCTTAGGATAGTTTGCATGATAGTAGGAATGGGATGGTTTGCTTCTCAGTAGGATTGGCATGATTTGCTTGTCAGTAAGATTGGTGTGGCTTGCTTGTCAGTAACATTGGTGTGGCTTGCTTGTCAGTAAGATTGGTGTGGCTTGCTTGTCAGTAAGATTGGTCTGGCTTGCATGTCAGTAAGATTGGTGTCGCTTGCTTGTCAGTAAGATTGGTGTGGCTTGCTTGTCAGTAAGATTGGTGTGGCTTGCTTGTCAGTAAGATTGGTGTGGCTTGCTTGTCAGTAAGATTGGTGTGGCTTGCTTGTCAGTAAGATTTGTGTGGCTTGTTTGTCAGTAAGATTGGTGTGGTTTGCTTGTCAGTAAGATTTGGGTGGTTTGTATGTCAGTAAGATTGGTGTGGTTTGCATGTCAGTAAGATGGGTGTGGTTTGCTTATCAGTAAGATTAGGATGCTTTGCATGTCAGTAAGATTGTGGTGGTTTGCTTGTCAGTAAGATTTGGATTGTTTGATTGTATGTATGATTGGGTTGGTATGGTGGTTTGCATAAGTTGGATGGAATTGTTTAATTGTAGGTATGGATGGGATAGTTTTCAGATTCATTGGATCTTGATGGTTTGCTGGTCAGTTCTTTCTTGACTGATTTCATTCTTAGGACAGTAGTACTGAAAATTTCAATGAGATTTATATGTATATATATATTTCCTTTTTTTCATTTCACGCGTTAAAATTGTGGTTAAATTTCTTTTTGAACGCACTATACTATATTGTTAAACAAAATAATGTTTTCAAAAAGAAACTCTAAGCAAAGGTTCAACGTAAAAACTGAAGAAAAAAAGGGGTTCGGATCAGTAGGACGAACATGTAGGATTGACGTGTAGGATGGACATGTAGGTTGGATATGTAGGATGGAAGTGTAGAATGGACATGTAGGGTGGATATGTACGATGGAAGTGTAGAATGGAGGTATAATGTGGATGTGTATAATGAACCAGTAGGATGGACATGTAGGATGGAAGTGTAGAATGGACATGTACGTTGGATATGTAGGATGGAAGTGTAGAATGGAAGTATAATGTGGATGTGTATAATGAACAAGTAGGATTGACATGTAGGATGGAAGTGTAGAATGGACATGTACGTTGGATATGTAGGATGGAAGTGTAGAATGGAAGTATAATGTGGATGTGTATAATGGACAAGTAGGATGGACATGCAGGATGGACATGTAAGGTGGCCATGTAGGATGGACGTGGAGGATAGACATGTTAGATGAACATGTAGGTTGGACGTGTAAGATGGACATGTAGGATGGACATGTAGTATGGACATGTAGCGTGGATATGTAGGATGGTCATGTAGGATGGACATGTAGGATCGACATGTAGGATGGACATGTGTAGGATGGGCATGTAGGGTGGATATGTAGGATGGACATGTAGGATGGACATGAAAGATGGACATGGACATGTAGGATATACATGTAGGATGGACATGTAGAATGGACATGTAGGGTGGACATGTAGGATCAACATGCAGGATGGACATGTAGGATGAACATGTAGGATGGACATGTAAGGTGGCCATGTAGGATGGACGTGGAGGATAGACATGTAAGATGAACATGTAGGTTGGACATGTAGGGTGGATATGTAGGATGGACATGTAGGATGGACATATAGGATCGACATGTAGGATGGACATGTAGGATGAACATGTAGGATGGACATGTAGGATGGACATGTAGGATGGACATGTAGGATGGACATGTAGGGTGGGCGAGTAGGATCGACGTGTGAAACAAATTACTATACATTAGCATGCAAAGTAATAAAGCAAAATTTAGAAACACGAACTCCAACTGCTGACCAATACATCCGCTCGTCCCCTGTCCATGTCACCACCTTCAGTTTAACTCCAACTGCTGACCAATACATCCGCTCGTCCCCTGTCCATTTCACCACCTTCAGTTTAACTCTGTCTCATCTCGTTCTGAAACTCCCGTCATAGAGGTCACGCTGACCCCACCTCGCTCAAAGCCCCTTGTGACCCGTAATGACTTGACGTGATAGCAAACGAGTTTTTCATTCCGTTTGATAGAACAATGCCTGTGTTCAAAGAATATAAACATTTATTCCGCTATCTGGCAGAGGAAATGGAAAAACAGTGGGGGAAAAAAAAGGGGGGGGGGGAAAGGGGGAGTTGGGTGAATAGACTAACGGGGAGAAAAAGAAATAACGATTCTCGGGAGACTTTCTTTTGTAAGCTGTCCAATACAAAAAAAAAGGGGTAATTTGGCAATGATGGTGGAATGGAAGATGATAGAGAAAGTTCACCTGGTGCTGTACGCTGTATGCTGTACTATTGTGTCCTTCTTCTTGTTGTAAGACAACAGTTAAGAGGGGACACTAATGATCTCCTCTGTTTACTATTTCAACTTTAGATATGTTTATTTTCGTTTACCTTATTTCGTTTACCTTATTTCGTTTACCTTATTTCGTTTACCTTATTTCGTTTACCTTATTTCGTTTACCTTATTTCGTTTACCTTATTTCGTTTACCTTATTTCGTTTACCTTATTTCGTTTACCTTATTTCGTTTACCTTATTTCGTTTACCTTATTTCGTTTACCTTATTTCGTTTACCTTATTTCGTTTACCTTATTTCGTTTACCTTATTTCGTTTACCTTATTTCGTTTACCTTATTTCGTTTACCTTATTTCGTTTACCTTATTTCGTTTACCTTATTTCGTTTACCTTATTTCGTTTACCTTATTTCGTTTACCTTATTTCGTTTACCTTATTTCGTTTACCTTATTTCGTTTACCTTATTTCGTTTACCTTATTTCGTTTACCTTATTTCGTTTACCTTATTTCGTTTACCTTATTTCGTTTACCTTATTTCGTTTACCTTATTTCGTTTACCTTATTTCGTTTACCTTATTTCGTTTACCTTATTTCGTTTACCTTATTTCGTTTACCTTATTTCGTTTACCTTATTTCGTTTACCTTATTTCGTTTACCTTATTTCGTTTACCTTATTTCGTTTACCTTATTTCGTTTACCTTATTTCGTTTACCTTATTTCGTTTACCTTATTTCGTTTACCTTATTTCGTTTACCTTATTTCGTTTACCTTATTTCGATTACCTTATTTCGTTTACCTTATTTCGTTTACCTTATTTCGTTTACCTTATTTCGTTTACCTTATTTCGTTTACCTTATTTCGTTTACCTTATTTCGTTTACCTTATTTCGTTTTCCATATTTCGTTTACCTTATTTCGTTTACCTTATTTCGTTTACCTTATTTCGTTTTCCTTATTTCGTTTACATTATTTCGTTTTTTTTATTTCGTTTTCCTTATTTCGATTTCCTTATTTCGTTTACTTTATTTCGTTTACCTTATTTCGTTTACCTTATTTCGTTTACCTTATTTCGTTTTCCTTATTTCGTTTTCCTTATTTCGTTACCTTATTTTGTTTACCTTATTTCGTTTTCCTTATTTCGTTTACCTTATTTCGTTTACCTTATTTCGTTACCTTATTTCGTTTACCTTATTTCGTTTTCCTTATTTCGTTTACCTTATTTCGTTTACCTTATTTCGTTTTCCTTATTTCGTTACCTTATTTCGTTTACCTTATTTCGTTTACCTTATTTCGTTTTCCTTATTTCGTTACCTTATTTTGTTTACCTTATTTCGTTTACCCTATTTCGTTTACTTTATTTCGTTTACCTTATTTCGTTACCTTATTTCGTTTACCTTATTTCGTTACCTTATTTCGTTTACTTTATTTCGTTTTCCTTATTTCGTTTACCTTATTTCGTTTACCTTACTTCGCTTTCCTTATTTCGTTACCTTATTTTGTTTACCTTATTTGATCATATACTTAGCTAAATTCTGAGTGTTATCTGAGTGTTAAGAGACAAGTACATTTTTTTTGGTGAACCAAAAGACATGAGCGGTGTTTCTATGTTTTCATGTCATTGAGTTTAAATTCCTATAAGCTCCGCTAATAACTGAGAGTTTGGTCTCCCGTAATTTATAACTATTTAGTAGATATGCTATTTAAACGTTTGAAAGTAAGTGGCTATATAGAGAAAGGAAGGGGGGCAGAGAGAAAAAGCGAAAGAGAGAGAGGCTGAGAGAGAGAGGGAGAGAGAGAGAGAGAGAAAGAGAGAGAGAGTCAGAGAGACAGGGATAGAGAGAGGGAAGGACATAGAAAAAAAAGAGAAATTGATTCAATTATATGTAAAGTTTCCATGCACCCTCCATTTTAAATAACTTTTCTCTTACATTTTTTTATTACAACTCTGTATCTTATTTGTAGATTAATTATTATGATTTTCACAAGTTGAAAGCATTGCCTGAATGACTGGACGAACTAACTTAACTCAAGAGTTGAAAGCATTGACTGAATGACTGGACTTTTGATATAATGGGTTATCAACGGAAACGACTCTATGTCCCAAGTTTGAGGTCGATAGGTTGACGGGAAGTGAGTTAATTAACCGTCAAAAGATTTTGCCAAGCAGCCAGCCATGAACAAAAGTGAAGTGAATATAAAGGATACCAAAAAAAAAACATTGTTCTCCCGCTCTCACAACATATTTGGAGATACATGAATAATGAAAAACGTTTCAAGATGAGAACCCATGTACTAAGATGTACCCCTCTTTTACCCAAGAGCCATCGTCGCCCTCGATTTCAGGCCTACTCCCCGATAAAAGTAATCGCCAATTTTGGTGCTGATAGATACAATACCTAGTACCACCTTGGGCGGTACACTGTTTGTGGATCACTTTCTTTCACCATCTCAACCCCGCTGTTGTCCGAAAGTGTCGCACCTCCACATGAAGAAAAAGTGACACCCGGGTGGGCCAGCCCATCTACCCCCTTCTATGCCACTGACAGAGGCGTAGCCAGAGTGTTTGGCGCCCATGAAACAATATTATTTTCCCTCCCAAACCCC
>CAXITT010000264.1:839149-869956 GCA_964033795.1 Lymnaea stagnalis
TTGTCCCCCCACCACAACACCCCCCCCCAAAAAAGAAAGTTTTTTCCCCCCCCCCATTGTAACCTTTATAAGATATGATGTTTTGCATAGTAAGGTTCATAAACTAATGGCGAACAATATGTAATATTCAACCGTGTCTTTAAGCGTCAAAATCTTTAAATAATATGACGTGGCTGAAATAGTGTGACGTGGCTGAAATTGTGTGACGTGGCTGAAATAGTTTCACGTGGCTGAAATTGTATGAAGTGGCTGAAATAGTATTAACGTGGCTGAAATAGTATCACGTGATAGCATCACGTGGCTTATGTTTGTCCACAAAAAAAAAACTGTATACATAAAATGCTACACGAGATGAATTTAATTTTTTGCAAAATTTAGCGGTTGATTGAAAGGAGCCCCAAAATACGTTAAACAGACGTACAACGGCCACGCCAAGTGGGATGTTATGGGTTAAAACACAACAAAATATTTTTTTGTTTACATTATAAATCGTGATTTGCTTTGAAATTGCCCCCAGGTTTGTCAGTCAGTTGAACATCCATCACCATGGGTCCGGTGTCCTCTGTGACAACATTCCTGGTCTGGTGGGTCGCCAGAGGAAGCTATGTCGTCACCACCCCGACGTCATGGTGTCCCTAGGGGAAGGGGCCAGGCTGGGCGTTGAGGAGTGCCAATATCACTTCCGGGACCAGCGCTGGAACTGCTCCACCATGAGCCGAGACACTTCCTTGTTTGGCAAGATGATGCTTAGAGGTAAACACCGTAATGGCTATGGTGGTGTTTTTGGAGTGTCTGTGTTGCTTTATTCAATGTAAATCCGCATTTCTTTTCCATCGTGGGGACACTTGACATAGGGTTTTATTGAAGATTTGTTATTTATTTTTTTATTTTTTAACGTGTTTTTGCAGCAATAAAATTTTGTTTATTTTTTATTGGGCCATGAAGCGTCCAATCAGAACAGTGGGAAGAATTAGCTTAAGTTTAAAGAAAGGTCCAAATGTTAAGTACTCCACTTTATCAGCAGCACCGAAAATCAGCAAACTCCAGATGAAAAAAAAAAAAAACACCAACAAAAAAAACCAAACCAACAACTAAACATTTCAATTTCGACTTGTTAAATAGAATGTCTTCCCAAAGTAGACAGAAGCGTCCAATCAGAACAGTGGGAAGAATTAGCTTAAGTTTAAAGAAAGGTCCAAATGTTAAGTACTCCACTTTATCAGCAGCACCGAAAATCAGCAAACTCCAGATGAAAAAAAAAAAAAAACACCAACAAAAAAAACCAAACCAACAACTAAACATTTCAATTTCGACTTGTTAAATAGAATGTCTTCCCAAAGTAGACCATTATTTGTTTTTATTTGTTTTGAATCTTTAAGCAATTTTTCATTAATACAAAACAATATTTTAAAAATTATGATATTTATATTTAAACAGTGGCATTTTGAAAAAGGACAATGTTTTTGGTTCTTTTTGATTAAAAGAATTGTATGATACTTGAGATGATACTTGGGTGTATAATCTTTTAAATGTGACGAATCCTTCCTTCCTCTCTTACCACAGGAAGCAGGGAAGCTGCTTTTATTTACGCCATTACGTCTGCTGGGGTCGTCCACGCAATCACCAGGGCGTGTAGCAGGGGTCAGCTCAGTAACTGCGCCTGCGATCCCACCAAAAAGGGGTCCAGCAGAGATAAGAGAGGGGTCTTCGACTGGGGAGGCTGCTCGGACAACGTCCAGTACGGGACGACCTTCACCCGGATGTTCATCGACGCGCGGGAAGGGAAGCAGAGGGACGGACGGGCTCTGATGAACCTCCACAACAACCGGGCCGGCAGGAGGGTGAGTCAGTCGCGAGGCAGAATAGGAAATGGTGTCCTGAAGGTGACAGAAGTGGAAAGAGGGATACGTGGGTTGGGGTTGAAGATAGGCAGGTTGGTCGTTTGAGACGAGTGATTGGTGGGTGGGGGTGGGTGGAGAATTTGTGTATGGGTTGCTGGGAGGGTGTGTCTGGTTGCTGGATGATCTGCTTGTGCGCTAGTGGGAAAATTGTTTGTTGGGTTTGCGAGGGAGCCACGATGACTAGATGGTGCCAGAGGCAAATACCAAAGAACAATTATTCTCTCTGTCGGCTGCTACGGTAGAAGCTGTTTTAGAGGTCTGTTTTTTTTTTTCTGTTTTGCAGAACTTTTCTGTTATCATGCTACAAATATGCCTGTGCCTTTCACGGGTTTTTTCACCATGGGTTTGCTATTTAGTCCTGTCATGGGCAGTAATCTTGGTGACATTCAAACGTGTACAAATGTGAACATATCATAATTGGCTAATTTTTGTACTCTGTTTTTCAAACATGATGCAAGTACTTTATTATTATTATTTTTTTATTTAAAAAAAAATTTTTTTGGTGTCAGGCTGTCAAAAAATTCAGGAGGTTAGAGTGCAAGTGTCACGGGGTCAGCGGCTCCTGCACAATACGCACGTGCTGGCTGGCCATGCAGGAGTTTCGTCTCGTCGGCTCCCACCTCAAGACTCGATACAACGGTGCCACTCAGGTGATGATGGAGCAGAACGGGGCGAGTCTGATCGTGGCCAACAAGTACCACAAGAAACCGACCCGGTCTGATCTGGTTTACCTCGAGGCTTCCCCGGACTACTGTCTCGAGAACCCGGAAGTCGGTATGTAGCTCATAATGGTCGTCATCTTAATACATCAATAAACACGTATGTTATAAGGCCTCGTTTCTTCATTGGCACGCCCATGGCCATCTAACGTCATTCATTTTCTTAATAGACAGTAGACTTATACTTGGACAGGTGTCAGTCATTTTCTACGACACTCTTCGAACATTCACCGGTCAAAGAACAAATCGATCTGATATTCCACAGTTGTTTCAGTTCGACCTAAATTTGGATGATCAGAATGTTCAATGATCGTGGGACCTCAAAATATACGTCCGGTTTTGGGGGTGGGGGGTGGGGGGGGGGGTTAGAACTTCGTGAGCTTGGTTATAACATGTTATAGTATAAAAAATAAAAAATTTGATAAACATTGGTTATGTGCCGGGCATCGAATATCTAAGAGTTCAACAACAACAAAAAATTGGTCCTATTAAATCTCGCTTTTAGAATGGTTGGATACGTTTAACAAAACACAACACATTTCGCATTAATAATAAATTGTCTTTTTCGAAAGAGACCAAAATAGATGAGGCATAGGGCGAAACGGGAAGACAACAGGGCCATAACAGTTACCCGCGTGTGTCCCGCCTAAACATAAGTCGACACGCGCCGAGATCAGTCATTTACGACATCCTTCCCAATACGTCTTCCAGAGTGAAGTTTTGGCAGCGGCGCTGACGTTTTCATTATTTACCGGGACGTCCGCTGACACACGGGCTCCCACACCACTAACAGGGCCTGGGAACCCAGGACCGCGATCACAAATATCTCCATCTCGTAATGTTAATATTTGGCGGCTTGTCCTACTTGGCGCAACAGCCACCCCTCCCCCCCACCCCCGATCCGTGTTGAAAAATGCAGAGGGCAGGGGGGGGGGCTGGTTTCATATCAGCGGCGGAGCTGTTAGGATTTAGGGCCTGAAAATAAAGGCCCTTTTCTCTTTATGAATTGACCTATGATGATTTATAAAAAGATAAATCATGTACGACATGTATAAAACATGTGTACAGGTCTCTGGGCGTCTTTGAATATTCTTTTTGGATCTCTCCGAAAGATAGCCAAAAGTCAAAAGCACGTGTTAAAATAAGATATAACTGAGCTATTCATTAGGCAAGCCTGGGCTTAGGTGGAGGAATGATGTGGAGAAGTATCTAGAGCAGTTGGGAATACAAGGAAAAGCATCAGTTAGGCCTGAGTGGAAGGAAGTCGTGAGGCAGGCCAAAGCCGTACATAGGCTGTAGCGCCACAGGGATGGATGGTCAAGGTGGAAGGAAGTCGTGAGGCCGGCCAAAGCCGTACATAGGCTGTAGCGCCACAGAGATGGATGGTCAAGGTGGAAGGAAGTCGTGAGGCAGGCCAAAGCCCTACATAGGCTGTCTGTAGCGCCACAAAGATGGATGTTAATTAGTGGTTTTTTTCAACAAAAAAAAATGTTGAAACTGTTCCAAAGCTATAACTTTGTATACTTTTAATAAATCATCATCCTCACGCAGGGATCCCTTTTAAAAGAGGGGGGGGGGTGGCAAATAAATACGATTATAAAAACAGAATCATTGACATTTAAGTTGTGAAACAAAGACTTTTATTTATATTTTTTTCTTTCAATAATGTTTTATTTCTTTTGTTCTCTTTTTTTTTTTTTTTTTTGTTTGAATTAGGTTTATTTTTTTTAGGTTTAATTTTTAAATGCATTATTACTTGTGTTGTGGATACGATACTTAGTTGTTGTTTTTTTTTTAAATGATATGAATGTAAAATAAATAAAGGGTTAGGAATCCTTTTCCTAAAGTTTAATAAAATTTCAACATGTAAGAAAGTTTAAGCCACCCCCTTGCCCATCCCAGCNTCAGTGTTGCATTTACGCCAATGTTCTGACATATTTCCATCAAACCTGAGTTTTTTTTCGGCCGCCCCAACAGACTCTATCATTTCCGATGTGGCCCCCCCCCTTCCCCCCCCCCCATTCACCTTATTTTTACATCGTGCCCACCTAATTGTCTTCTTGTTTATGGTGAGTCTGGCAAGACAAGCCATTGACACCTGGCCATAGAAAAAATTGGTCTGGTCCATGACATGCATTTACCACGATCATCAGGTAGCTGTCAGCCGGACAATGACACTGGCTGGATGCGCGCAAATTGACCATTCACCGTGGGTTTCCGTCGGATAATGTTGGTTATTCCCCCCCAATTGTTTGACATTTTTTTAATCCCCAACACTATGAACTCCCCCCATCGTTCTTCTCCACACCTACTCGGGAATCTCGCAACCCCCTCCGTACGGCAGTTAGACGAAGCCATCGCTCTACGCATGCCGCTTTTGTGTGTGTGTTAGGTGTGGCCTGCACCGATGTCAAACAATTCTCCGTCCCGGCTCCTTGGTGTTTTTAAACAATGGTCTTGCCAAAACAGCCCCCAAATGCGAGTAACAAAAGCTGACATTTTGTGCACTGACATCCCCACCTGCGCCCAGACCAGCGTGCACTTTGCTGAGATGGGGGAGGAGGGTTGGAATGTATGGGCCGTGCGGGGGGGGGGGGGGGGGGCAGAGGGGTTGCGTGGTTGAGTCGTGATGGAAGATGATGGGTGAATAACTATTACTCGTACATGTTTTGATGGGGGTAGATGCCACTATTGGGTTGCTATGAGAATAACATGAATGACAAATTCTTTAAAGATATTTTGAGGAAATACAAGTAGCGTTGAAATACTTATTGATACACGACGAACAGATATTCGAAAATACAAACTATATTGTGTGTGTGTATGCGATCAGTACGGCTTGATTCGGAAAACTGGACGTGAACAGTTTTTTAAACGCATGATATTCCTAACGTAAAATTTGTCCATGACGTAATTTTATTTAAAGATTTAAAAAACAGCACGGGGTGGTAAATTTGATTCTATAATGGTGCTTCCATTTGTATTTGCATATGTTTGATATTCCTATCTCTGCGTATGTTCAAATGTCTCAGTTTCCCATCATCAGTTGTAGACTATGCTATTGGCAGAAGACTGAGAATATAAAAACGTTAAGACTGCAATACTATAATGTTATGCGATGTTTGAAAACGTCCACATGGGGTAACACAACACAAAGGGCTTCAATAATTTCGTCTGCGTCTTTTTTCATGTAATACATTATTTTATGACATGGGGGGGGGGGGGGGGGGGGGAATGTTTTTTTTTTTTTTTTTTAATTCCATAACTTTGAGGGTTTCAATGCACTTACTTATTATGCAGACACGGAAAGGAAATCCCCTTATTTAAGAAGAAGAAATGAGAGACGTAAGTGGACGACACTGGCCAGCCTTTTAAACAAAATTGAATTGTTAGGGTCTAATCGGATTACAGTGGGATGAGACTAGGGGGGACGGGTGGTGACCCGTGCGTGGTGTTTAGTTTATGGTTCACACATCACTGCACATAGTTTGCGACGTAGGAATGCATGCCACACTTCGGAATTTTAACTTGGACGGGACTGCATAACATGTGACTTTTCTCAAGGGTTATACATAGGCAAACAAAATGGGCAAGAACATTTTGAAAGTATTTTTTATTTTACTTCATAATGTGTCTTTGATAATAGTTTATGTTAGCTTCGCTTTTGTTCATGCGCTTGTCTCTGGCCGGGTGTTTGACAAAATCTTCGGACGACAAATTGACCCACTTCCCGTCAACCTATCGAGCCGAAACACTGCACATAGCCGATGGCATCACATTCTATCAAATTTTCAGCTCCACCCACAAACATCCAAAAATAAATGTTACCTTTTTTTCCCAGGGGAAGATGAAATAAATATGATACCACTGATTTCACGAAATTAAATTTCCGATAACTGCGCTAAATGAGATTATTATTTTTTTTTTAAATATCGCAAGTGCGTTTGGTGAGTAATATTTTCTTTTGTTTTTCTGAATATAATTGGTGAAATTAATCTGCGGTGTAAAAGCGGGAGTTGATTTAGAATATTAATATATAATAAACATAATTTAAAAATGCATGTACATTAATCGACGCAACAAACCTTTGACTTGGAACGAGCATGTCATGAACTCCGAATGTGATCTGTAGTTTTTGTTACAGCACATCGGTGGCTTTTGTTACAGCACATCGGTGGCTTTTGTTACAGCACATCGGTGGCTTTGGTTACAGCACATCGGTGGCTTTTGTTACAGCAGATCTGTGGCTTCTGTTACAGCAGATCTGTGGCTTTTGTTACAGCACATCGGTGGCTTTTGTTACAGCACATCGGTGGCTTTTGTTACAGCACATCTGTGGCTTTTGTTACAGCACATCTGTGGCTTTTGTTACAGCACATCTGTGGCTTTTGTTACAGCACATCTGTGGCTTTTGTTACAGCACATCGGTGGCTTTTGTTACAGCACATCTGTGGCTTTTGTTACAGCACATTGGTGGCATTTGTTACAGCACATCTGTGGCTATTGTTAATGCACATCTGTGGCTTTTGTTACAGCTCATCTGTGGCTATTGTTACTGCACATCTATGGCTATTGTTAATGCACATCTGTGGCTTTTGTTAAAGCTCATCTGTGGCTATTGTTAATGCACATCTGTGGCTATTGTTAATGCACATATGTGGCTTTTGTTACAGCACATCGGTGGCTTTTGTTACAGCACATTGGTGGCTTTTGTTACAGCACATCTGTGGCTTTTGTTACAGCACATCTGTGGCTTTTGTTACATCACATCGGTGGCTTTTGTTACAGCACATTGGTGGCTTTTGTTACAGCACATCTGTGGCTTTTGTTACTGCACATCTGTTGCTTTTGTTACAGCACATCTGTTGCTTTTGTTACAGCACATCTGTGTCTTTTGTTACAGCACATCTGTGTCTTTTGTTACAGCACATCTGTTGCTTTTGTTACAGCACATCTGTGGCTTTTGTTACAGCACATCGGTGGCTTTTGTCACAGCACATCTGTGGCTTTTTGCTACGCACATCATACAAGAATAAGAAACAGGAGGATTCTCTCCTTAACACTCAATTATTTTTCTCGATGACAGATGGTTTCAGAAAAAAGAACGTTTATTCTTTCCGTCAGACCTTACAGAAAAGCAACGGAGAAATATCTAGTCAAAATCGAAAGTGTCTAGAACGATCCTCTCACTAAATGTAATCAGGATCTGGCAGAAATCACAACCCAAATGTTTTTTTTCTTTTTTTTTTTTTTTTTCTTCAGAGTGTTTTTTGGATGTCAGGCAAAATAAAAATCTAATTCTATACTGGTTGAGAAGTCCCGGGGCCGGAAAGGGGCGCAACTGTTGTTTTTTTGGAAACGGTCGTAATCTAGTCAAGATGAAATGTTATTGAACACACATTTAAATGTCACTATTAGTTTTCTTCATTTGGATGTTAAAAGAGGGTACCAAAAAAAAAAAACCAAAAAAAAAAACAGAAAAACAAACAGGTAGAACGCGAGCCTAAAAGNGGGGGGGGGGGGGGGGGGGGGGGCAGGATGAAAACGAGGTACAAGTTTTATTGTTGACAAATGCGTCTGCGTCATCGTAACTCTCCGCATCATGGCAGAACCCCCCCTCCACCCACCCAGACCCAACGCTTCACAGCAATTCTAGAAGCGATTCAATCAACAGAGACGCTCTGCTGTTAGCTAAATAATCATGCCAGTCTGAGGAGTGACCATCTCACAGTTGCAGAAGTAAAAGGATGAGGTGGGGTAGGGGTGGGGGTTGGGTGGAGGTTGGGAGGGGGGAGAATACGTCATCTGTAAATAGTTGTAAACCTTTCAAAAAAAGAAAGTGGTATCTTATGGTAAGTCAGATGTCATAGAAGTTTAAATAAAAAGTGTTGCCAATAGACTTGATTGTCTTGACAGGAAAGGTGGTTGGTGTTACTAATAGGTGAATTACTACACTGACACGTGGTGGGTGTCACTTATAGGTGTACGGCTAACCTTTAAGATGGTCGGTGTCACTAATAGGTGAACGACTGACCTGACAGGTGGTTGGTGTCACTGATAAGTGAACGACTGACCTGACAGGTTAATGGATACGAGAAGCCGGTAAATGATATCAAAACACAGGATGTGACACGGATCATCGAGATTGTTCGTATGCGGCCTTTTGGTTAACCAGAGATTGAGAACCTTTCTTAAAAGAAAAAAGAACAAAAAACTTCTTTCTAAAGAATGTGGTTACAAATATTTGATCCAATAATTCGATGAACGATATAGGAATAGGATACATTCCTACAATCTAAATAATATTTGAAGTTCCAATTATTCTTTTTAACGATTTTATCTGTGCTCTCATTTCCATTTTTTTGTTTTGTTTTTTTTCCCAGCGAATCTTTTTTTTGCACACACGTGACTCTATCGCTCAGTTGATCATAGTTTATCGCGCCTGCTTCTTTCAGTGAACGGCGGGAGAAGGGTGGGCAAGAGGGAGCGGGCGATACTTCGTGGACGGTGGCGGGTAGACATTGTCGCTCAAATTGTCGTGGTTGACCGCGTCTGCTGCGTTGAGTGAACGGGTGGTTAAGCGGTTGAGCGGAAAAATCATAGTGAAAAAAATAAGACATGGGGGAAAAAAAAGTCATACGTTTTGCTAGGATTACAGTCATAGGACATTAAGTCACGTGAAAAAAAATGAATAGGACAAAAATTCACTAAAAAAACAATCACAAAAAAACCAACTTGTTACTTTTGACAATAAAATTATGAATTACTTTTAATAAAAACTTTTCGGTGACATTTTTCCTGTGACTTTTGTGCCTGCAATGAGGTAGGGAAACTCAGAGCTGCTCTTTAGTCTTATGGCCAGATAAAGTTTTAAGTCGTTTTAACCAGGATTTTTGTAAGCATTTGATGTTAAAAGAGTAAATAATTCTACTTATGGTGATTATTTAAAGATGACAATTTCCACACTAAAAAATTAAGAATTTAAAAAATATTAAAATTTAAAAAAAATAAAAAAAAAAACTTTTCTATCAAAAACGAGTTTAAACACGCTAGAAATTAGAAAATTGTTTAAAATTTATTAAAATGCATTACGCAAAGAAAGTTTGTAAAGCAAATATTTTCAAAACGTTCAAGTTTCGTCTACATTCACTTCGAATCCTTTGGCTGCATTAGGAGCTCATCTACACTTTTGGACAGTCCTTCTTTGGCTGCATAAGGAGCTAATCTACACTTCTGCGCAGTCTTTTTTGAGCAAATGTATTTAAGAAATTGTAAATTATTTTATACTTTTATGTTTATGCCTTTAAACTCGTCTTTAAATGCAATTTTTTCTCAAAATAAGTTATATTAATAGATTTTGTTTTATATCTAAGGACTTCACTGGTCGCATAATTTTCTGTTGTCCTGTAACCCTTTCGCTCTGTCGATTCAGTCTTCCTCGTGCTGACTTGTAAGGTCGCATCTGAGTTAATGACACAGACTTTCATCTCTGGTATGCTTGGTGGGTCAAAAAAAAGGGGGAGCAGGGTAGTGAGGAATGGGGAACATAAGAAAGTGTGAAAACAACAGCAAACGCCCCCCCCCCTTTCCGTACAAGAACCAGCGCCCTCCCCGTACAATAACCAGCGGTTTTGATATGGGATGGCGCCAAGTGTTGGTGCAGGGATTTTCGGCAATTAGGGGACTCTCATCATCAGACGGCAAACAGTCGCTTGGTTCTAGTGTACAGTTTCATGCCTGGGTAATGAGCAACTGAAACTACCCGGGATTTTGTAATAATTTATTATTTTTAAATTGGAATCCTTTTTTGATTATAAAAATAAAAAATCTCTCTCAAAACATGAAAATTGCACTTCTTGTAGTACATCTTTTGACCCATTACACCATTTTTAATCAAATTGAATTTTTTGTTTATGTTTCATTGGTCAAAATTATAAATGTTGCTTTTCATAATTTTTAAAGAGTTACGCATTATTATTGTATCGTCATGAGTGCCGTGGCTTTTACTTTTTTTTACAGGTGTGCCAAAATAACATAATTTTGTTTCTTGCTGTATGCCAATGCAGTTTAATTTCTTTACATCCCATGCAAAGAATAAAAGTTCTTTAAAAAAAGTTTTCGTGTTAGAAATAGTATTCCATCCGTTTCCTGCCTCCAACAACCCTAGCGTTGCGCACGAATTATTCCATACCGGGTCCCTGATTTCCCCCCCCCCCCTTTCTACGCTCTAATCCTATAACTCCAATAAGCGAGAGAATGACAGCACCCAGGGCGTGGAGACCGAGAAAGTTGATACTAGTAAACAAACGGGACAATACCAGCAGGGGAAACGCCGGGACGTTTGCTCCCCGTGTGGCCGTCGGCGTGAAATGGAGGCCAATGGGGTGAATTAATTGGCGCGTTGTCATCTTGAAAGCTGGCCGGTGAGCGAAAAGACGTCATGGCGGACTCTCCGGCCGGAGGTGCCGTTGACACGAAGAAGAGAGGGGACAAAGCGGATTAAAATTTCTAATTTAAAAAAAAAAAAAAATTTTTGTCAGTTTCGAATCTGAATTTAGAGGTTAGGGTCGCACGCCTGCGAATAAAGGGAGGTAATGTATCACGTGACAAAAGAAATATGTTGTTCTTGGATTATCTCCGTTTCCGGTCCTAGATGCCAATAGTTGTTTACAGTGGGTGTCAAATCTGTATGCAATCCACGACTACGAAATCGGCCCGTGCAAATATTTAAGATTTTCTTGCCTTAAAAAATAAATATATATATATATATATTTTTAAAGTTAAAATAATTGTGTTCTAGCAAATTAAGTATGGGAGTTTTAAATCTTGAACGGAGGAAATGTCTTTTCTGTCCCATTAAATTTGAGAAATGAAGTCTTGCATTGATTAAAATGTTTAAAAATAAAATCAATAGTACAACAAGTTATGTTTATGCGTGAAAAAAGACTTATAAATGTTAAAAATTGTTTTTTTAAAGTTATTTAACAGATATATATATATGTATAATTTTTGGGGAAGTAAGAAAAAAATACAATGAGGAAGCAGTTGATAAGGTCCATTGTTTCCTGGAGTACAAGTACATTTAAATAGCACAGATCTTCCAAATAATACCTATGACTGAAAGGCATAGAAAAACAGAAAACATTCAAACATAGAGACAATACAAAAATAGCTACAGAAAAAGAGACACTGTACAAACATAGACACCATACAATATAGACACCGAACAAATATAGACACCATACAAACAAAGGCACCATACACACATAGACACCATGCAAACATAGACACATACAAACATAGACACCATGCAAACATAGACACCATACAAACATAGACACCATATAAACATAGGGACCGTACTAACATAGGCACCATACAAACAAAGACATCATGCAAACATAGACACCATACAAAAAAGAAAACATACAAACATAGCAACCATACAAACATTGACACCATTCAAACATAAACACCATGCAAAAATAGACACCATGTAAACATAGACAACATGCAAGATAGACGCAATGCAAACATAGACACCATACAAACATAGACACCATGGAATCATAGACGCAGTACAAACATCGGCAAAGTACAAACATAGACGCAGTACAAACATAGACGAATTGCAAACATAGACACCGTACAAAAAAGGAGCATCACAAACATAGACGCAGTACAAACATAGAGGCAGTACAAATATAGAATCAATACAATTGTGAGGAACATTCAAACAATGCCATTCTAATACCCACAACATGTTTGTACCAACAGAGTCATATTCACAAATGGCAAGTGACAATATTGCAGCATTATTATACTGGACAGAACCAGACAAAATTAGTGTTGGTGGCATGCATGAACTCCCCAACCACTAGAGTTGCTGGACAAAACATGCATCCAAGTAACGCACTTTATAAGAATCTCAATTAGTGCTAACTTTGGGGAATTTTATTTTGCGCGCCAACTGAACACAGCGTTGCAGCCATACTTACATAGCTAGACAATTACTGTTTGTGATATCCATTCTTGTGTACCGGATGTGTCAATCTTCTAAGGATAAATTCAAACTAACATAATCCTTATTTGCATCCATCAGCTGCTATCTGGCATCTACCAGCAGCTATCGCACATCTATCAACTAGCATGAAGATTTTTACCAATTGTCCTTGTATCGTTGCAAATGTTCCTCATAGTGTTGTCAATTTTCCTTATATTGTTATCAATGTTCCTTATATTATTGCCAATGTTCCTTATATTTATGTCAATTATCCTTTAATTGTTGCAAATGTTTCTTATATTGTTGTCAATGTTTCTTATATAATTGGTAATGTTCCTTATATTGTTGCCAGTGCCTCCTATAAGGTTGCTAGGGGTCCCTTACATTGTTGTCAATCTTCCTTATGTTTATGACAATGTTCCTTATAGTGTTGCTACTGTTTCGAAGAGTGCTACCAGTGCCCCCTACATTGTTACTTATGCCCCCTACATTGTTACTTATGCCCCCTACATTGTTGACAAATGTTCCTTTTATCGATGACAACGTTTTCTGATATCTTCGCTGATGTTCCCCACAGGTTCCCTGGGCACCGAGGGCCGCACGTGCAACAAGTCTTCCTTGGGGACGGACGGCTGTGACATCATGTGCTGTGGGCGGGGCTACCACACGCGCGTGGTCAAGCAGCAGTACAAGTGCGAGTGCAAGTTCCACTGGTGCTGCTACGTCCAGTGCAAAGACTGTCAGCAGTGGGTGGAGCTGCACGCCTGCAAAGGGCTGGAACCACTGGTTGAGGCGGACTCCTGATAATGTCTGCTGGCGATGTCTTGTGGAAAGGAGGTGTGAAGAGTCTGTAAGACTTTTAAAAAAACGTTGATTGGAAAAAAATGATACGGGATTTTATTTTCCTGTTTCTCAGTGGTGCATTGAACTCCTAACGATGTAATGTAAGTGTCGCAATGAAATGTATACGTCACAATGAAATGCATACGTCACAATGAAATGTATAAGTCACAATGAAATGTATACATCACAATGAAATGTGTACGTCACAATGAAATGTATACGTCACAATGAAATTTATACGTCACAATGAAATGTATACGTCAAAATGAAATGTATACGTCACAATGAAATGTATACGTCACAATGAAATGTGTACGTCACAATGAAATGTATATGTCACAATGAAATGTATACCTTACACTGAAATGTATACGTCACAATGAAATTGTATACTTTACACTGAAATGTATACTTTACACTGAAATGTATACTTTAAAATGAAATGTATACGTCACAATGAAATGTATACGTCACAATGAAATGTATACGTCACAATGACATATTTTCGTAACTTTGATGAAAAATATTTGTAACATGCGATTTTTTTTATTCATCCTTCAGTTTTATTTATGAACACAATGTTTTCACGCTCACTGTGGCATCATTGCGACGGAGTGGGACTCCTCGACCGCGTTGTTTATCGACTTCTGTAATGCTAATACCTCATTGATGAATATCAGTCTGGTCTTTCACTGAGACTACCAATGCTTAATTTAACTTCTTTGATCATCACTAACCATGCCTTCCTGCTGACCGTGCCTTCCTGCTGACCGTGCCTTCCTGCTGACCGTGCCTTCCTGCTGATCGTGCCTTCCTGCTGACGTGCCTCCCTGCTGACCGTGCCTTCCTGTTGACCGTGCCTTCCTTCTGACCGTGCCAGATCGGAAGAAGCCCTCCCTGCTGGACGTGCCTTCCTGCTGACCGTGCCTTCCTGCTGACCGTGCCTTCCTGCTGACGGTGCCTTCCTGCTGACCGTGCCTTCCTGCTGACCATGCCTTCCTGCTGACCATGCCTTCCTGCTGACCGTGTCTTCTCCAGTTGACGCGCGTATGCGTTAAATATATGAAGTCAAATCCAAACAGTTGTTGCATCTCTCAGAGCAGTTTAAATATTATGTTTTGTGTTAAACACTTCTTTTGATCCATGAATTATGATGAAACTAACACTCAGAATTAATGTAAAGGTGTCTGGATAAGTGCCGAAATAAATTAAAATTCGTTTATATATTTTTTTTTAATTTACCGTTGCAAATTCTATATATATTTAGCCCCCCCCCCCCGGTCAACCCCCACCATAAAAGAAGAAAGAACATAAGATAATAAGGAGTTTATGTTGTCTCCTCTGAATCATGTTAGGATGGCTCGTTATCGGCATTAGCGTGTGATGTGTAGTGATGTAACCGTCAATAGAAGTATTATCAACTTCATGTGTTGCTGGTTCAAGGCATGACACAATGTGATGTAGCCTATGCACATCTCTCATGTTTAGTTACAACAATCACGTTTCTCATTAAAAGAAACAACTTTGCCTCTTTATTTTAATAAAATGGGTCTCACATCAGATGTAACCGCCATTTCGCTTTACAGAAAGTTTTTCTCATGTCACTTTACAATTATTTTAACTCCCGTTTTGATTTAGATAACTAAACTAGTGTCTTTTGTTTCATAGTTCCTCCCCTTTTGATTTAGATAAAGAGACTAGTGTCTTTCTTTCTCATTCGTAATCAACAAGCGCCTCCCATTTTTGATGTCCTCTCTACTTAAGGATCATTCCCATCCCCTGTAAGTTATTTTAGATTTACTCAAGTCTGATTGTATTCCTTAGATTGGCTTAAAGCATATCCCCAACATGACTTCTGTAACCAGTGACATTGTATTATAAGTCTTTCATTTTTTTTTTTATGTTTATGATTAGGGGTACGAGCATCCGAGTTGCTTGAGTCCAGACTTGTGTTTAAGTAACACTGGGGAGATTTTTTAATTCTTGTATGTTGGCCCAGCCCATTACCAAGGACCCGTTAGGTGCGTTGTTTTACGTCCAAAATAAATCCCATCTGGAAGCACTCACATTAAGAAACTGTTGGTCTTCCCGATCCCACACAATCAAAATATTTGTACAAACTCTTGCAAGGCTTCCTGGTAGATACATATAAGATATCTAAAAAAATAATTGAAATAGTTCATACCTCTATATACTTTGTGATAACAAAATAACATCTTTTGTCATCCCTCAAAAGGGGTAGTTCAAAGTTGTTTCTAATTCTCTAATCCATGCCTGCACAACTCAAAATGTAAGGCGGGCCGTAATACTTTATGAAAAACTTGTGCGGGCCAAAAAAAAATAGGATGTGGGGGGGGGGGGGGGAAATATTAAAAAAAAAAAAAAAAAAATATTTCGTTACTTCGCGGTCCGCAAAGTAGGTGCTGGCGGGCCACATGCGGCCCGCGGGCCGTATGTTGTGCAGGTCTGCTCTAATCCCACAGCAAAAATGTTAAATGTTAGTCCTAGAAAAAAATGTACTCTGCGCATGGGAGATCAATTAGAAGTTTTTAATGAGACAAAGTGTTGTGTTTGTCCCCCTCACCCCACCACACTCGACGGCATTCTCATGAACCAGTGAATTTTAATAGGACATCTGACCGCATATTTAATCTTAAATTAAACTTCATGACCTAGTTAACTTATTTCTCCTATTAAAAATAAGTCTCACATTTTAGCAAAATTGATAAAAATCTCAGATTGTCCCAAAATTTTAAAAAAGTCTGGGATGTCCTCAAGGTTGGAAAAAAGTCTCAGATTTCCTCAAGATTTTGTCAGTAGAAAAAGCGGACAAGCAAAATTAACCTAAAGAAATTTTTGTTGGATGTAGTTTGAAATTTGAAAATTGCGCATTTTGAAAGAGGGACAATTTCTGCGACATGCGGTAAATGTGATTGTATTTATTTCAAAAAATACAATCACATTTACCGCATGTTCGCAGAAATTGTCCCTCTTTCAAAATGCGCAATTTTTTTAAAAAGGCATATAAACATTTATTCTTCTGTGATTGAAAATGAACGCAGAATGTTTTATAAACTCTGCTTTCGCATTCAATGTCTCACAATAGAAACCATTTCATTTTTCTCTTGCAACTGGAACAGGCTCGTCTCCGCAAGAGATGACTCAAATATTGCACCTAATTGCATCAAACCAACATGTATGTATGAACTGTTCTCTTGAAAATAAAATGTTCATTTGATTTGAAAATAAGTTCTTCTGTCAAATTCTTAATCAATGCATTATTGATTTTCTTATTGACATTTAAAAAAAAAAAAAAAAATGTCACCATTTGTTTATTGAAATATTTTTCTGCATCATTTCCAAAAGCAACTGAATTCAAAATAGCCTGAACCCATATGAAAGTATCTGTGACTAAGGATGGACCTTCCAAGCAAAATTAAATTTTAAATAAAAAAAATAAAATTGCTTACAATATTTTAGACCTCCTATAGATCAGGTTCCTCTCGTTAATATTTGAGGTCCCTTGCTGATTTTCAATTTTATGTCCCCTGCATTCAAAGTTGATACTTTGATATTTTGTTCATTCACTTTTTGGGTCCTTAATACATCCGAGGCTCGATTCAGCATCAAGGGTTGAGGGCCCACGTGACGGCTCTGCTTACGATATGTTGATTACTGCATTAACAAAAAAATTGCCACACACAATACCTCCGCTGCCTTGCGGATAACAAACCATGGTCAAAATGAAAGAACCTTTGGTTGCAAACCTCCGCTGTCTCGCAGATACCAACCCATGGCTAAAGGCTACGGGGGGGGGGACTTTAAAAGAAACCAACCCAGGGCTAAAGGCTACGGGGGGGGGGGGGACTTTAAAAGAAACATCTGCACCGAGAGTCCCGTAGGAGGTATAATATTAACTTAATGAAACTTCCGGCAACTGCGCCGACCCTGGTGCCAAGCTGCAGTAGCCATGCAATGTTCCCTTAGGTTAACCAGCTGCGTGGTGACGCGAGATCCGCTGACAGGGAACCAGCTGATTCTCCATAAAAAAAAAAGCGTGAAAGGGTTACATCATGGAAATGGAA
This sequence comes from Lymnaea stagnalis, assembly GCA_964033795.1. Lineage (NCBI taxonomy): Eukaryota > Metazoa > Mollusca > Gastropoda > Lymnaeidae > Lymnaea > Lymnaea stagnalis. The sequence continues at coordinate 856,701 of CAXITT010000264.1, forward strand.
GGATGCCCCCAAAACAAAAACAAAATATTAATTTCAGACACAGCCTTTTAAACACATCATTGAGGAATTCATTATTCATTATTCAACTTGAAACAACTGAGTGCTGTGTTCAATTTGAATCAACTGAGTAATGTTTTTAAACTGAAACAAATTAATAATGTGTTCAACTTGAAACAGCTGAGTATGTGTTCAACTTGAAACAACTGAGTAATGTGTTCAACTTGAAACAATTGAGTAATATGCTCAACTTAAAACAACTGACTAATGTGTTCAACTTGAAACAACTGAGTAATGTGTACAACTTGAAATAACTGAGTAATATGCTCAACTTGAAACAACTGAGTAATGTGTACAACTTGAAACAACTGACTAATGTGGTCAACTTGAAACGGCTGAGTAATGGTTCAACTTGAAACAACTGAGTAATGGTTTAACTTGAAACAGCTGAGTAATGGTTCAACTTGAAACAGCTGAGTAATGGTTCAACTTAAAACAGTTGAGTAATGTGTTCAACTTGAAAAAGCTGAGTAATGGTTTATACTTGAAACAGCTTAGCAATGTGTCCAAATTTTAAAAAAAACAACACAAAAACTGACACCATACGAATGTTGTTACATACATACATGTTCTACTTTTAAAATTAAAACAATCGCATATTTGTTTTTTTCTTTGTGGCTTGTAATTACATTTATTCTATAATTCTACAAAGCAATTGTCTACAATAATCTCAATATTTATAAACAACAACCCACTAATTCCAACTGTACACTCTTTGGAATTGCTTATTCTCAATAAATATTTTAAAAAAAACAAAAAAAAACGGATAAAAGGATATGGACAAGTTAATGCTGACTGTAAAGATTGCATATACAAATATCGGTAAACAGCTAAAAGAAATTACAACCTTTCTTTTCCACGCGTTCATTCCCAGACTTCAACACACACCGATCATTAAAAAAATTCAGCACTCGAAAATCGGCCGACAAGCTATAGAGTAAGTCGAAAGGTAAGAAATCAATAAAACATAAAAAAGTATATGAAAGAGTTGTATAAGGCGTCCAAAGGTCAACGGCTAGGTCAACCTAAACTGAAAACATATCACAGTGGGGGCGGGGGGGGGCTTCCCTCTGTTACGAAGCCTATGATGTTAGCGGTCCTCAAGTTCTTGGGGCTGCTCCTAATCCCAGGACCATTTTATAAGAGCCTATGCCGTATTTACCAACTGAAAAAAAAATAAGCATAGAGATTTATTGATTAGAATTTTGTAAGACTCAAATTTTTTCGAAATATAAAAAAATTAACACTTCATAATCAGTAGACTAAATAAATGTTAACCCTTTTTAACGTTCTGTTTATTAGAAGCTGTTGGTGGCCGGCTAAAATATCGGCATCACTTAACAAGCCTCACACACTATATACAACATAGCCATAACGTTAAATATGTGCTGATCAGAGCGTTTTCTCGTGCGTTAGGCTATTACTTGTTTTTTTTTTAATCAAAGAAAAACTATACATTTCAACAAAAGAAATTTTCCCCTGTCGACAGCGCATTTCAACTACTCTTTTAAACCAGCTACACATTCACACTAATAAGCTGGTGCTTAGTTCCCCGTCTCTACTTCTAGTTACTGTAAATAACCAGACAACATGAATTTTTGACGTATATTTTAAAAAAAATAAAAACCATCTGAAACCATCATGTTATCTTTCGTCATGGATATTTACGTATACACGATGAAATCGAGAAGTATTATTTTAAACGTTAAAATTAAAGGAACATCCTAAAGCCGTTTATTTCACTGGAGCTAAGAATGTACCCAGTAAAACCATCTCCAGAACACTCACATTTGGTTGGTTTAGGTCTGTAAATGTCCCAGTATCTGAATCCTTCTTTTGCCTTCTTGTGGTAGCAATTTTCCAGAGCGTTTTTCTGATGGCATGAATTGAAAAATTAATAATAATGCTGTTGTTGCTGGTGGTCTACGTAAGCTTAAAATAGCTCATCACATTTCGATATTGAACAGATCAATTGAAATGCTTTTGTTAACACTTTCCTACGTACGAAACTCATTCCGCATGATTGAGAAAGATTTCAGAGCATGTCTCTCAAAAAGAAAAAAAAAGTAAAAGATGGCATCAAATTTAAACAAGGGTCGACAGCAAACGTTTGATGGTAGCCAACAAGCGTTCCGTCAGGGTAACAGTTCATCCTAAGCGATGGAATATCAACCGCCACCTCTCCACCACACCTCTCCACCAACACCTCTCCATGAACACCTCTCTCCAACACCCCTGCACCTACAAGTCTCCCCCGCCACCTCTCCACCACACCTCTCCACCACACCTCTCCACCAACACCTCTCCATGAACACCTCTCTCCAACACCACTGCACCTACAACTCTCCACCGTCACCTCTCCTCCTCCATGCCTCAACCCCCCCTCCCATCCCTCGTAACTCCTTACCAGACCCTAACCGTGACAAGACCGTCCACCGTCAACATTAACCATCCCCACCCAAACCCATCCAATCCATCAACTTTACCACGTGAAGTTTTAACGTCACGTGTACTGAACGACGTCACTTCCCTTTTTGACACAGCGTTACCACTGACCTTTGGTTTGGAGGATATAAAAGTTTGACTCCTTCCGGTGTTACACAAAAGGTCAGGAGAAATACCAAACAGATCTGCTTGACTTTCTGTCAATAAATAGAACAAGAAATTTAATTTCAAAAAATTATTGCTTTTCTAAAAATCATTAATAACATTATTCCAACAAATTAATTGGTGACCTTTTCATCCCTAAATTATACGGATATTTAAATCTAGTGACTCGCAAGTTTTTTTGGGTTTTTTTCTTAACTAAAAAGCAAGTAAATGGATATAAAACAAAATTAAGCATTTCCACTAAAAATTAGTTTTTTTTTCCATATAGGTGTTGTGACCGCCAGCTCCCGAGACGACGAACCTTCGAGACAACCAGTCCCCGAGACGACGAGCCTTCGAGACAACCAGCCCCCGAGACGACGAACCTTCGAGACAACCAAACCCCGGAACGACGAACCTTCCTCAGCGAATTAGTAGAAAAATTGTACTTTTTGTTTGTGTGGGACATGTGCTTAAGAGTTTTGGTCATTCGTTTAGTATTTCTCAAAGTTCAACACCGTTCTAAACAAGATTCTTTGACCAAAATGTATTTGAACTAACCCCGCTCATGTAAATATAAATGTTTTCGGGGTAATACTTTGTAACAATGGTCAACATCTGAAGGCTCATTTGATAAGTAAAGTACTAGACGCTCAGACTTGTGCGTGGATCATTTTAAAATACACAATTTAAAATCAACACTGCTTGCAAGGTTATACAGTGGATAACTCGAGAGTTAATGATCAATAATATGGGGATCGCGTTATCTCGGGGCTCAATTATATATTTTTGAATTCAAAACTTTGAATAAAAGCCCCCCTCATGACGTCACGTACCTGTGTTGATGTTGTCTCCAGATCGTTGGCCGATGGCTGATTGTAAGCCTCTTTGTTTTTCAGCCTGCAAACAATTTTTAAAAAATACAATAAATTAGGAAAAAATGCATTAAGAAGCATGCCATGAGATTGTTTAATGGCATTACTATTCTCTCTCGATTATTTCACAGTTAAATAAGCTGAAAAGACAAGGCAAAGTAAAGAGACGTTAAAGGGAGCTAATCGAGGAATTGTAAAAGGAGTTGTAGGAAAACGGTGAGATATACATATTACATAATTATTTTTACAAGAATAGTGAATATCTAAAAAAAAAACAAATATCGTTAAAAACTAATTTCGCTAATCATCTTTATTTAGTCAAATGGACTAAATGGGACATTCACATTCTACTTACGCCAATATGTCATGTTTTGACAGCCACCCAAAATTGCATGTTTTGACAGTCAGTCAAAAATGTCATGTTTTGACAGTCAATCAAAAATGTCATATTTCTACGGGTAACCAAAGAAAACGTCATGTTTCTACACTTAGCAAAATTTTTCATGTTTCTACAGGTCACCAAAAACAATTGCAAAAGATGTGGTCGTTTCTTATATGAATATTAAAGGTATATTTTATTTAACATACAAAATATAAAATTAAAAATGTGTTTTCATTTTCTTATTTACTCTTAAAGAATATTCTTCGGTACTGGACACGTTTCTAATACCATACAAACTGTTGGATTCAAATCATTATACAGGTTTGCCCGATTGATAAATTTAGACCGGTGTACTTGCAAACTGCAGGAGTAAATATATATATATATATATTCGATATATCGAATTAATATTGAGATTCATCTTCGCCACGATCTGCCAACCTTTACTAACTACCTACTGACTTTTGGTAACTAATTTCCGACTTTTGCTAACAATCCATCAAATTTTTCTAACAATCTTTCGACTATTGTTACTATCTACCAACTTTGACGAAGTATCTACCGACACTTGCTAACGATCTACTGCGACTTTTACTACATACCGACTTTGACGAAGTATCTACCGACACTTGCTAACGATCTACTGCGACTTTTACTACATACCGACTTTGACGAAGTATCTACCGACACTTGCTAACGATCTACTGCGACTTTTACTACATACCGACTTTGACGAAGTATCTACCGACACTTGCTAACGATCTACTGCGACTTTTACTACATACCGACTTTGACGAAGTATCTACCGACACTTGCTAACGATCTACTGCGACTTTTACTACATACCGACTTTGACGAAGTATCTATCGACACTTGCTAACGATCTACTGCGACTTTTACTACATACCGACTTTGACGAAGTATCTACCGACTTGTGATGACGGAAAACAAATTGAGCGTTCACCTACCCTGAGTTTCATCTTTGTCCAGTGGTCAGTGTTGCCGAACTTCTGTAAGGGATCGTGTCCAGCCCAGGACGTCATGCTGAGACATTGAAAAGTTCAGATTTGATCAGCTTGTGGAAAGTGTGCAACAAAATCGGGCCTTTGATTTTCGATAAAAATGGTCACTTCAAACTGGTTGAGTCAACTTTCAAGGAGGAATTATAAAATACATGTTCGTGTTTTCTCTCTGTTAAACGTTTGACTTTAGAAACGTGTTTGGAATATAAAATAAACTATGTCAGGATATAGAAGAATGTCATCGGATCTTGTTCCATTGCTTAGGCGTAGGTCAATTACGAGGATGATTGGATGCAGGGTCAGACATTATTGGCTAGAATCGGAGAAGCGGTAATTGATTTGGTTGCAATCAGAAGTATAATAATAATCCAGGAGGAACGAAAACTCGATTTGCTAGAGTTAGATGCCAGTTTTCCCATAAACATTGTCATTTCTGAAGGTACTAGTCTCGTATAATTAGGATAATGCACTGGTCACATTTATATATGAAATCTTACTTTTGAAGGCACCAGTCAGATATAATTATGAAATCTTTTTTTGAAGTCATATACAATATTTGAAGATCGCTATTTGCTGAAGGCGCTAGTCACATACAATATATAAAGATCGCTATTTGCTGAAGGCGCTAGTCACATACAATATATAAAGATCGCTATTGCTGAAGGCGCTAGTCACATACAATATATAAAGATCGCTATTTGCTGACGGCGCTAGTCACATATTATGAATGTAACTATTATTTTTCGACATGCCAAGTATGTGTGCCACACCACACAAATTAAATAATAACCTTATCACCCTGAGAAAAAAAATAAACACTTACGAAGTTTTGGTTGCCATAGCAACGTACCGATGTCGTGGGCTGAGAGATCTTCTTGACTTTTACCTTAGTTCCCTCTGCGATGATTCACCTCTGATATTTGATTCGAATCGTAAAAAAAAAAATTATAAATAATGTATTACTTTAATCTCAATGATTATATTATAATCACAGGCTAGAAATGTTCAGTTGGTTTTTTAGCATTAACAAAGGTGTAATCTGAAATAATAGTAAAATTCAAGGCACAATGATTTGATCAGGACTGTGAAAGGGATATATACTCTGCTAACATAGCCACAAAGCACAAAAGTAAGAAAGCTGTGTCATGTATCATCTAAATGATGAAGACAACACGATTTACGGGACAAGGACATGCCTGGTAGCCATGACACACGAGACAAGATCCAGATAACATGACTAACAGGACCTAGTCCAGTCTACATCAAAACACATAAGAGATAGTCCAGACAACTTGAGACATAGGACCTAGTCAAAACAACATGAACTACATGTCCTGGTCCAGACAACATGAGACAACTGAACTAGTCAAGGCAACATGAACTACATGTCCTGGTCCAGACAATATGACACACAGGACCTGGTCCAGAAAATAAGACACATAGGACCTGGTCCAGACAATAAGACACATAGGACCTGGTCCAGACAATATGACACACAGGACCTGGTCCACACAATAAGACATATAGGACCTGATCCAGACAATATGACACACAAGACCTGATCCAGACAATAAGACACACATGACCTGGTCCAGACAATAAGACACATAGGACCTGGTCCAGATAATAAGACATCTAGTACCTGGTCCCGACAATAAGACACACAGGACCAGTTCAAGACAATATGACACACAGGACCGGGTCCAGACAATAAGTCACACAGGACCTGGTCCAGAAAATATGACAAACAGGACCTGGTCCAGACAATAAGACACATATGACCTGGTCCAGACAATAAGACACACAGAACCTGGTCCAGACAATAAGACTCATAGGACCTGGTGCAGACATGACAAAATGACACACGGGACCTGGTCCAGAGAACATGTCAGACGAGACCAGGTCCAAGCTACACAGGTCTTATCTTACCTGCCTAGTCCAGACAACAAAAGAAAATGAACGAGCCGACCAGTGATAACACCAACTATCTCGGTACAAAACGGAATGAACTCGGAGCCCGCCTAAACGTCTCCCCACACAGTCTGTGATCGATTGCCGCAAACGTTTACGGTCTATTCATTTTGTGCTGCTTACTTACACTGATTCAAGTCCAACGAAAAAATGGGAAAGGAAAAAAAAAAAGGGGGGGGGGGGGGTGTTTGAGGTGTCAGCTGTAAACTGGCAAAAAGTGCCACCGACACGGATCTGCTCGTGATCGCAGCTTAGATCAGTGATCCGGAGTCGAAGTTGTCCAGTCGGAGTCGTAGTATGTGAGCGTAATAGGAGTCGACAAAAAAATATCCCTAGGTTGAATAATGTATTGACTTCAATTTCGATAAAATGCCCGATCGCGAGGGACTGCACGATTTATGAAATTTTAAATTAATTTATCTTAGAAATCGATAATACCTCTTATGTGAAATATGTAACGTCCCTTTAAAACTAAGTTTTAAAAAAAAAATCACGGCGAATTGCTAAAAACTATGAATTTTTTCGTCATAAAAATTTGATATGGTGTATTTGGTAATGTCAAATAAAGAACCTTAACGTTATAAGATTTAGGGGCAGTTGTGATGTTATCATGTAGTTTAGTTTATCCATTGTGTAAAACAGCTCTATTGCTGTCCTCTAATACATTTTAAATAACTTTTGTTAATGGGGCGCGTCCTTAATTTCAAATTCCCATCAGATGCCCATCCATTTTATGGATCGCGTCGATGGTCTCGTTGCCTGTATATCAACACCGAGTCTTTAATAAATATGTAGGCCTTTCTATTATACAAACCCTTTCTATTAAATTAGCTTCTGTTTGCATATGGCTGGCTGGCTGGGTGGCTGGCTGGCTGGCTGGTTGTCATGCAAATATCTTCTGACAGCTAACTGACGCACTTCCCGTCAAGCTATCGAGCTGAAACTTGGAACATGGACCCGTTGCAGATGACAACACATTCTTTCAAATTTTCAGCCTCACAACCCAACCCTCCCCCCCCCCCCAAAAAAAAAAATCAATTTTTGCTCAGTTATTCAATGGGAACATGAAGGAAAATTCCCGATAACTGCACAAAATGAAAAATGGGATTTTTTTTTTTTTTTTTTTTTTTAAATCTCATCAGGGGCGTGAAAAAAATGTGCTTTTCCGAGTGGTTTGTGGGGAGGGGTGGCACTAATTGGGACGCTTGTCAAGTACGTTACTTGTGTTCATGGTTTGTCGAATTTTCAGCCATATCCCACATTGTTCCATGGTACATTTTATAAAGAATTTGTTGTTATGAGGTGTTTAATCAACACTATCTGTTGTGACTTTGTCACACGCTGGATGACAGCAAACACACTCCAACGACCGCGTCATTCATCGAGTACCATCGTAATCCATAGATCAACATTAAACTTATAATGGCTTTTAAATGTGAATTTTATTTCCACCATTTGAGAGTAATTGACTCAATTTAGATATTATTTCACATGAGCGATAAGCCCGTGTCCTATTCATATTAAAAATCGATAAATCTCCACCCCCCGCCCGCCCCCCCCCACCACCAAAAAAAAAAAAAAAAAAAAACCGAAGAAAAAAAGAACCTTTCATAAAAAACCCACCAATATTTACCGCTCAAAAAAAAACATTTTTTTATTCACCACTCTAGGGCGTCTTATTCACCGACACTTAAACTATATACGATCAATACACAATAATTTAGATCAGGTGTCCTCAAACGCTGCAAAAGCTCTGTCAGGACAACGCTCCATCTGATTGGCTATCACACCGTTTGTATCCTTTGATACTTTTACCTGGCAGCAGGTAACATTTCCATTTGTATTAAATTATAATTTAAAAATCAACAATGTCTTTAAACTATTTCCCTGTCTAATGTGAGATTTTCGCGGCTGTGTTTAGGAAGAGGACACCCCCCGTGACACCAAGAGAGACCCCCACGAGACAATCCAAAGCAAAGTCCAAAAATTTCTCTATGGTTTATTCAAACTATCGTTCTTTTCCATGCCTGCCGGTAGTCACGCATGACCTGCCACCGAGTTCATAGAGCTTTTCTTTCTCAACCCAGGACTTATAGATCGTCTCACTGACGTCTTTCACCAGACTTCTGTAGGAATAATGATTCTTATAACATGACTTTCTAGCTAGCTTTCTTTGCTGTAAGTCACCGAAACGAGGGGCTGGTTAGTTTTTTATTTATATCTGCGACAGAGACTTATGTCTGACAGAGACTTTTGTGTGAAAGAGACTTTTGTCTGACAGAGGCTTTTGTCTGACAAGGAATTTTTCTGACTTCAAAGACCAATGCCTTACAACACAGGATGCAGCTAAAACCTATGTCTTACAAAATTGTCACCGAAGCAACAAAATAACTCACCATTAAAAATACAAGATCCTAGGATGTTAATCAGCTGAGATATGGACGTCTAATGACGTTAATGAGCTGAGATGTGGTCATCTAATGACGTTGTTTGTGGCGTCTCATTTACTTTCATTCATTTTTGTGGCGAATGAACTCTAGGTGACCCAAAGTTCAGTTCCACATTTAGGCTGTGGATAAATAAATATAGTCTCTCTTGAACCTTGGTTACAACTAACTAAAATCTATGGTCTGTATTATTATTATAATTCTGTATTATGTAGAAATATCGAGAAAGGAATACAGTGTATAAGTCCGTTCGAGAAGTATCTACGAAACAGGCTATATATACGCCTAAATAGATTGAGCGGCAAGAAGATCAGACTTGAGATATTATGAGCGTGTTCTATTTTTTGCTATAGAGCTTTGCTACGAGACAGAGATGTGTTTACTGTGTGTGTGTAGATTCCTTTTCATTATAGCTCCTTTTTAAAAAAGTGTATATTTTTCTACATTGTACCGGTACAAGCCAATCATTATACTTGTAAGTAAATAGCTTTAATTATATTTCTTTTTGATTATGTAATTTATAATTAACATAGTAAAATGTATTAAATGTAATTATCCCTGATTTGAGTATCGTAATTTTTTTATTGTATTTAACTTATGGTATCGTCTTTTGATGTGTACTTTTTGAGATAAAATAAATAAGAGATCAATTGCTCAATACTGATAACAGTACGTAACAACGTTAATTGGCAGAGATGTAGACGTCTAATGAGGTTAATGAGCTGAGAAGTGGACGTCTAATGAAGTTAATGAGCTGAGATGTGGACATCTAGTGACGTTGATGAGCTGAGATGTGGACGTCCAATGACGTTAATGAGCTGAGACGTAGACGTCTAATGGGTGCTTCATTTTATAGGGAGGGGGTGGGTGGGGACTGGCTGCTACGTTTGTTTAGCACAGCAGCTCGTGGGTAGTGTTGTGATAGCGTAACACAGATCTAAAGGTGGCAATGATTGGAAACAGACAGTTGTAAGCAAGTAAATATCATTAAAAATAATATTTGATTATTCGATACCATCTATCAGCCACGCTGAACAATTCGCCGATAGATCATCAATGGTATCCTGATTGGTGGCATTCACAGATGCTTGGTTAATTTTAAATTGTTAAACATTTGATTTACAAGTACAACATACAGAGAGCTCCCTATGTGGCTAGAGTTACCAGAGAGATACTTCTTGAGTTGTCTACTGTGCTTTGTTATATTTTCATTTCTACTGTTGGCTGAGGAAGGCTTTATGCCGAAACGTCCTTGTTTTTTGTCCTGTTATCTTATTCAAGCTTCACACATACCTCGTTTTGCTATTTTATTCCCTTATACCATTAAGTCATTATTTCCTATTTAGTAGTTTATGTAAACAAATTTCAAAACAACATCCCACATATTTTAGAAAAACAAAGAAATATTTATTCCGTTCATAAAACAATTTAGACAACCCATGCACACACATTCTACAATCAAGAAATTGTTCAGTTCCTCGCCCTTGACTTCGTTCTGCAATTTAATAGATACTTAAATGATTTTATACTCTCAAAATCCAGTCTACTTAAATCCCGTAAAAAGCCAAGCCCAGGGATCCCCGAAAGGTTTAGATGCCTCCCTGGTTGCAAGAGGCAGAAATTGCAAGTAGTTTAATGAGTAATGGACAGAGATTAATAGTTAAGGACTTGCTTATTTATTTTTTAAATACTGATATAGAGTTGTGATTTTAAAAATTGCTAATATTGAAGTATTTTAGTCAAGAATATATTATAGAATCCTGCCGGTATAAGTGTAAATTTTATTTCAATATATTTTATCAGCCTGCCGTTACAATCTCAAATAAAAATTAACCTCTATTTGCAAAGATTACATCATGAGATGCAGAAGGAAAAACAGAAAGTATAATAACATCGTGGTAATAAATACATATTAAATTACGGGAGACTCACTGGAGGTGGAGCTAACTCAAAGTCATGTTTCGTTTTCTTGTCATAATACAAAATAAGTGTTTCATGACTCAACATAATGTACCGACATACGCATCAAATTACGTAATGCACACACCCCCGCACGTCTGTAATAAATCTCTAAAAGAAAAGATTAACATAAGAAATTAAATTTTGTACTAAAATATGTTTAACAGACCTGTCCTTAATTAATTAGTAGGAAAATCCTTAACAATCTAAATCTTGGGCATCCGAAATAAGAGATTTAAATGAAAACGAAAAAAAAAAAAAGAACTGTTTCAGTAATAAAGTATATTAATATATCTAAATATAAACATCGTAAAACGTCTCACTCAGCATTCTGGACTCAGCATTTTTAAATATCGCTTCTATATGTTGGATCAAAACTTGGGTTTAAAAATAAAATATATTTAAAAAAGGGGAAAAAAACTATTTGACAAATATTTACAGATGAACAAAAGAAATATATTATAATATGACCCAGGAGAGGAATGAGGAGTTACCTGAACTATGTGTTATAGAACAGAATAAGACCATATTCGAACGCTGGAGTCGATATGTACAAAGCACAGTTGGAGGCAAAGTCAATAAAACAAAGTCATTAAATGGAGTCGAAACTCCCCCACATGGCTGCAGTGCTCCCACCACATGGCTGCAGTGCTCCCACCACATGGCTGCAGTGCTCCCACCAAATGGCTGCAGTGCTCCCACCACATGGCTGCAGTACTCCCACCACATGACTGCAGTACTCCCACCACATGACTGCAGTGTTCGAACACCCACAAGGGAAGTAATTCATGTTACCATTAAATTTTACCCAACAAAATAAAAAATGAAATCTTTAAAATGTACGAACAAATGACAAATTTGGACAAATTAACTGCAATACCAATATGTATAAATTAAATACAACATAAACATTTATAATTGCATGTTCAAGCATGGGCTGGTAATCAATTGTCATTACCTTGGCATTCATTGGTGGCTTAAAAAAAATGAGAATGTCGCTTTTCATAAAAAAATAATATTTTCTTGAGAACAAAAAAACAAACCAAATGAAGGCACGAAGAGGTTTCTTTGGAATATATTACATATTTTGGCATGTATTTATAGTAACTATTTTGGGAAAGATAACGGATAAAAAGATTTTCAAGTTTTCACAATGTCACAAGAAATATGTGACAATGAGAATCGTGACATTTCAAAATAGCAATGGAATAGGAAGGAAGGCACTACTGTGTTGTGTATACAATACTTAATTTACTAGCCTATGAAATAACAATGAAAAAGATGTCTTCTAACGGTTGTCTCCTTTAAAGTATCGGTTGAGAACCTTTGAGATGGGAAGATCACGATGTGATAATGAGACGAATGTCGACTAAACAAGCGACCAGGCAAGTTCACATAATGCAACGCCGTGATAATATCATGATAAGAGAATGATAATAAATAAACGCATTTAAATGTATTTATTTTTTTTTTGGTAAGGTGCTCATTTGACATATTCAAACGGACAACATAATTAATTCTTTCATTCTGTTTATAGAAATTATTTCAATATCAATCATTCCAAGGAAGATAATCTTCTTCCACAGTGTGCTGCGTCATAGACGAAGTATCCTTTGTATCGTGTATATCGTCATTCCAAACGCCAAACAAGGGATGGAGGCAATTTGAAGTAATTGGGTGCACTTTTGGCTTCGGGACAATAAAGGTTGGGAGCCACTGATTAAGACAGAGACTCGATATGGACACGAAATCAGAAGGCCTGCAATTTTACAATGATAGTAAATCAAGTTTTATTGGACTCGACACAGCGTTGCCCATCATCCATTATTTCATACGGATCTCTAAAGCTTTCTAAATCCATATCTTACTTTTTCGGGCCGATAATGGAGAGTTACAGGAACTCGAGGTAGGACTTACATAAGTGACAAACAAAAAAAAAAAAAAAAAAAAAGAA
>CAXITT010000264.1:878400-970335 GCA_964033795.1 Lymnaea stagnalis
GGGGGGGGGGGGGGAATCGATTAACTTTCTAGGGGGGGGGGCAAAAAAATTTTAGTAATGTTTTAATGTAGTTTTAATTTACTGTAGCGTATATGTATCGTGAACGAACGGACAGGACATCAGCTTAGTTACTTTCACATTATTTTCTCTTTACTTTAATACATTTTTTGTCTATTTTTGTCTCCAATCAATCCAGGGGGGGGGGCAAGTTCCCCCCTTGCTCCCCTGCGGGCGCCCATGGGTGGGTGAATATACATCTCTTTTTGTTGTTTTGGTTACACGTTGTTCTTTATTTCATAAATGTATTTTATTTTAATGTCATGATTATGTCTCTTTTGATTAAATTTTTATGTACAGCGCGGTGAGCCCAGCCCTAGGCTGGGGTACCGCGCTATATAAGACCCCTTATTATTATTATATTTGAAGGTCACTAGGTCTGGCTATAAAACAAATGATGTATGTTAGTGTATCATGGAAGGTCGCTAGATCTACGCTCTAAAACAGATGACCTTTGGCAGTTTGTCATGGAAGGTCACTAGACCTAGGCTCTAAAACAAATGATCTATGTTAGTGTGTAATGGAAGGTCACTAGATCTAAGCTCTAAAATAGATGACTTATGTTAGCGTGACCTCGCGTCTTTTCTGAGGCAGTGGTATCTGAGAGCGACGTAGCCTGGAATGTCTCTAAGTCTTGTAAAGTTAACATAAAAGTCTTACCTTCTGCGCAGATGGCAACAGAGCATCGATCTATTGGAGGGGTGGGAAACTGGTAGACCGTGATACCACTGCACACAGATATCCTCACAGGGGTTCTCAACACGCAACAATCGTATTTGCCTTCAAGACGAAAGTAATATGTTTTTTGGTATCAGAAGTGGCAAAGCATAGGTGATAGTAAAAATCTATATAGCATACTTAGAACAAGACCACACAAAAAAAGAGGCAGAGAAAGCAATAGTCATCAGTAGCACATAATGTTAACAATGTTTATTGAACGAAGATTGCCCTTACCCAATATATTGTAAGAGCCACATAAAAATGCTTCAGTGATGTCTCCCTCTTTTGGAAGTGATTGGTTTAATTCCAGTCTCATGGCGACCTTAGCTCCGCATTTGTTGTTCTATGGATTCAAGCATGACAAATATCACAACAATGTGTTCTTCAAGACGAGGTCTTTTGAAGTGTTTAAAAGTTGGACTACAAAGTTTTCCTAAGCGTTGAGTATAGCTGATGCCCCATTGAATTTGGCTACTTGTTGTACATAAGGAACCCGATGCCTCAATGAAATTTCCTACTGGTTTTACACAATTTACCAGATGCCTGATTGAAATTGCCTACTTGATGTACACAATGTACCCCATGCCCGATTGAAATTGCCTACTGGTTGTACACAATGTACCCAATGCCCGATTGACATTGCCTGCTGGTTGTACACAATGTACACCATGCCCGATTGAGCCTACATAACCTAGTCGGAGCATACATAACCTAGTGGGAGCATACATAACCTAGAGGGAGCATACATAACCTAGAGGGAGCATACATAATCTAGTGGGAGCATACATAGCCTAGAGGGAGCATACATAACCTAGAGGGAGCATACATAACCTAGAGGGAGCATACATAACCTAGTGGGAGCATACATAACCTATTGGGAGCCTACATAACCTAGTGGGAGCCTACATAACGACGTGGGAGCCTATATAACCTAATGGGTGTCTACATAACCTAGTGGGAGCCTACATAACCACGTGGGAGCCTATATAACCTAATGGGTGTCTACATAACCTAGAGGGAGCATACATTACCTAGTGGGAGCCTACATAACCTAGTTGGAGCCTACATAATCTAGTGGGAGCCTACTTAACCTAGTGGGAACATACATAACTTAATGGGGGCCTACATAACCTAGTGGGGGCGTATATAAGCTAAAGGGTGCCTACATAACATAATGTCGGCCTACATAACCTAGTGGGAGCCTACATAACCTAGTGGGAACATACATAACCTAGTGGGAGCCTACATAACCTATTGGGAGCCTACATAACCTAGTGGGAGCCTGCATAACCTAGTGGGAACATACATAACCTAATGAGAGCCTACATAACCTAGTGGGGGCGTATATAAGCTAATGGGTGCCTACATAACATAATGTCGGCCTACATAACCTAGTGGGGGCCTACATAACCTAAATTGGGGCCTACATAACCTAATGGGGGCCTTTGTAACATATTTGGGTTCTAAATAACCTAGTGAGAGCCTCACATAACCTACTGGGGGCCTAAATAACCAGTGATTTTCAAAATCTTTAAAACCTAGTTGGAGCCTACATAACCTTATAGCAGCCTACGTTACCTAGTGGGAGCTACAAAATCTAGTTGGAGCCTAGTAAGGGCCTATGTTACATATTGGGGGTCTATAAAACCTAGTGGGAGCCCCACATATTCTAGTAGGGGCCTAAATAACCAGTGATTATCAAAATCTTTGAAACCTATTTGGAGCCTTCATATGCTAGTGTGGGCCTATGTAACATAGTGGGGTTGTATATAGCCTAGTGGGGGCCTTACAAAACCTGGTGGGAGCTTAAATAACTGGTGATATTCAAAATCATTAAAACATTTCATGGTCCATTTGACAATAGAGCAAAAAGACAAGAGACAGTCGAAGAGATCACCTCGGCCAATGAAACATTCTCTCTTTCCTCCACCTTCAGATAATTAAATACGCACAACAGGCCGCGAACATCTAGTTTCGGTACACGATCTGTGTGTCTTTGAAAAAATAAAAACCAGTGTCTGTTTGTCTTTGACAAAATAAACACCAGTCTCTGTGTGTCATCGACAAAATAAAATCCAGTGTCTGTGTGTCTTTGACAAAATAAACACCAATGTTTGTGTGTCTTTGACAAAATAAACACCAATATTTGTGGGTCTTTGACAAAATAAACACCAATGTTTGTGCGTCTTTGACAAAATAAACACCAGTCTCTGTTGGCGTTTGAAAACTTGTTGATTTTGGGTTCGATCTTGACAATGAGCGGTTTCATAATCTAGGTCGATTATGGTATCTAACAATGAACGTTGATTTGTATTGGTCATTCCAACATAATCTAGGTCTATGCTGTCGACACGAACGATAGATTACACTCTCTATCAATGAAAGACGATCTATAAGATTCATCAATTGAATGATAATTAAAAAAGAAATAGCAATTCGATGAAACTCATAAAAAAAGGAAAAATTGTAGACCATCAAAAAAAATGTGAATACTTCCATAAAATATCTCTGTTAACCGTTTGGCTCTCAGATATAAATTGTGTCAGTTTTAGTTATTACTAAAATGCAATATATTGTCTAAGAAGATAAACCACTGCTTGTTCTGGTTGACATTTTTAAAAAATATTCTTTTTATATTCTACTTATTAAAAACTGAAATTGTAGCCGAAATGTTAAACACTGCATAATTCTGCGGACATGTTTTCATGTGATCACAGCTTCCGTAGTTAGAGAAAATCTCTACTTGCTTTCTTAACTGCACTGGAAGCTTCTCGCCAACAAATGGGTTTGAAAAAAAAAATTTGACAAACATCTACTTGAATAGAACCAGCTTTATTGGCAACTTCCAGCTTTTGGACTTACCTTAATGCACTCGGTGGGAACATTGGTGTACGCCCCTTTCACTCTGAATGCGTACCACTTCCCCACCTCTAACACGTCCCTGTCGCAGTAGTCAGGTTTAGCTGTGCTGGACACGGCGCGCCAATCGTCTTCTACAACGTTAAAATCTGAGCATAGATCTGCAAATAGAAAAGGGTCATTGAAATACTTCTGGTGAATCCTTGGTTTCGTTTTCTTAAAGAGAATCCCACTATTTCAAAACAAAGGAAACCAGAATTAAGCCTTACATGTTGATGCTTGTCACCTTTATATCTCTCTCCTATATAAAACTATATCTTAACATATATGCTGGACTGTCACTCCTCCTGTAGCCCATATGAAAAACTGTCTAATGTTTCGAACGATTCTTCAAACTGAAACATGTCTCGTTTTCTGACCCGATTCCCCCAAGTGTCCATGCATTAATTTACATTAATGACATTTAAAAAAAAAAAAAAAATTAAATTATAAATAGAGGCACAAAATAAAGTGCAATCCAATGTTTGAACTAGATTCTGATTCAGTGTTAAACATGCCGTGGACTCACATTCCGTGGTGCTGGCCTCGTCATGGACATCTCCCGTCCTTGCTAGCACTGATGGAGGTAGCGTAGGCTCTGCAGGATCTGTTACAATGAGATCAAACATTTAAAGTTTAGATGATTTATTGCATTTTTATTTTAATATTTTGTCCCCCAATGTTCGCTACTTGTAAACATGCAAGGGCTTTAAGGGGGGATGGGGGTGGGGTTGATTCTAGGAGTCTTGGCACTAGGCATGGCAGCAGTGTCTATTGGGAAATGTTATCAAAACTTGTTGACCTTTTTTTTATAAAGCTGATGAATAATTCTCCATGCCCGTAATCTTTTTTTACTATAATTAAGTCCCCAATCCATTCCCCCCCCTCCCCACCCCGAGGATGACAAATTTTAAAAAAATCTAAAAACATATCTCCACACACAATAAGTTACCGTATGACGACATTTAACTATCCTAGTGAGACACGGTTTGTTACTGCGTGTTACTCTGTTGTTGTTTTTGTTTTGTTTTTTTTTTTAAAAAGGGTGGATGGGGGGGGGGGCGGGGTTCATGGAGCTCTTCTGGATGTTGCATCGTAAGGACCGACATAGGCTGGAACTTCACATCGTCCGGGGGGGGGGGGGGGGGGGGGGGGGGGGGGGGGGGTGATCCCCTTTTAGAGCAGCGCTCCTCAACCTATGGGTCTCGACCTCTTTGGGGGTCGAACGACCCTTACACAGGGTTCGTTTAAGACAATAGGAAAACATAATATATTTATGAAGTAGCAACGAAAATAATTGTATGGGGGGTCACCACAACGCGAAGAACTACTTTTAAGGGTCGCAGCATTAGGAAGATTGAGATCCACTGTTTCTATTACACGGCGTGTGAATTGCTGATCGCTGCCCCTCGTCTCAAAATTGTTTCCTTTGTATATTATGTCATCGTGCGTGACGTCACTAGATCTAAGGTCTAAAACAGATGACCTATGATAGTGTATCGTGGAAGGTCACTAGATCTAAGCTCTAAGACAAATGATCTATGTCAGTGTATATCTTATGTGGTGGGGTGGGTGCATGGGCGCCCGCAGAAAACTTTCTAGGGGGGGGGGGAATCGATTAACTTTCTAGGGGGGGGGGGCAAAAAAATTTTAGTAATGTTTTAATGTAGTTTTAATTTACTGTAGCGTATATGTATCGTGAACGAACGGACAGGACATCAGCTTAGTTACTTTCACATTATTTTCTCTTTACTTTAATACATTTTTTGTCTATTTTTGTCTCCAATCAATCCAGGGGGGGGGGGCAAGTTCCCCCCTTGCTCCCCTGCGGGCGCCCATGGGTGGGTGAATATACATCTCTTTTTGTTGTTTTGGTTACACGTTGTTCTTTATTTCATAAATGTATTTTATTTTAATGTCATGATTATGTCTCTTTTGATTAAATTTTTATGTACAGCGCGGTGAGCCCAGCCCTAGGCTGGGGTACCGCGCTATATAAGACCCCTTATTATTATTATATTTGAAGGTCACTAGGTCTGGCTATAAAACAAATGATGTATGTTAGTGTATCATGGAAGGTCGCTAGATCTACGCTCTAAAACAGATGACCTTTGGCAGTTTGTCATGGAAGGTCACTAGACCTAGGCTCTAAAACAAATGATCTATGTTAGTGTGTAATGGAAGGTCACTAGATCTAAGCTCTAAAATAGATGACTTATGTTAGCGTGACCTCGCGTCTTTTCTGAGGCAGTGGTATCTGAGAGCGACGTAGCCTGGAATGTCTCTAAGTCTTGTAAAGTTAACATAAAAGTCTTACCTTCTGCGCAGATGGCAACAGAGCATCGATCTATTGGAGGGGTGGGAAACTGGTAGACCGTGATACCACTGCACACAGATATCCTCACAGGGGTTCTCAACACGCAACAATCGTATTTGCCTTCAAGACGAAAGTAATATGTTTTTTGGTATCAGAAGTGGCAAAGCATAGGTGATAGTAAAAATCTATATAGCATACTTAGAACAAGACCACACAAAAAAAGAGGCAGAGAAAGCAATAGTCATCAGTAGCACATAATGTTAACAATGTTTATTGAACGAAGATTGCCCTTACCCAATATATTGTAAGAGCCACATAAAAATGCTTCAGTGATGTCTCCCTCTTTTGGAAGTGATTGGTTTAATTCCAGTCTCATGGCGACCTTAGCTCCGCATTTGTTGTTCTATGGATTCAAGCATGACAAATATCACAACAATGTGTTCTTCAAGACGAGGTCTTTTGAAGTGTTTAAAAGTTGGACTACAAAGTTTTCCTAAGCGTTGAGTATAGCTGATGCCCCATTGAATTTGGCTACTTGTTGTACATAAGGAACCCGATGCCTCAATGAAATTTCCTACTGGTTTTACACAATTTACCAGATGCCTGATTGAAATTGCCTACTTGATGTACACAATGTACCCCATGCCCGATTGAAATTGCCTACTGGTTGTACACAATGTACCCAATGCCCGATTGACATTGCCTGCTGGTTGTACACAATGTACACCATGCCCGATTGAGCCTACATAACCTAGTCGGAGCATACATAACCTAGTGGGAGCATACATAACCTAGAGGGAGCATACATAACCTAGAGGGAGCATACATAATCTAGTGGGAGCATACATAGCCTAGAGGGAGCATACATAACCTAGAGGGAGCATACATAACCTAGAGGGAGCATACATAACCTAGTGGGAGCATACATAACCTAGTGGGAGCATACATAACCTAGTGGGAGCCTACATAACCTAGTGGGAGCCTACATAACCTAGTGGGAGCCTACATAACCTAGTGGGAGCCTACATAACCTATTGGGAGCCTACATAACCTAGTGGGAGCCTGCATAACCTAGTGGGAACATACATAACCTAATGAGAGCCTACATAACCTAGTGGGGGCGTATATAAGCTAATGGGTGCCTACATAACATAATGTCGGCCTACATAACCTAGTGGGGGCCTACATAACCTAAATTGGGGCCTACATAACCTAATGGGGGCCTTTGTAACATATTTGGGTTCTAAATAACCTAGTGAGAGCCTCACATAACCTACTGGGGGCCTAAATAACCAGTGATTTTCAAAATCTTTAAAACCTAGTTGGAGCCTACATAACCTTATAGCAGCCTACGTTACCTAGTGGGAGCTACAAAATCTAGTTGGAGCCTAGTAAGGGCCTATGTTACATATTGGGGGTCTATAAAACCTAGTGGGAGCCCCACATATTCTAGTAGGGGCCTAAATAACCAGTGATTATCAAAATCTTTGAAACCTATTTGGAGCCTTCATATGCTAGTGTGGGCCTATGTAACATAGTGGGGTTGTATATAGCCTAGTGGGGGCCTTACAAAACCTGGTGGGAGCTTAAATAACTGGTGATATTCAAAATCATTAAAACATTTCATGGTCCATTTGACAATAGAGCAAAAAGACAAGAGACAGTCGAAGAGATCACCTCGGCCAATGAAACATTCTCTCTTTCCTCCACCTTCAGATAATTAAATACGCACAACAGGCCGCGAACATCTAGTTTCGGTACACGATCTGTGTGTCTTTGAAAAAATAAAAACCAGTGTCTGTTTGTCTTTGACAAAATAAACACCAGTCTCTGTGTGTCATCGACAAAATAAAATCCAGTGTCTGTGTGTCTTTGACAAAATAAACACCAATGTTTGTGTGTCTTTGACAAAATAAACACCAATATTTGTGGGTCTTTGACAAAATAAACACCAATGTTTGTGCGTCTTTGACAAAATAAACACCAGTCTCTGTTGGCGTTTGAAAACTTGTTGATTTTGGGTTCGATCTTGACAATGAGCGGTTTCATAATCTAGGTCGATTATGGTATCTAACAATGAACGTTGATTTGTATTGGTCATTCCAACATAATCTAGGTCTATGCTGTCGACACGAACGATAGATTACACTCTCTATCAATGAAAGACGATCTATAAGATTCATCAATTGAATGATAATTAAAAAAGAAATAGCAATTCGATGAAACTCATAAAAAAAGGAAAAATTGTAGACCATCAAAAAAAATGTGAATACTTCCATAAAATATCTCTGTTAACCGTTTGGCTCTCAGATATAAATTGTGTCAGTTTTAGTTATTACTAAAATGCAATATATTGTCTAAGAAGATAAACCACTGCTTGTTCTGGTTGACATTTTTAAAAAATATTCTTTTTATATTCTACTTATTAAAAACTGAAATTGTAGCCGAAATGTTAAACACTGCATAATTCTGCGGACATGTTTTCATGTGATCACAGCTTCCGTAGTTAGAGAAAATCTCTACTTGCTTTCTTAACTGCACTGGAAGCTTCTCGCCAACAAATGGGTTTGAAAAAAAAAATTTGACAAACATCTACTTGAATAGAACCAGCTTTATTGGCAACTTCCAGCTTTTGGACTTACCTTAATGCACTCGGTGGGAACATTGGTGTACGCCCCTTTCACTCTGAATGCGTACCACTTCCCCACCTCTAACACGTCCCTGTCGCAGTAGTCAGGTTTAGCTGTGCTGGACACGGCGCGCCAATCGTCTTCTACAACGTTAAAATCTGAGCATAGATCTGCAAATAGAAAAGGGTCATTGAAATACTTCTGGTGAATCCTTGGTTTCGTTTTCTTAAAGAGAATCCCACTATTTCAAAACAAAGGAAACCAGAATTAAGCACAAAATATAATATATTCATCAACCTTATGTTGCGACTTTTTCAACCCTCTAATTTTCAAGACGTATTCATATACTTCCGGAATCAATTGCGTATCTTTCTATTGATTTTTTTTTAACGGTCCTTAAAAGCTCTGCTTTTAACGTAACGGATTTAGAAATCATAAATGCAACATCGTGGTTGAACAGAAATGCGCAATTGTACCATAAGCGCACGTTTCACGCCTACCACCGGAACCAAGTATGCTGAAAAAGTGGGAGTCCGTCATATATATAGTGTACG
This sequence comes from Lymnaea stagnalis, assembly GCA_964033795.1. NCBI lineage: Eukaryota > Metazoa > Mollusca > Gastropoda > Lymnaeidae > Lymnaea > Lymnaea stagnalis. The sequence goes on from CAXITT010000264.1 coordinate 887,577, forward strand.
ATTCAAAGAATCATATTTTTAATTTCAACCGCTCATACACATTTGTTCATTTATTTTTTTTTTTTACTAGGGAAGCAAATAGATTTTGAGGGTCTCTGGTACCACGTTCAACCTCATTGCAACTTGACTTTTAAATTCTGCCCCCCCCCCCCAACAAAACAAAATATTTAAAAAGAAACCTATTTTATTTCAACCGCTCATACTCTTTTGTTCATTTTTTTTTTTTTTTTACTAGGGAAGCAAATAGATTTTGAGGGTCTCTGGTACCACGTTCAACCTCATTGCAACTTGACTTTTAAATTCTGCCCCCCCCCCCCAACAAAACAAAATATTTAAAAAGAGACCTAGCAGATGCTAAACTTGCAATTAAGGTCATCGTTATTTGCTATGTCCAGAGGTGGACCACGACAGAATCTATATATAGTATACAGAAAACCAGTTGAAGAGGATTTTGTCGCTCCATCCCTAATTCACAATGACAAAATGCCTAAATGGGGGTGGGGGGGGGAAGAGGGGGGGGGGCTTTCACTGCCTATCTCTCTTCTTTCCCCCCGTAACAAGTTAGTTTCGTACCTAGTTGCATTGCTGTTTTTATTTCTTGCTCAAAAGTCTGAACGTGTCGCAAAAAAAAAAGTTTTTAAGAGTAGACCACGTTACAAGTACAAGACAGAAAACAAAAAAGACTTCCAGGAATATGACAGATTTTATAATTAGCCTGAGCTCTCCTATTTACGACTCAAGTGTTTTTTTCAGCTCTAAGTGGCTGGCTGCTTATCAGACTCCATAGTGAGCCGGTGAGGAGGGTGGGTGGGCGGTCAGGAGGTTGGGAGGGCGTTGAGGAGGACACAAGGATGGAAGGGTGATAAGTAGGACAATAACTAGCAATGCAAGACCCAACACAGAGGTTCTGGAAATGTAACAACCCGAGGGGCCCTTTCATAAATAATAACACTGTCCTCCAAAAAATTCCGTGCCTCCAATGTGAGACATGTGTCTATATTTGACGGGCTGATTCCAAGAAATGGCGCCAATCTTTCCCCCATCAGATCTATTGAACATTTGTCATTCTTTTAAACATAACGCATTATATTAATTATTTAAAGAAAAGTGGCATGCATGAACATATAGTTAGTTTATTTCAAAAGATAATATTTTATGAAGACTTCACAGTAAAATTCTTCACAAATGCAACTCCTTTCATTAGACTTTATAAGATAGGATCTACCAGGAAAATCCCGAAAGAGATTTCAACAAAAATCTTCATCATATGTCCATTCATCATATGTCCATTCATCATATGTCCATTCATCATATGTCCATTCATCATATGTCCATTCATCATATGTCCATTCCATCTACCTTGGTTGCCGCTGCATGCGTTTGTCGTGTTAAAATCAGCAATGATTAAAATTACGTCCCTGAATGTGTGGGAGCATTTCATGAGGATGGCGATGTCTCAGAGGCATCATTTGTTACACACGTAACAATGTCAGTCCAAATGAAGATTGCACGTTTTTTTTTAAATTAAATTATTTACCTGTTGTGCTTTATTATAAGCATCAATGAAATAACAGGTGTAAATTTCAGAGGCCAAGTACAAATATCTAGGTGAGCTGTTAATTAAGGTTACATATCAATGTCAGGTGGCATATCAACATAATGTATTGAAGTGAATGGCAATGTTCAGTGTTAGATGTCAATTTAAGATGTCTGTGTCATGCAAAACATAAAACAAGATAGACTTTTAGTTATTTATTATTTTTTTTTTTTTAAAGATGAAAATAGGTATCACAATGAAAAGTTTCTTTCATAAAAAAAAATAAATTGTTTCGTAGTGCGATTCGGTGCGCAGTCTAAATCTTAGTGTTGGTATTTGTTATTTGGTTTCTGCTGTTGTTGGTGTTGTAAGTAAAGTTGCTATTGTTGTTGTGTGTTGATGTTGTTAGATAGTTGCAGTCGTTGGTGTTATTTGGTTTCTGATGTTGTTCATAGTTGTTGTTTTCTTCACCGACCGACGCATTGCCGCCATGGATTTGCACGCAACATTTTGACGGAGGAAAAGAAAGTTCCTTCGGAAAATTCTCAAAGTATCGCCATCAAATCTGCTGACCTTACAAGATCACACCTTTCTTGCACTATACATTACTTACATTACCTTTTTTAAGTTTAACGCTCTCATTGCAAGCACCTTAGTGACATAAAGTACTCACAAATACAATATATTTCACCATTTTTACGAATCTTTCGCGTAATCTTTAAGTACAAACTCATAACTTGTCTCATCAGCCATTGACTACACACACAAAAAAAAAAAAATGTTGTACTCACCCCCTCTGGCGGACGGCAGCATCGCGCAACTCATTATTAGGACAAATATCGACAGGCTCTGCATGATGGCCTTCAGGTCAGACATGCCAAATCCACGAAATCTGACAACGACTCTGGCACCGAGGTCCCGGCGTGGGGCCATTGTTCGAACCACTCCTTCCCTCTGACAAGCTGGACTCTGGTTGCTGTGACGTCACCCGGCCGGCCCGCCCCTCTTATCGTGACCAAGTGGCTCGGTGGGGTTATTCCCCAGGCCGCTGAGTTACAGTGCTCTACTCTAATTAACTCTTAAGAAACACGTTGGGCATATGCATCTCAGTAGTAACTTGTCGTCTGCTCCAGTCGTGAGAACATGTTCTTCCTGACGTCTTTGGCTTAAGGATTGAACTGTCACCAATCGAAGGATGAGATGTATTTTCTAAATGGAGTAGCTACACTCTAAAAAACAAACAAAAAATTAATTTATTGTTAATTATATGAGTTCCCCGACTTGTAAATTTCAGACTGGGGGAAAAAGTGGGGGTGGGGGCGGCGCTGAAGACTAACAGAAGATTCTTGAGACTAAATACGCAGACCAGAGGTTCTTAGCAAATATCCCGTCAAGCCCTGTGGATACTGGTGGCTGAGCCAGGAGTTGCGGGAAGACCCATGCATAAGGGATGTTTATTTCATTACAATACCTTTTTTATCCATGGGAGGGAGTGCGGGATCAGTTTTGAAATCGAGAGGGGGTTCGGAGCTGCAAAAAAAAAACAAAGGTTGAGAGCCACTAAGGTACAGCGATAGTGTGTACGACCACTGCACAGCTGGGTCATTGAGAAGTAAGGAGTCCGAAAGCAGTCAACGTCTAACGGCACTTTAAACCTCCTTCGCGTTTCTCTTTTAATGACGCAATACTCCTCTAGTTCCAGGTCAGTTTCAATATTGAGTGGCCACCGCAGTCATCAACAGGCGAGACTTAACCCTCAAGAAGTGTAGCCGTGAACAAATTATATAGTTTGTTATTGACGCTTGCAACATCTCATCGTCCTGCTGTAATATAACTTAATTTGCTTGTTTTTTTTTGGGTTATTTTTCTGAACCCACAAATGAGATTGGAAGTGGGATTTACGAGGTTAACAGTTCGCTTTTGGTCACACTTTAGTCAAATAACTTAACCTCATNATATATATATATATTTAAATATATACAGTTGTGTTATAAATTTTGGACATTTTTAATTTTAAATTTATATTTAATCTACATAACTTATTTTGTTTATGAAAATTAAAAAAAAAAAAAAATACAGAAGGCACCTTATAAAAAAGCCATCAAAAGTATTTGCAATGGACCTAAAATAAAATGCCACCCCACCCTCCCCCACCAAAAGACACAAAGCCGACCAGGACGTTACTGCCGTCCACATTCATCTTAATACACCAGCGCGCACTCATATGTAAACAACAAAAACAAACATATTTATTTGTTAAAATAAATGTTGAACAAATCGTGTTAATCACTATGATGTTTGAAATTTGCATTGATATTCCAGTTGGAGATCCGTGTTAGCTCGTTAGCACAAAATATGACACACGACTTGAAATCACGCACGGTTAAAACAACTTTTGACTTATTTTCAAAAGAAGCTCAAACTTTTAAAAAGTATTTATTTAATTTCTATAAGTACTTTCGTTATAAACAGCACAATTAAACTAACCTACAGTTCCTTAACTGGTGTAGGTATCCTGTCATCAAATAGGAAAATTTTTAAAAGCTAAGAAATATTCGTTCAAAGTCCATGAAGATTACAGGTCCCAGACACATTCAGATTCTACTGAAACAAAGAAGCATCTCTGACATATTTGTAGTGCAAGGGGTAATAACTATAATTAAATACATCGCTGATTAGTGTTCCTTGTGACCGCCGCCTAGAAAGCGATGGCCCGCCCCCAAGTTCACAACCAAGTATCGTTGCGTCACCAGCGTGTTCCCCCCTTCTCCCCAACCTTGTATGTTTCTAGTGTGCACCAAGTGACGTCATTGTGGCATGAGTAGAGCATTGGTGGGATGTGTGATGGGTCCACAGTAAAAGAGATGGGTTTCAAACAAACAAACAAAAAATCAAATATACACCGAATAGAAAAAACACGATGGACGATACAAAAAATGGACACTTTGCTATAAAGCGTTCGATAGACCAACACTATACCTTGTGTACTACCCTATACCCTGTGTACTACCCTATACCCTGTGCACCACACTATACCATGTGTACCACCCAATACCCTGTAAACAACATTTTACCCTGTGTACCACTCTGTATACCACCCTTTACCCTGTGTACCACTATATCCCGTGTACCATCCTTTACCCTGTGTACCTCCCTTTACCCTGTGTACAGCCCTATATCCTGTGTACCAACCTTTACCCTGTGTACAACCCTATACCCGGTGTACCACCCTTTACCCTGGGTACAACCCTATATCCTGTGTACCAACCTTTACCCTGTGTACCACCCTATACCCGGTGTACCATTATTTACTCAGAATACCACCCTTTACCCTGTGTACCACCCTATACCCTGTGTACGTACTCTATACCCTGTGTACCATTATTTACCCTGTATACAAACCTTTACACTGTGTACCACCCTTTACCCTGTGTACCATGCATTATCCTCTGTAACATCCTTTACCCTGTATACCATCCCTCACCCTGAATACCACCCTTTTCCCTGTGTACCACCCTATATCCTGTGTACAATCCTTTACCCCGTATACCATCTTTTACCCTGTGTACCACCCTTTTCCCTGTGTACCACCCTATATCCTGTGTACCACCCTATATCATGTGTACCATCCTTTACCCCGTATACCACTCTTTACCCTGTGTACCACCCTATACCCTGTGTACCACCCTATATCCTGTGTACCAACCTTTACCCTGTATACCATTCTTTACCCTGTGTACCAACCTATACCCTGTGTACCACCCTATATCCTGTGTACCATCCTTTACCCTGTATACCATCCTTTACCCTGAATACCATCCTTTACCCTGTATACCATCCTTTACCCTGTATACCACCCTTTACCCAGTGTACCACCCTATACTACCCTAGATCCTGTGTGCCATCCTTTACCCTGTATACAATCCTTTACCCTTTGAACCACCCTATATCCTGTGTACCACCCTATATCATGTGTACCATCCTTTACCCCGTATACCACTCTTTACCCTGTGTACCACCCTATACCCTGTGTACCACCCTATATCCTGTGTACCATCCTTTACCCTGTATACCATTCTTTACCCTGTGCACCGACCTATACCCTGTGTACCACCCTATATTCTGTGTACCACCCTATACCCTGTATACCACCCTATACTCTGTGTACCACCTATACCCTGTGCACCACCCTATACCCTGTGTACTACCCTATATCCTGTGTACCACAGGGTACTAACATCTTGTACCACGATATTCTCACGCCGAGCTATATGCGTACAGAAATGAGTATTAAGTTCAAGGCGATCTGACAGCAGGGACGTCATTTTGATAGGGCAGGGTGGGGCATTTGTCCACCCCCTCCCTTGAATTTGTAGGTTTTATTTAAATTGCTATAAACTGTGGCGCTTCCAGTAATAAACAACTGAACAGGCCAACCAGTATTGTCCCCCCACCCCAACATTAAAAAAAACTGAAATGACATTATGTCCATATGTGGTCAGTAGACTTTATGTCCATCTGCGTCAGTAGACATTATCTTCATCTGTGGTCATTAGACCCTATCTTCCCCTAGTGTTGGGCAATCTTCTATTTTTTTAAAACCATCTATATCACCGATCAAAGTTCAAGAGATCATTTCATCAATTACATGCTGACAGCAACATTCATACCCCTATACTCCAGGTCCCCACACACCAGTTCCTCACACACCAGGTACTCACACTCCAGATCCCCACACTCCAAGTCCTAACAATCCAGGACCTCACACTCCAGGTTCCCATACTCCAGGTCCTCACACTCCAGGTCCTCACACTCCAGGTCCTCACACTCCAGGTCTTCACATTTCAGGTCCTCACACTCCAGATCTCCACCTCACGTTCCCCAGAACGTTTCCTCTTTACATTCAGGGGCGGTAATTTCGGACCAATGCAGAGTTGTTGTTTTTTTTGTTTTTTTTTTTTTTTTGTAGGAGGGGGCGTCTTATATCTCAGCCTGACAAGGCCAACCCTGTCAGGTTGTCACGAATTCTAGTTACGCCACTTATGGCAACAAATGCTCAACAATTATAACGGACTATTCCATAAATATTCTTTATCATCTCCCCCCTCCCCCCTCTCCTCCCAACCCACCAACGTAAAACATTAATTGAAATGCGCACATCCTGCTACAACTACCTTGAGTAAAATGTTCACGTACTCATATCAACAGATACGTTAGTGAAAAGACGAGTGCACACAACAGGAAGTTCTCAGCCCCTTCCCTTGGGTGTTGGCAAAAACACACGATTGTTTCGCAGACCGACCTGCGTGTGGATAGCCGACACATAATTCTATCAACTGTTTCCTGTTTTATTTGTTTTTACCGTAAACTCGCTATGTATGACACATCATTTTATTCCTAAAACAGAAATTTGAAGTGGAGCTCGGGGTCGCAGCTCGTAGCTCTGGAGCAGGAACATTTTCCCCGGAGCTTGAGCTGATAGCTCTGGGGCAGGGTAATTTTTGCCACGGAGCTGGTAACATTTGACACTACCCCGAGCAAAAAATTATAACATTATTCATTGTAATTTTAAAATATGTTTTAAAAACTCATGTGTCAAAATTAATGTCACACTCTTTCTAACAGGGAAGTCAGGGAAGTAAGATTGATTCTTTGACTACTGTATAAGTCTGCTATTAGATAAGATTGATTCTTTGACTATTGTATAAGTATGTTATTATGTAAGATTGATTCTTTGACTACTGTATAAGTCTCATGGTATGTAAGTTTGATTTTTTGACTACTACATAAGTATGTTATTATGTAAGATTGATTCTTGACCTGTATAAGTCTATTAGTTGGTAAGTTTTATTTTTTGACAACTGCATAGGTCTATTATTGCGTGTGAAATAAAAATACAAACTTAAATATATTTCAATTATATGTTCCAAATTATGGGTGGTGTTGCTTCAAAAGTATTGTACTTGAAATTAAACAGCATACATTTTTTAAATAGTGTTATTTATTTTTAGAATTTAGGAAAGAAATCAGCGAACGCCCAGTTTAAAATAAAAGACATGTCACTGACACGGCCACTGACATTTCCGCTGACTGCCAAGTTCACACAACAGATATTTAAGTGGACTCGCTTGACCTCGCCCTGCCAGTGATGCCACTTAGTCCAGTGGCGAGACCCCTGTCGGAGCCGTTCTAGGATGTAATAAACTGGTCACACCCCATGCGTGCTTCTTGTTGGGTGGGGCCGGGGGGTGGAGGGGTTCTCCCAGGGTTTAACAGCGTATGGCGTTTGTGTCACAGAACGGTTGTGACGGAGGAGGGCTCCGGTCCTGACGTATCACAAACTGTCTTGATGTAGTAGTGGTCAGTACAGGACCGCTCCTCTCTGTGATTTATATGGTGGGTGTCTAGGCGTTGAGACAAACAACGCACAGCGTAGAACGTAGACAACACAAACTCAAGGTGTTCAATGATGACTATATTTATTGCTAAAATAAAAACTTCTTCTATAGTATTCACTGACTGTCAGCTAAGCTATCTACGAATGTTTCTCAACTGTTAAACTATCTCGTCTCCTATGTTCCACTAGTCAACTTGTTTCCTGATCTTTTGCGACTATTCCTTACACGACAGCTTAACTCTCTCATAGCTCTTTTCTCTCTTTCTCAACTACGTCGTAACTCTGTTCCCTCTTCCTCAACTCTATTGCAGCTTTTTGCTCTTTTCCTCAACTAACTCCCTATCTTGAAACGTTCTGTCTTACATGTGACTCTCTACCTCCATAGGTGGCCCCAGGAATGCTCTCCATTACCACATCCCTGCCCCTAATTTCCGGTCAATTAGAATTTCCCCTTCGTTAACCCCAAAATGACCATGTGTCGTCTGGGAGGCCCGAAACATAACATTATCGAAAGGAACAATCCCCTCTATCTCAATGTGTGAGAGTCTATTAACCTTAACCTCACCCCCTACTCTCACAATGCCTTCCCTAAACTAACAGCAGTTGCCGTCCATCCAATAAGTTATCTTAACCACAATGGAGCTCTGTCCTGTCCCCCCCCCGCCCCAGTCATTTGTGACAGTTTGTCATCTGGGGCGTAACCATCCGGGGTGTTTACGGATGAAAGGACGAAAGTGGACTCAGGGGGGGGGGTTGTGTAAGTCACCGATAGCTTCATGCCCCGTTCTGTTCTTTTCTATTACTGGGGCGTAACCACCCGGGGGGTTTACGGATGAAAGGACGAAAGTGGACTCAGGGGGGGGGGGGGTTGTGTAAGTCACCGATAGCTTCATGCCCCGTTCTGTTCTTTTCTATTCTGGTATGGCGTACAGTTTTTGAAATTAAGATATTGAAGTACCATCAAAACAATTTCTGAGTTTTCGTAAAAATCCTCAAACATGATGGTTTCCCCCCTCCCCCTTTAAAACAATCTGTTGAGCCACACAGTTTGTAACATGTTGTTAATGATTTGATTTCCATTGCCTTCAACTCTGGGTCACATCAAAGCTTTAAAGAATGGTGTACTTAAGATGCAATTTTATTATTTTTTTAAAAAGAGTAAAGTAACTTAGCAGTGCTCCCTCGGATTCAATTATCTTACTCAGTGCCTCTTCAGTCAAGTAACATACAATGTTATTTTACATAAATTTATGTAATAATTATCTATATTGCTGTAAATCATAATTTCTTATTGTTTTTTTTTTTAAAAACTATAAGTGAATGCAATAAATTTTCATTTACAATAAAAAAATCTGTAAGAAGCCAAGACTTTAAAAGTTTGAACAAAATGTTAGTTAGGGTCTACTGGCATTACTAAATTTGTCATGGCTAAGCACATTATTTCTACGTGTGTTCTAATTAATTTTTAACATCTACAAGAAATATTTAATAGAAAACAAATAACTTTTGCATATCCGTGTAATTCATAATGTTCAAAATTTTATTTCGTCCCCTTCAAAATTTGAGTTTTAAAATTACATTCGGTTTAAGCTCAAGACCATCAAAATGGCTCTACTTCTACTGTTTGAAATTTTCAGTCCACGTTTCGCCTCCATCGTTTCTCCATTCTGGGTAAATTTCATTGCAGTACTAGATTGAAACAGGTAATAGTTTCATTGTATTAATAGTAAAGTTATTTGCAAAGTATTATTTTAATGTATTTAAATTTGAATCGAGTTTATCAGTAAAAGTTCGATCGAAATTAGGTTATAAAGAAATGGCCCTGCCCAGTCCCTAGAAGATCATCCCAAGTGTAATTTATGCAGTAGTCTCCCTTTTGTTACCTAAGTTTCAACATACCATAGTATTTTGGTTTCAATTAATCAAAACACAGCGGTTTTGGCTAGCGTCTTTTTTTTTTCTCTCACCGGCGTTGGGTCTTTGGGTGTCAGCAAGGATGTGTTTCTTTTTTCCTTTCTTTTGAAACGTGTAAGTTGAATTTTAATACAAATTAAATGGAAAATTTCATTTCAATATATTTCATGTTAACCCTATCGCTTATGGTGCGACTAAAGCTAAAAAAAATAGAACAGGGGTGTTATCTAGTGATGGGACGATACCAAAATTTTTAACGATTCCGATACGATTCCGATTCTACCCAATTATCCCGATTCCCGATACGATTCCGATTCCTGGCCATTATTACATATATGTATTACTGTGCCCAGGTATAACATATCTAATTAATACAAAAGTTGAGAATTGATCAGAAAAGTTTATTAACTTGCAATTGAAGCTTTTCAATATGCTAGATAACAATGTCTTGGAAAGGTTTTATACGCGAAACAAACTTTGTGCTGTCACCGGATTACGGCAGTTAATCAGTTAAGAATCGTTTTGGTATCGGAATTGCGTCTGAATTATTCAGCTCCGATACCGATTCCCTTGCTTTGGAAAAATCCCGATATTTCGATACAATTTAGATTAATCGTCCAATCACTAGTGTTATCACACACACACACCATTCGGGTCCTACACTTAGTACAATGAATAGATCTATTCACCCTGTAGATCTATTCACCCTGTAGATCTATTGACCCTATAGATCTATTGACCCTGTAGATCTATTCACCATATAGATCTATTCGCCCTGTAGATCTATTCACCCTGTAAATCTATTCACCCTGTAGATCTATTCACCCTGAAGATCTATACACCCAGTAGATCTATTCACCCTGTAGATCTATTCACCGGAAGTCCAGTGTTGGGATTCCCCAAAGTGACGTCACTGCGCTTAGGGTGAGACAACTCTTGGCAAAACCCGTACCGTTAACCCAAAATCTACCCTGGTGGGTCAATACCGGAAATTTACATATGCCTTTCTGCTAATATTACTAATCTAACAAGATTAGACCAAACCTACAGTCTAAACTGGTTAGGCTTATATTTTTACATGGACTAGACGTAGACAGCATGTCACGTGGCGTAACATTAATTTAATAGTTATCATAAATAGCATAGTTATAATACTAAAGGGGGCCTAAGCCAATTCTATACCAAACACTATTATTATCAAATAAGTAGGGCGAGGCTAGGGTGACCAAATCATCAACTGGAACAAACGGGACACTTTCAAGGACGGTCTTGAGGGGGGGGGGGGGGGGGGGGGGAATTACCAATGCCTAAAACCATTATTGCAAACTGTGCACTCGGCTTCACTTTCATAGCGTCCCTTTTTTTTGATATAGTTCCACTCTTTGGAATACTCCTCCATAAACTTACATTGACGCTTGGGCATCATTATTGTTTACATGCGAAGATAATATAAAATGAAAGAATACAGTTCAACACCCTTAAGTATTACACGTAGTGGTAGCGGAATCAAAATTGTTTTCTGCGAAGTTACATCCTTCCCCCTACCACCCCGGGCTGCTTCAAGTCTCGTGTCTTTCGCTATACGTTTACATATAAGTTTTATGGCAGGGACACTGGGGTGGAGAGGAACAGTGCAGCCAATCACGCGAACCCACATCATGCACTGACTACACAGCTAGCCAAAATATTACTTGAAGTTACATTATAAATTAGGAACTTTTAGTGATTTGAAATAAATGTATTCGGTTTAAAAACAGGACATTTAGGTGTCCCGGGAGACTTTTTCGGGACAACGGGTACGATCGTGGAAAAAACGGGACAGTCCCGTCTTTACGGGACGTTTGGTCACTCTAGACTAGCTAAATTATTACTAGGCTATAAGATTGAATATGTTAAAATTAGGTAATAACTTATTTAACAGCTTACTTTTCCTTTTAAATATTTCAGGCTTAGAGCCTCTTGCAATAAAACAAGCCTACTTTAAAAAAAAAAAAAGTAATTTAAAAGTAGAAGTGATCTAGTTTTGTTTGGACTATGCCTAGCCTATATGCCGCGTTTTAAAATAAAGTTCATTTCTTTTCAAACGTAGGTAAAGAGGTCGAGAGAGCGGAGAGTTAACCCAACCAGCAAAAATACAAGTGTTAACAAAGTGTTTTCTGTATTACACTACATAATGGTAAACGTTTCTGTCTTTTATGAGTTTCTTGGAAAATTCGATTCAACAATGAGTCAACATCTATAAATCACTAGCACGAGTTAATCATATTTTTTTCGCAATAAAGAATAGGCATTTACAATTTTAGTTAGGCTCATTATCAGGCTTTATTTATTTATTTATTTATTTAGGCATTTTTATATAGCGCTTATCATAAAGCTCTAAGCGCTTTACAATTATTAAAAGATGTAAACTAAGTAAATACAAATGAGATACTAGGATAGTAACTACTATTTTATAGAAACAATGAAAATGACTATAAAACGAGGACACTTTGACACTTCAGGATCAACCCGAAACAGAAAATGAGGTAGGGCAAGGAGGGTGCATCACAGGTCATAGGCGGACCTAAACAGATGAGTTTTAAGGGACTTTTTGAAAATGGACGAGGTTTCACTATGACGTATATGGAAGGGGAGCTGGTTCCAGAACGTGGGCCCATGGAAGCAGAAGGAGCGTTCACCGATGGTCTTAGTTTTAGTTCTTGGGATTGAGAGGGTTCTACTGTCAATGGAAGAACGTAGTTGTCTTGTGGGGATGTAAAGAAGCAACAGATCAGAGAGATAGACAGGAAAGTGAGGGTCAGTGAACGAGTTGAAGCAAAGATTGGCAGACTTGTATTTGATGCGAGAGGATATTGGAAGCCAGTGGAGTTGCCGCATGTGTGGTTGAATGTGGTCATGTTTCTTTGATTTAAAAATGAGTCTGCATGCTGAGTTCTGTGCCTTCTGAAGTTTTTCTATGTGGTGTTGAGGAATGCCTGCGAGAAGAATGTTACAGTAGTCAAATTTTGAAAGAATGAGTGAAGAGACGAGAGTTTTTGTGGCATCAAAGGAGAGGAGGTGTCTAATGGTGCTGATTTTTCTAATTTCGTTATATGCTGATCTGCATATATTCGTGACATGTTTGTCCATGGAGAGGGTGTCCGTAAGCGTGACTCCAAGGTTTCTGGCAGAGGGAGAGAGTGTGATGTCAGAGTTGCCAATAGATATAGAAGAAGGAGCGAATGGAGGGAGAGGTTTGTTTTGAGAGTGGATGAGAAGGATTTCCGTTTTATCATCATTTAGCTTCAGTTTGTTGCAAGTCATCCAACGCTTTACATCGTCCACGCACTCCTGTATGCGAAGGATTGTGGCATCAAGTTGATCAGGAAAGCAAGAGTCACTGATTTGAGTGTCATCAGCAAAGGATTGACTGGAAACTGAGTGGTGGCTAATGAGAGATGATAGAGGTTTAGTGTAGAGGATGAAAAGGACCGGCCCAAGGACCGATCCTTGAGGAACTCCAATAGACAGGGCTGAAGGTTTGGAAGAGCGGTTGGAAATAGAGACTTTTTGAGTTCTGTCAGAAAGATATGATTGAAACCAGTTTAAAGCTGAGCCAGTAAGTCCGAAAGAAAGATGAAGGCGGTCAAGAAGAATCTGGTGGTCAATGGTATCAAATGCAGCAGAGAGATCTAACAGAGTGAGAATAGAGAGTTTGCCATCGTCCATCGCGCGCAGGAGGTCACTCATGACTCGGACCAGTGCTGTTTCTGTGCTATGACCAAGTCGGTAGGCGGACTGAGAGGAAGGATAGAGATTGCGAGAATGAAGATAGCCAGAGAGCTGAGAGAGTATGAGTTTTTCTATGATTTTTGAGAGAAAGGAGAGGTTGCTGACGGGGCGGTAATTCTTGAGTGTGTTTGGATCAAGTGAGGGTTTCTTTAGGAGGGGCAGGACAATCGACCGTTTAAAAATGGGAGGGAATATGCCAGAGAGAATCGAAGAATTTATGATGGAGGTGAGTGCTGGGAGGAGGACGTCAAGACATTCTACAAGCAGTGGGACTGGGATAGGATCGAGGGCACACGACTTGGGAGCAGATCTGATGATGACTCGCCTCGCCTCATCCTCAGTCACAGGCAGAAAACTATCAAATGATTCTGTCTGACTAACGTCCTCGGAGAACGGTGAGGAAGGTGTAGGGGTCGCACTGTCTAGCTCCTCCCTGATCGTTTGCACCCTGGTGATGAAAAAGTCCGCAAAGGCGTCAGGGAGTTGCTCTGGTGCAATGTCGGTAGGGAGGGTGAAATTTTTGCTGTTGCCAAGGAGACGGTTACTAGCGCTGAACAACGCCTTGGTTGATGCACATGATTCGACCTTTGAGCTCCAGTAGTCATCCTTTGCCCTCTGTACAATCTCTGCCACCGCATCTTTCGCTGTCCAAAAGATCTGTCTGTCGACACTCAGTCCAGTCTTTACCCAGCGTCTTTCAGCGCGTCTTCGCACGAGTTTTGCCAGACGGAGTTGGTCACTAACGCCTGCATACCATAGCGACGAGCGACCAGTCGGGACACGTCGCGCCATGGGAGGGGCGTGCTCGTCCAAAAGTGCTCGGAGGCCATCGTCCAGATGCTGAGCGCTGAGCTCAGCACCTAGCCCTTGAAGCATTGTCTTAATAACCACCCAGTCAATGATGTGGCCGCTGCGATAGTAGGTGGGCTGCTTAATGCCCTGGACAAGACTAAACCTTGTGAGGATGTCTAGTACCTTGCTAGTAAAGGGATCAGTAGGGACGTCATAGTGAATGTTAAGGTCGCCCACGATCACACTTGTTCCACGGAGCAGGTTGCAGTAGTCAAGTAGGTCAGGGAGCTCAGAGAGGAAGGTGGAGTTTAGGAGCTTGTTCTTCTTACTGGGCGGAGTGCGGTACAAGCAGAACAACTGTTACTGACTGCAAATTAATAATATGTTCTTTATATAAAAATTTAAAACTTAATTTTTTTTTATTTTGGTTTGAGAGTTAAAGTTGTAGTTAGTATAGTAGGCCTACTGTTCATATCTTCTAAAATTTTGGCCAGTCTTGATTTATACTTGACGTTGGATTTTCTAAATCTATTTTTCTATTAATATGTATTTATTCAATTTTTTGTTATTTCCGTTATAAATCTTGCCGTGAATGGCTTTTTAAAATCTAAACTCATTCATGATTCACATAACATTCATATCAACAAAAAATAATAATCATTTAGGCTTGTTTTTGCCATTTAGTGAATGATTTACTATTTAAATTTTAGTCTCTGCCTATTCTGATGACAAAGGACATATGTTATACAGTCGACGTGTTCGTGTTTACGTCATCTTGCTCCGTGAATGAATTCTAGCTGACCCCAAGCTACTAGAGTGTGGCTAATTAAAAATAATCTCCCTTGGCCTTGGTTACAACTAACTAAAAGCAATAGTCTGTATTATTATGAGAATTTTTTTAGAATTTTTTAGAAATATCGAGAAATGAATTCAACGTGTAGGCCGTTTGAGAAGTATCTATGAAAAGGCTATATATATATATATACCTGAAGAGAGACTGAGCGACAGGAAGATCATACGAGAGATATTTTGAGCCTGTGCTATTTTGCGAATGAGAATGAGATTCAGTTACTGTATGTATTTAGAGTACTTTTCATCATTGTACCTTTTTACAACATTGTATTTTCTTCAACATTGTACCGGTACAAGCCAATCATTATACTCTAAGTCAATTGCTTTAATTTTATTTCTTGTTGATTTTTGTAATTTATACTAAATAAAATTTATTAATTGTAATTGGCCCTGGTTTGAGTATCGTATTCTTTGTTATTGTATTCAACATATGGTGTCGTCTTTTGTTGTGTACTGTTTTAGAACGAGCACTATACTTACATAAGAGATTAATTTCTCCATACTGATAACAGTACGTAGCAATATGCTTTAGAAAAACAAAGAAATCTTTATTCAGTACATGAACCAATGTTTAAGTTAGACAACCCATGCACACACATTCTAAAATCAAGCAAAAGCTCAGTTCCCCGCCCTTGACTTGGTTCTGCAATTTAATAGATAGTTAAATAGAAGGGTTCAAGGGAAAAACCAGTGATGTCAGTTTTTTTTAAATTTCTATGTTATCTCCCTTGTGGCTACATTCCATTTAATAGAATAATATGATACATAGGTCCAACTGAAAAAGCAGCGTAGTCAATAAATAAATACGTAGACA
This sequence comes from Lymnaea stagnalis, assembly GCA_964033795.1. NCBI lineage: Eukaryota > Metazoa > Mollusca > Gastropoda > Lymnaeidae > Lymnaea > Lymnaea stagnalis. Next base: position 903,654 of record CAXITT010000264.1, read on the forward strand.
TCTTGATATGTTCATACTTTTATGAGGAATTTTCCAACTTAAAATTCAAATTTTCTCAAAACTCTCAAAACCTGACCTCACTGGTTTTTTCCCTTGAGCCCTTCTTTGTATACTCTCAAAATGCAGTCTACTTAAATCCCGTCGACTAGCCAAGCCCAGGGATCCCCGAAAGGTTTAGTTGCCCCCACTTCCGCAAGAGGCAGAAAGGGCACGTAGTTTAACGTGTATTGTACAGAGATTAATAGTTAAGGATTGCTTTTTAATATTATTTTTTTACTGATATAGGGTTGTGATTTTTAAAAATGGCTATTATTGAAGTAATTTGTTCAAGAATATATGATAGAATCCTGCCGATATTAGCTTCAATTATATTTCAATTTATTTTATCGGCCTGTCGTTACAATCTCAAAAAAAAAATTAACCTTATTTTTTTTATTTTTTTTGCAAAGATTACATAATGAGATGAAAAAGAAGAAAGAAAAAAGTTAAAGGAGTAAAAACGCGTTGTAGGAAGATAAAATAATATCGTAGTAATAAATACATATTAAATTACGGGGGTCTCGCTGGCTCTACGTTATGTTTCGTTTTCCTGGTCATAATACAAAATATGTGTTTTATGACTCAACATAATGTTCCGACATACTGCATCAATCTACATAATTCTTAAACACACGCATACAGCTCTAAAAAAAATTTACAAGTACTAAAAGAAAACATTTCAATTAGAAATAAATTGTTTCTACTTATGTATCTTTAGAATTTCCTTCTTAATTAATTTGTATGAAAATCCTTAACATCGTAATCCTTGGGCTAATCCAAAAGAGTAAATCTGAATGAAAACGAATTTAAACAAAACAGGAGCTATTTCAGCAATGAAGCACATTTTTAGACCTTAACAGAAACCGTCTCACTCATCAACATTCTGGACTCTTTTTTTTTAAAAATCTCTCTTCTATATTATGTAAGATGAAAAAATTTTATTTAAAAAAAATTATTTTAAAAAATAAACTTATTTGACAAATATTTACAGATGAACATTGGAAATATATTATACTATGACCTAGGAGAGGAATGAGGAGTTACCTGAACTATGTGTTATAGAACAGAATAAGACCATATTCGAACCCTGGACTCGATATGTACAAAGCACAGATGGAGGCAAAGTCAAGTAAAACAAAGTCATTAAACGGCATCAAAAACCAACACCACATGACTGCAGTGTTCGAACATCCACAAGGGAAGTAATTCATGGTACAATTAAATAATTTTTTTTTTTAAATGAAAACTTTGAAATAAACGTACAAAGTTATGATATTCCATAAATTAACTGCAATATAAATAGGTATAAACTAACTACAACATAAACATTTATAATTGCATGTTCAAGCATGGGCTGATAATCAATTGTCATTACCTGGGTATTCAATAGTGGCATGAAACAAACGAATATGTCGCTTTTCATAACAAATAATAATTTCTTGAAAACAAAAAACAAACCGAATTAAGACAATTTTTTGACACGAAGAGGTTTCTTTGAAAAATACTGAAACCTTTTGCCGTGTATTTTAAGAGGTTTCCTTACAATAATAACTGATATAAAGATTTTTCCAGTTTGCATAACGTCACACACAAAATATGTGACAATGAGATTTGTGACATTTAAAAATTGAACAGGAAGGAAGGCACTATGGTGGTGTGTATACTAGACTTAATTTACAAGCGTCTGACATAGCAATTGAAAAAAGGTGTCTTCTAGCGGGTGTCTCCTTTATAAGTATTGGTTGAGAACCTTTCAGATGGGAAAGATCACGGTGTGATAATGAGACGAATGTCGACTAAACAAGCGACCAGGCAAGTTCACATAATGCAACACCGTGATAATATAATGATTAGAGAATGATAATAAATAAACACATTGGGCTCGACATTTTAAAAGATTCACATTTTACAAATATTCAAACTGACAACAGAATCGATTCGTTCATTCTGGTTATATGAACTTTTTTCAACAACAATCATCCCAAGGGAGATAATCTCCTATTCTTCCACAGTCTGCTGTGTCTTAGACACAAAATTATCCATTTAACAATGTCTATCATTTCGAACGCAGTACGAGGGATGCAAGCAGCTTGAAGATATTAGAGTGGGTGGAAAAAAAAGAGGGGGGGGGGGCTTCAGAGATTAAAAAAAATGTTCTTTTAAAGTTTTGGGGTGTGTTTGATTTTCAACAAAACATTTTTTGAACGTAACCACGGCAATGTATTGTCGTGTTTTGCAATACACATTATTTCAATCATTGTCAAGTTAATCCTATGACAGTGACGCTCAATCCGCGCAGAGGGGGCGTCACTAGAATTGTTGGCGGCAGCATGGAGATCTGTTTTTTTTTTCTTTTTCTCTAAATCCTTTGGTAACAAACACAAAAAAGGGGGGGGGGGGGGCGCGGGCATTTATTTTTTTCAAGGGTTAGCTTAGGCTCTTGACGATATAAGTTTGGGAGCCACTGATTAAGACAGAGACTCAATCTTTACATGAAATAGGGGGGGGGGGGCGCGCGGGCATTTATCTTTTTCAAGTGTTAGCTTAGGCTCTTGACGATAAAAGTTTGGGAGCCACTGATTAAGACAGAGACTCAATCTTTACATGAAATCGGAAGGCACGCAATTCGACAATGATGGTGATCAACGTTTTATTTGGACACCTCAAAATTTAGCCGTGTTTCTTTGTTTGTTTGTTGTTTTTTTGTTCGATGCCGAAAAATATCAAATCTGACAGCAGAGGTTTGAATAATGTTAGTTTTATCAAATTTAGAGGTTTTGAGGAAATTAGTCTTTCTAAATAATTACAGCTTTTAACCCGCGTGTCCAGACATAACACTCGGACTCGAGGAAAACCGTAGTGAAAATTGGGGAAACTCGGCACCAAGTTATCCATCATTTCATACGAATCTCTAGCACTGCCTAAATCCTTAACATACTTTTTGTGGGGATAAACGCGTTAATGAAAAATGACGCGTTTACTTTATAAACACGGGTTTTTTGTTGTTGATCTTTTTTAAAAGGATTAATGTAAAAAAAAATAATTGGAGTCTGGAGGGTTAAGGCCTAGAGTTGGGTGTCCTCATTATTTATGACAGGGGGGATGACAGGGGCGTCATCCAGGGGTATAACCCAAGTGTTGCTGTCTCCCCCGACCGGGTCGCTCCCATTGCAGGACGGGTTTTCGACCTTCTCCGGCTTCTCCCCTTTCTCCATGGCGACCTCGTCCTTCATGATCTGCTCGTCTGTGAAAGGACTTGGATTGACGTTGAAGTAGCGCCGCCTGTCGGCCAGGTTAGTCCCTTCCTGCAATCAATCAATAGATAAACATACTAGGGCTTAAATCAGTGCAGCTGTTTTTTTTTTGTTGTTTTTTTTTTACACCGGGTCCGGGTATTTACAGAGAATACCAGGTGGGCCCAAATGTTGCACAAATGTTGCCCAAATGTTGCCCAAATGTTGCACACAAAAAAAAAAATTTAATTTCTCAATTTAAATAATATTTAATGAAATCTACTGCCCTGTGTCGTAGTGAGAGTGCATTGCCTTATTCAAACGTTTGGGGGTCAAGAAATAACCCACTGATAGGAGCAGGCATCAGTTGCCGGATCCAGGAATAGAGATGACGTTGTAGCGCGTTGTGTGAAATTAGGAATACGAACAATAACACCGGATAATATTGGAAAGGAAAAAATCAAAGTATTTACCGAGTTCAGACGTCACACACATGTCAACAGGAAATCGTTTTTATTCATACACATGTCAACAGGAAAACGTTTATTTATACACATGTCCTGCCCGGACACTAAAGACCCCACTGAACTGCCTCCAAAGACATCAACAATTCAGACCTTATATTTCGCCTGCGCACAGGACTCATACAACACCACCAACATCCTACACACAAACAAGGAACAGCTGCGGAGACTGTGCACCACCGTGGCTTCGGAATTAAGCCGAAATGTCTACTGGATATGGATGATGATAATGGATAAGATTTTTAAACAGAATTTTGAAGGTTTATAGACTTACGGAAGAAAGGTGAACTTCTTTGAATTTACCCATACTTCCCGGGGCCTTAAAAGAGCAATAGCTCGGTCCCTTACAGTGAATGTAATATAATACATTCAGAGCCAACGGTTTTCAGGAACAAAGATGACAGCAAAGGAACTTATTGAAACTATTGAATAGTTAAACTGGACAAAAAATAGGATTTGTGTGTAATCAATAAAGGTAACCATTGGCGATCTTTCTTTTTCTCCCCATGTTACGCTTTGTTATTAAATACTCAGAATGCAAACCAACAGTTGTGTCCACGCTGTGCAACCAAGAGTTGTGTCCACGCTGTGCAACCAACAGTTGTGTCCACGCTGTGCAACCAACAGTTGTGTCCACGCTGTGCAACCAACAGTTGTGTCCACGCTGTGCGCAGACTTTAACACACAAAAAAAATATTTGCATTTGTTGTTGTTTGCTGCTGATGTTGTTTTTTCTTTGTAATTTGTGATTTTCGTGAAGAAAGAAAATCAAGAACAGGGTACAAGCCAGGTCAAGGTCATGCCATCCCCCACCCCTAGGTCAAACTCCTTTTTTTTAAAATAAAATTTACAGCTCAACACCAAGACATTGAACCTGTCATTGGGTTGGCGTTACTTTTGAAAACTTAAAATATGAGCATGCTGCTCACCCCCTCTTGGGCCACGTAGACTCCTCTCCTAAAGAACCTGAAGTAGCCCGCGACGACCAGCAGCACGACCAGGCAGACGATGCATAGGACGATCAACGTTATGAGGAGAGGCGCGTTGCTTTCAAACACGGACTGGGTGCTGGCTTTCGGCTGCTCAATCTCACAGTTTGCGCTTGCGCGGCATTTGGCGATGAGGCTCAGGTCATTCTGCAAAGGGAGAGGGGGTCAGTTTTATGACGTCATCTTTTGTTATTGCAGTTATCGTTAACAAATACACAGTCAGTATATCTTCATTATGTGATTCAGTGTGTGAATCATGAAAAACATTGACATTTTCAAATCTATTCTTGGTAACGTCATACTTCATCGATTGATATTTAACTTACCTATTTTAAAGATAATTCATAAATCAAGGTTTTATGTTAAACTTATGTGAGTTTTTGGGAAGATAACTCGAGTTTTGTGGATTTATATTTATCTACGTATTGTGAAAGATAAGTCATAGATTTATATTCAACTTACGTGTTCTGAAAGATAATTCTTGGATTTATATTTTACTTACTTGTTCTAAAAGATAATTCTCCAAATTACGTTTGTTAAACACGTTGATGATCTCTGTAAAAACAAAAACAAAACGATGTGTTTATAACCAAGGGGGAAGTGTGGGGGGAGGGGGTGAAAGTGTTGGCGTCACCCAGTGCTGTAAACTCATAGCGTCACCCAGTGCTGTAAACTCATGGTGTCACGCAGTGCTGTAAACTCATAGTGTCAAGCAGTGGTGTAAACTCATAGTGTCACGCAGTGCTGTAAACTCATAGTGTCACGCAGTGCTGTAAACTCATGGTGTCAAGCAGTGCTGTAAACTCATGGTGTCAAGCAGTGGTGTAAACTCATGGTGTCAAGCAGTGGTGTAAACGCATAGTGTCACGCAGTGCTGTAAACTCATAGTGTCACGCAGTGCTGTAAACTCATAGTGTCACCCAGTGCTGTAAACTCATGGTGTCAAGCAGTGGTGTAAACTCATGGTGTCACCCAGTGCTGTAAACTCATATTGTCAAGCAGTGGTGTAAACACATAGTGTCACGCAGTGGTGTCAACTCATAGTGTCACGCAGTGCTGTAAACTCATGGTGTCACCCAGTGCTGTAAACTCATAGTGTCAAGCAGTGGTGTAAACTCATAGTGTCAAGCAGTGGTGTAAACTCATAGTGTCAAGCAGTGGTGTAAACTCATAGTGTCAAGCAGTGGTGTAAACTCATAGTGTCAAGCAGTGCTGTAAACTCATAGTGTCAAGCAGTGGTGTAAACTCATAGTGTCACGCAGTGCTGTAAACTCATAGTGTCAAGCAGTGCTGTAAACTCATAGTGTCAAGCAGTGGTGTAAACTCACAGTGTCAAGCAGTGCTGTAAACGCATAGTGTCAAGCAGTGCTGTAAACTCATAGTGTCAAGCAGTGCTGTAAACTCATAGTGTCAAGCAGTGGTGTAAACTCATTGTGTCAAGCAGTGGTGTAAACTCATGGTGTCAAGCAGTGCTGTAAACTCATAGTGTCAAGCAGTGGTGTAAACTCATAGTGTAAAGCAGTGGTGTAGACTCATAGTGTCAAGCAGTGCTGTAAACTCATAGTGTCAAGCAGTGCTGTAAACTCATAGTGTCACGCAGTGCTGTAAACTCATAGTGTCAAGCAGTGGTGTAAACTCATAGTGTCAAGCAGTGCTGTAAACTCATGGTGTCAAGCAGTGGTGTAAACTCATAGTGTCAAGCAGTGGTGTAAACTCATAGTGTCAAGCAGTGGTGTAAACTCATGGTGTCACCCAGTGCTGTAAACTCATAGTGTCAAGCAGTGCTGTAAACTCATAGTGTCACGCATTGCTGTAAACTCATAGTGTCACGCAGTGCTGTAAACTCATAGTTTCACGCAGTGCAGTAAACTCATAGTGTCATGCAGTGCTGTAAACTCATAGTGTCACGCAGTGCTGTAAACTCATAGTGTCACGCAGTGCTGTAAACTCATAGTGTCACGCAGTGCTGTAAACTCATAGTGTCACCCAGTGCTGTAAACTCATGGTGTCAAGCAGTGGTGTAAACTCATGGTGTCACCCAGTGCTGTAAACTCATATTGTCAAGCAGTGGTGTAAACACATAGTGTCACGCAGTGGTGTCAACTCATAGTGTCACGCAGTGCTGTAAACTCATGGTGTCACCCAGTGCTGTAAACTCATAGTGTCAAGCAGTGGTGTAAACTCATAGTGTCAAGCAGTGGTGTAAACTCATAGTGTCAAGCAGTGGTGTAAACTCATAGTGTCAAGCAGTGGTGTAAACTCATAGTGTCAAGCAGTGCTGTAAACTCATAGTGTCAAGCAGTGGTGTAAACTCATAGTGTCACGCAGTGCTGTAAACTCATAGTGTCAAGCAGTGCTGTAAACTCATAGTGTCAAGCAGTGGTGTAAACTCACAGTGTCAAGCAGTGCTGTAAACGCATAGTGTCAAGCAGTGCTGTAAACTCATAGTGTCAAGCAGTGCTGTAAACTCATAGTGTCAAGCAGTGGTGTAAACTCATTGTGTCAAGCAGTGGTGTAAACTCATGGTGTCAAGCAGTGCTGTAAACTCATAGTGTCAAGCAGTGGTGTAAACTCATAGTGTAAAGCAGTGGTGTAGACTCATAGTGTCAAGCAGTGCTGTAAACTCATAGTGTCAAGCAGTGCTGTAAACTCATAGTGTCACGCAGTGCTGTAAACTCATAGTGTCAAGCAGTGGTGTAAACTCATAGTGTCAAGCAGTGCTGTAAACTCATGGTGTCAAGCAGTGGTGTAAACTCATAGTGTCAAGCAGTGGTGTAAACTCATAGTGTCAAGCAGTGGTGTAAACTCATGGTGTCACCCAGTGCTGTAAACTCATAGTGTCAAGCAGTGCTGTAAACTCATAGTGTCACGCAGTGCTGTAAACTCATAGTGTCACGCAGTGCTGTAAACTCATAGTGTCACGCAGTGCTGTAAACTCATAGTGTCAAGCAGTGGTGTAAACTCATAGTGTCAAGCAGTGGTGTAAACTCATTGTGTCAAGCAGTGGTGTAAACTCATGGTGTCAAGCAGTGCTGTAAACTCATGGTGTCAAGCAGTGCTGTAAACTCATAGTGTCACGCAGTGCTGTAAACTCATTGTGTCAAGCAGTGGTGTAAACTCATAGTGTCAAGCAGTGCTGTAAACTCATGGTGTCAAGCAGTGGTGTAAACTCATAGTGTCAAGCAGTGGTGTAAACTCATAGTGTCACGCAGTGCTGTAAACTCATAGTGTCACGCAGTGCTGTAAAATCATAGTGTCACGCAGTGCTGTAAACTCATAGTGTCAAGCAGTGGTGTAAACTCATAGTGTCACGCAGTGCTGTAAACTCATAGTGTCACGCAGTGCTGTAAACTTATAGTGTCACGCAGTGCTGTAAACTCATAGTGTCACGCAGTGCTGTAAACTCATAGTGTCAAGCAGTGCTGTAAACTCATAGTGTCACGCAGTGGTGTAAACTCATAGTGTCAAGCAGTGGTGTAAACTCATAGTGTCAAGCAGTGCTGTAAACTCATAGTGTCAAGCAGTGCTGTAAACTCATAGTGTCAAGCAGTGCTGTAAACTCATAGTGTCACGCAGTGCTGTAAACTCATAGTGTCACGCAGTGCTGTAAACTCATAGTGTCAAGCAGTGGTGTAAACTCATAGTGTCACGCAGTGCTGTAAACTCATAGTGTCACGCAGTGCTGTAAACTCATAGTGTCAAGCAGTGGTGTAAACTCATAGTGTCAAGCAGTGGTGTAAACTCATAGTGTCACGCAGTGCTGTAAACTCATAGTGTCACGCAGTGCTGTAAACTCATAGTGTCACGCAGTGCTGTAAACTCATAGTGTCACGCAGTGCTGTAAACTCATAGTGTCACGCAGTGCTGTAAACTCATAGTGTCACGCAGTGCTGTAAACTCATAGTGTCACGCAGTGCTGTAAACTCATAGTGTCACGCAGTGCTGTAAACTCATAGTGTCACGCAGTGCTGTAAACTCATAGTGTCACGCAGTGCTGTAAACTCATAGTGTCACGCAGTGCTGTAAACTCATAGTGTCACGCAGTGCTGTAAACTCATAGTGTCACGCAGTGCTGTAAACTCATAGTGTCACGCAGTGCTGTAAACTCATAGTGTCACGCAGTGCTGTAAACTCATAGTGTCACGCAGTGCTGTAAACTCATAGTGTCACGCAGTGCTGTAAACTCATAGTGTCACGCAGTGCTGTAAACTCATAGTGTCACGCAGTGCTGTAAACTCATAGTGTCACGCAGTGCTGTAAACTCATAGTGTCACGCAGTGCTGTAAACTCATAGTGTCACGCAGTGCTGTAAACTCATAGTGTCACGCAGTGCTGTAAACTCATAGTGTCACGCAGTGCTGTAAACTCATAGTGTCACGCAGTGCTGTAAACTCATAGTGTCACGCAGTGCTGTAAACTCATAGTGTCACGCAGTGCTGTAAACTCATAGTGTCACGCAGTGCTGTAAACTCATAGTGTCACGCAGTGCTGTAAACTCATAGTGTCAAGCAGTGGTGTAAACTCATAGTGTCAAGCAGTGGTGTAAACTCATTGTGTCAAGCAGTGGTGTAAACTCATGGTGTCAAGCAGTGCTGTAAACTCATAGTGTCACGCAGTGCTGTAAACTCATAGTGTCACGCAGTGCTGTAAACTCATAGTGTCACGCAGTGCTGTAAACTCATAGTGTCACGCAGTGCTGTAAACTCATAGTGTCAAGCAGTGGTGTAAACTCATAGTGTCAAGCAGTGGTGTAAACTCATTGTGTCAAGCAGTGGTGTAAACTCATGGTGTCAAGCAGTGCTGTAAACTCATGGTGTCAAGCAGTGGTGTAAACTCATAGTGTCAAGCAGTGGGGTAAACTCATAGTGTCACGCAGTGCTGTAAACTCATAGTGTCACGCAGTGCTGTAAAATCATAGTGTCACGCAGTGCTGTAAACTCATAGTGTCAAGCAGTGGTGTAAACTCATAGTGTCACGCAGTGCTGTAAACTCATAGTGTCACGCAGTGCTGTAAACTTATAGTGTCACGCAGTGCTGTAAACTCATAGTGTCACGCAGTGCTGTAAACTCATAGTGTCAAGCAGTGCTGTAAACTCATAGTGTCACGCAGTGGTGTAAACTCATAGTGTCAAGCAGTGGTGTAAACTCATAGTGTCAAGCAGTGCTGTAAACTCATAGTGTCAAGCAGTGCTGTAAACTCATAGTGTCAAGCAGTGCTGTAAACTCATAGTGTCACGCAGTGCTGTAAACTCATAGTGTCACGCAGTGCTGTAAACTCATAGTGTCAAGCAGTGGTGTAAACTCATAGTGTCACGCAGTGCTGTAAACTCATAGTGTCACGCAGTGCTGTAAACTCATAGTGTCAAGCAGTGGTGTAAACTCATAGTGTCAAGCAGTGGTGTAAACTCATAGTGTCACGCAGTGCTGTAAACTCATAGTGTCACGCAGTGCTGTAAACTCATAGTGTCACGCAGTGCTGTAAACTCATAGTGTCACGCAGTGCTGTAAACTCATAGTGTCACGCAGTGCTGTAAACTCATAGTGTCACGCAGTGCTGTAAACTCATAGTGTCACGCAGTGCTGTAAACTCATAGTGTCACGCAGTGCTGTAAACTCATAGTGTCACGCAGTGCTGTAAACTCATAGTGTCACGCAGTGCTGTAAACTCATAGTGTCACGCAGTGCTGTAAACTCATAGTGTCACGCAGTGCTGTAAACTCATAGTGTCACGCAGTGCTGTAAACTCATAGTGTCACGCAGTGCTGTAAACTCATAGTGTCACGCAGTGCTGTAAACTCATAGTGTCACGCAGTGCTGTAAACTCATAGTGTCACGCAGTGCTGTAAACTCATAGTGTCACGCAGTGCTGTAAACTCATAGTGTCACGCAGTGCTGTAAACTCATAGTGTCACGCAGTGCTGTAAACTCATAGTGTCACGCAGTGCTGTAAACTCATAGTGTCACGCAGTGCTGTAAACTCATAGTGTCACGCAGTGCTGTAAACTCATAGTGTCACGCAGTGCTGTAAACTCATAGTGTCACGCAGTGCTGTAAACTCATAGTGTCACGCAGTGCTGTAAACTCATAGTGTCACGCAGTGCTGTAAACTCATAGTGTCACGCAGTGCTGTAAACTCATAGTGTCACGCAGTGCTGTAAACTCATAGTGTCACGCAGTGCTGTAAACTCATAGTGTCACGCAGTGCTGTAAACTCATAGTGTCACGCAGTGCTGTAAACTCATAGTGTCACGCAGTGCTGTAAACTCATAGTGTCACGCAGTGCTGTAAACTCATAGTGTCACGCAGTGCTGTAAACTCATAGTGTCACGCAGTGCTGTAAACTCATAGTGTCACGCAGTGCTGTAAACTCATAGTGTCAAGCAGTGGTGTAAACTCATGGTGTCACCCAGTGCTGTAAACTCATAGTGTCAAGCAGTGCTGTAAACTCATAGTGTCACGCAGTGGTGTAAACTCATTGTGTCAAGCAGTGGTGTAAACTCATGGTGTCAAGCAGTGCTGTAAACTCATAGTGTCAAGCAGTGCTGTAAACTCATAGTGTCACGCAGTGCTGTAAACTCATTGTGTCAAGCAGTGGTGTAAACTCATAGTGTCAAGCAGTGCTGTAAACTCATGGTGTCAAGCAGTTGTGTAAACTCATAGTGTCAAGCAGTGGGGTAAACTCATAGTGTCACGCAGTGCTGTAAACTCATAGTGTCACGCAGTGCTGTAAAATCATAGTGTCACGCAGTGCTGTAAACTCATAGTGTCAAGCAGTGGTGTAAACTCATAGTGTCACGCAGTGCTGTAAACTCATAGTGTCACGCAGTGCTGTAAACTTATAGTGTCACGCAGTGCTGTAAACTCATAGTGTCACGCAGTGCTGTAAACTCATAGTGTCAAGCAGTGCTGTAAACTCATAGTGTCACGCAGTGCTGTAAACTCATAGTGTCAAGCAGTGGTGTAAACTCATAGTGTCAAGCAGTGCTGTAAACTCATAGTGTCAAGCAGTGCTGTAAACTCATAGTGTCAAGCAGTGCTGTAAACTCATAGTGTCACGCAGTGCTGTAAACTCATAGTGTCACGCAGTGCTGTAAACTCATAGTGTCAAGCAGTGCTGTAAACTCATAGTGTCACGCAGTGCTGTAAACTCATAGTGTCACGCAGTGCTGTAAACTCATAGTGTCACGCAGTGCTGTAAACTCATAGTGTCAAGCAGTGGTGTAAACTCATGGTGTCACCCAGTGCTGTAAACTCATAGTGTCACTCAGTGGTGTAAACTCATGGTGTCACCCAGTGCTGTAGACTCATGGTGTCAAGCTTTTGTGTAAACAAATGGTGTCAAGCACTGGTGTAAATTCGTGGTTTGAAGAAGTGCCGTAAACTCATGGCGTCAAGCAGTGCTGTAAACTTATTGCGTTAAGCAGTGGTGTAAACTCATGTTGTCAAGCAGTGGTGTAAACTCATGGTGTTAAGCAGTGGTGTAAACTCATGGCGTCAAGCAGTGGTGTAAACTCATGGCGTCAAGCAGTGGTGTAAACTCATGGTGTCACCATCCTTACGACTAAGTTCCCTGTGGATTTCGTTTTAGTCTGCTTTGTCTTGTGAAACCTTTGTCTTATTACACCTTTCACTGATGGCACCTTTCACTTATGGCAACTTCCTTTCACTGATGGCACCTTGCACTGTTGGCACATTGGACTGATGGCCCCTTCTTTGCACTGATGGCAACTTCCTTGCATTGATGGCACCTTGTACTGATTGCACCTTGCACTGATGTTATCTCCCTTGCTCTTCTGGCACCTTGCACTGATGGCACCTTGCACTGATGGCACCTTGCACTGATGGCACAGTGGACTGATGACCCCTTCTATGCACTGAAGGCAACTTCCTTGCATTGTTGGCACCTTGTACTAATGGCACCTTGCACTGGTGACACTTTTCGCTGATGGCACCTTTCATTGCTTATTTACTAATTAGACCTGTTATCAAACTGAGTTCTGTCAAATGTACTATATTCCATCTCGTGTCACCCCTGTTCAGAGTGCAACCCCCCCCCCCACCATTGGTGACGCTACTGGGAGGGACAAGTCCTTAAACATCGCTGTAACAAAAAAATTGTTTCTACATTATAAAATAAGATATCATAAGATAAGAGAACGAGGTGGAGAGTGGGGTGGAGGGTGACTGTTTGTAGTGACAGAGGGGAACAAGGGGAGAGACTAAGATGGTGGACAGTAGTCGTTGACTCACCTTCCTTCGCCGTGTGTTCAATCGTGATATCGACGTACGTGGTCAAGCTGTCGAACAGGACAGGATCAGACGCTGATAACAGCTTGTAGCTCCAGCTTTTGACTGATTCTCGGACAGCACTTGACAGGAAGCTTTCCAAGACATTGCAGACAATCGACGAGAAATTGATGCTCTGTGAAGTTGGTTTATCACGAAAATATGGATGTGGTTGATATGGATATAAGACGTGTGTGGTTGGCATAGAGACAAGACGGAAACTGTTGGCATAGAGACATGATGGAAACAGTTGGCATAGAGACAAGATGGAAACAGTTGGCATAGAGACAAGATGGAAACAGGCGGCATAGAGACAAGATGGAAACAGTTGGCATAGTGGCATAGAGACAAGATGGAAATAGTTGGCATAGAGACAAGATGGAAACAGTTGGCATAGAGAAAAGATGGAAACAGTTGGCATAGAGACATGATGGAAGTTGTTGCCATGGGGACAAGACGCATGCGCGTATTATTTTGTTTCATACAATTTACAAAGACATCATTTGATAGTATTCTCATCACTTGCTACTACACTATCACCTTTGTGCTACGGATTTAAAGCTAGGTAGGATTAATATTGTCTTCATGGCTACCGGGAAATAAGGCACCTGGATGGGGCCATAAAAAAATGAATAAGCTTATGACCCAACAGCAAATTAACCGTTTTGGGCAACCGAATATAGCGCCTATCAGCAAATCTTCCACAAAAGCCTACAATAGCAGGCATTCTGCTTTCCGGGCTTAGATCAAAAGAAGACAACCCGGAAATTTGATTGGCTGTCTGAAAGACTCCCTAAAGTTCCACAACATAAACACGCAGCAGATCGTCAACTGTAACCCCCCCCCCCCTGGTCCCCCCAGACGCCCCAAAACAGTTTTACGAAGTCATTTGCAAAATTAAATGTGAATTAACCCGGAAATTTGATTGGCTGGCTGAAAGACTCCCTAAAGTTCCACAACATAAACACGCCGCAGATCGTCAACTGTAACCCCCCCCCCCCTGGTCCCCCCAGACGCCCCAAAACAGTTTTACGAAGTCATTTGCAAAATTAAATGTGAATTACGCACATGCGCAGACGGTTCTCAATACTCACCGAATGGTTGCCTCTGAAAACGAATCGAATGCCCTCAATCATGATCAAATCATTAATGTCTGTAGCTGATGGTTTGCCTGTGGTTGTCAATAACAGCGGTGTTGTTGATGTGGCCGATGCCATCGTGGTTGCGTTGGTAATTGCTCCAGCAGCTGTTGCTGGTGTCCAAGTTTGTGTGGGCGATGCCATCGTGGTCGTGGTTGTAGTTGCTCCAGCAGCAGTTGAAGTTTCAGATGATGTACTGCCGGAAGTTGATGGGTCACGCGTAAGAGTCGTGAGGGAGTCACCGTGTTGTTGTTCAGCATGTGAAGATTCAGTTCTCTCGGCTTCCGCTACGGTAGTCGCTGATATGTCACCAGATGATGTATCCGTGCTGGATGTCTCTTCTGTGGATTGAGCACCTTGGGTGGCGCCGCCAGTCATTACAGACACTGACCGGGTTAGATCGTTGTCAGCGGCATCGGTTGTTGAAGACTTGGACGTTGTCACGTAAACAGTATCACCAGTATCCCCAGATCCGTCGCCGGGATGACTCGTTGAGTTGGCGTCCAAAGATGTGTCCACTTCTGAAGAGACCGACATGGGTGAGACGGAGGAAGTTTCATCACCGGTGTCTAGAGGGGGCGACATCGTTGTCGTGTCGCCATCAGTTGATTCCACGCGCTGTGATATTTTATCAGTTGTTTTATCCGTGGATTCGGTCGTGGTTTCTGATGGTGCGAACGTAGTCGATTGTTGAAAGTCCATTGGTGGTGCATCGTTGTTGGTGTCTGCCTCGCTGGACATAACGCTTGGGCCTGGGGTTGAATCGGTAGGCACACCGCCGGTGATGTCCGATGAGTGCGATACGATGATGGTGGTTTCTTGTTGTGCAACACTGGTTGAGACGACTCCAGTTGCATCCGTGGTGGGTACGTTTTCAAGTGCATCCATGGTTGGTACGTCAGGGCTCGTGGTGTCTGTTGGTGTGGTGCTTGTGAACGATTCGGTTGTTGGTGCAGGCGCTGGGACATCTATTGATTCGTCACTCACCGTGACGTCGGATGGCGTGGTATACGATGTGGCTTCACCAGACGAGTTGCAAGGGTAGGTGTCATTTTGGGTGGCACTCGTTTGTGGATCACTTCCACCGTTCGTTGGTGGATCACTTCCACCTTTCGTTGGTGGATCACTTGTACCGTTCGTTGGTGGATCACTTGTAACGTTCGTTGGTGGATCATTTCCACCGTTCGTTGGTGGATCACTTGTACCGTTCGTTGGTGGATCATTTCCACCGTTCGTTGGTGGATCACTTCCACCTTTCGTTGGTGGATCACTTGTACCGTTCGTTGGTGGATCACTTGTAACGTTCGTTGGTGGATCACTTGTACCGTTCGTTGGTGGATCATTTCCACCATTCGTTGGTGGATCACTTCCACCTTTCGTTGGTGGATCACTTGTACCGTTCGTTGGTGGATCACTTGTAACGTTCGTTGGTGGATCATTTCCACCGTTCGTTGGTGGATCACTTGTACCGTTCGTTGGTGGATCATTTCCACCGTTCGTTGGTGGATCACTTCCACCGTTTGCTGGTGGGGTGGTCGATGGTGTGTCCGTGTCGCCTGCCCCTAGTGTAGTATCGACGTCTGATGTGGTCGTTGCTGCTGCTGATGATATCATGTAAAAAAAAAAATCATATCAGGTATAGATGTTAAGTTTTAAATGGGATTAAGCAAACGAAATAGGTAACATTTATATTGGAGAGGAAGAAAATCATTTAGATTAAAAATTATTCTTGTCTATGTTCTATGTTTTTGTTGTTTTTTTGTGTGTTTTTTTGTGTGTTTTTTTGTGTGTTTTTTTGTTTGTTGTTGTTTTTTATGGAAAAGTGCATTCCGTTGCTGTTAGTTATCAATAAGCGTATAGTATTGATGATATCAAACCACCGCTACAGATGTTAGCCAATTTATTTTATATCAAGAGGTGGTAGATATTTGCGTGCACAGAATGATGGGGAAATGGTAGAAACTCACTACGATACGAGAGCTTCATTTTCAAACCTTAAAATTAAAAAAATCCAATCAAAGATTTTCATACTTAATCTTTTTTTTTAAGATTTAAAAAAAAAAAAAACTATTTGGAAAAACTCGGCTCATCATAAAAGCAAATATTAATGGTTTCCTTATTTTAGCTCTTGTATAAAAATAAAAACTCTGAGAAATTTAAGGGATTGAGTACAGAAAACGAGACGTGTGTTTACGGATTGCGTCCCTTGTGTTATGTTAAGTAAGCCTGTCGTCTCATTTTTATTGAGTGCTGTAACAGCTTGTGCATGTACGTATCGTCATTTGAAATCTTATCTATGTCATNATTTTAAAACCTTAAAATTAAAAAAATCCAATCAAAGATTTTCATAATTAATTTTTTTTTTTAAGATTAAAAAAAAAAAAAAAAAAACTATTTGGAAAAACTCGGCTCATCATAAAAGCAAATATTAATGGTTTCCTTATTTTAGCTCTTGTATAAAAATAAAAACTCTGAGAAATTTAAGGGATTGAGTACAGAAAACGAGACGTGTGTTTACGGATTGCGTCCCTTGTGTTATGTTAAGTAAGCCTGTCGTCTCATTTTTATTGAGTGCTGTAACAGCTTGTGCATGTACGTATCGTCATTTGAAATCTTATCTATGTCATCCACCAACATCCGTACGTCTTGGAGATTCCTTTTTTTTTTTTATGTCTCCACTTCAGCGAGTATACAGCTCAAGAGTCTGATCCTGAAGTGTCGGTCATCTTCACTTTACTCATGTCAACGTTGAGAAGGTTGATCACGCGTCAACCTTCCTGTTGGCTCTTTTTTCGCCAGGGCTTGCGTTTGGCGCAAGGTTTCGCCTGTTTAACTCCATGTTGTACAGCAGTTCGCTAGCTAGTTCAGGCGTTAATCAAAGCCATGGGCACCCACAGGGTTGGGTCAGAGGGGGCAAACTTTAAGGGGGTCAGAAAACCAGCGCTCCTACCCCCTGCCCCCGAAATAACTTTAGCACCAACTAGTAAAGAAAAAAAAATGCGAAGTACAGGTGACCTTAATTATCAATTGACCCCCCCCCCACTTTTTTATATATAATCACAGGCCTCCCCGTGTTTATGCTGGTCACCTTTATATCACTCCTATAAATAAAACCCCGAAATACCTTTAGCACCAAATAGCAAAGAAAAAAAAATGCGAAGTACAGGTTACCTTAATCATCAATTGACCCCCCCCCCCCACTTTTTTATATATAATCACAGGCCTCCGCGTGTTGATGCTGGTCACCTTTATATCACTCCTATAAATAAAAAAATATCTTACTCGACATGTTGGACAGTCCTTTGCCCAGCATTCCCACATCAAAAACTGTCAATTTTATTATCGATTCCTCAAATTAAGACCAGTCTCGTTTTCTGAACCGATTCCCCGAAGGTGTCTATGATCCAATAACATTAACGTAAATATTTCTTTTGTTTCTTTACTTTAATTTATTTTTAAATAATAAACATCTAACAAAACCTAGTGCAATAAAATGTTTGATGGCTATTCTGCTATAAAAACATGTCATGGACTCACATTCCGTGGTGCTGGCCTCATCATGGACATCTCCCGTCCTTGCTATCACTGACCGAGGTAGCAGTGGCTCATGAGGATCTGTTACAATGAGATCAAACATTTTTAGTTTGGATGATTTATTGCAATTTTAGTTGTTGTTTTTTTTCAATGTCACAACTTGTCAACATGGAAGGCAGACCGGGGGGGGGGGTCTATGAGTTAGTACTGGCGAAGTGTCTATTGGGGAATGGTATCAGTACTTGTTAACGTATGTTATCAAGCTGATGGGTAATTCTCCATACTGGTTTTAAGGCAATTTTTCCCCACCCCCTTTGCTTCACCCACCCAACATGAAAAAAAAACAAAAGAAAAAATAAGAAAACATAAACAATAAGTTACTGTATAAAGAAATTTAAATATCCTGGTTAGAGACATATTGTTACTACATGTTACACTTTTTTTTTAATTGGAGAGTGGGCGGGTAAGTTCATGGAGCTCTTCTGAATGTTGTATCGCGTGGACCGTCATAGGTAAGAACTTCACATCGTCCCCCAACTGTCTGAATTGTATTTTAAAGCAATCACTGTGGCGTGACGTATGTTGTCTAGGGGTCGGTCCCCTCTGATCTAGCCACAGAACAATTTTTTCAAGGGTCTAGAACCCCTTTATTTCCAGCTCCTACAGAGCTGACTCTTGCTCCAAGTATCAACAAACAATTCAGGGTTTCAGGTTTTCTTATTTATTGGCTATGTGTGCCTATATGCCACTACACAAAACAGTTAAAGTTACACAAGTCCTCTTCCATCGTAGAAAAACTCACTGCCTTTCACAAGACAAAAATCATACACCATATCCACAGCACTCGCCACTGCTCACTCCTTAAAAAAAACTCACACACTTGGTTTTTTCAGACACAGCACACCGGTCATACCTTGACCGAGAACAAATAAAAACTCGTGGGGCACACGGGGAAAATAAACTCACCCACGATTGGTCAAATTAACATTATAGACGTTGACACAAAAAACTCACGCGATCTGACCGTGACAATCACCCTTTAGAGTATAACATGGCGTGAGGACCGCTGATCGTCGCCCGTCTTCGCAAAATTGTTTCACTTGAGTATTATTTCATCGCGCGGAAGGTCACTAGATCTAATTTCTAAAACAGATGACCTATGATAGTTTATCGTGGAAGGTCACTAGATCTAAGCTCTAAAACAGATGACCTATGATAGTGTATCGTGGAAGGTCACTAGATCTAAGCTCTAAAACAGATGACCTATGATAGTGTATCGTGGAAGGTCACTAGATCTAAGCTCTAAAACAGATGACCTATGATAGTGTATCGTGGAAGGTCACTAGATCTAAGCTCTAAAGTGGATGGTCACTAGATCTAAGCTCTAAAACAGATGACCTATGATAGTGTATCGTGGATGTTCACTAGATCTAAGCTCTAAAACAGATGACCTATGATAGAGTATCGTGGAAGGTCACTAGATCTAAGCTCTAAAACAGATGACCTATGATAGAGTATCGTGGATGTTCACTAGATCTAAGCTCTAAAACAGATGACCTATGATAGAGTATCTTGGAAGGTCACTAGATCTATACGCTAAAACAGATCACAAATGACAGTGTGTTGTTCCGTCTCTTTTGGAGCAGTGGTAACTATTTCGGTTTGAGAGGAACTTCGCCTAAAATGTCTCTTAGCTTTTAAGTTATCAATAAGGCTTCGTTCGTAAATTACGTCAGGCAAAAAATGACCTTTTCAGACCCCCTGTCACAAATGTGACGCAAATTCTTTACCCCACCCCCTCTTTTTTAGTGTTACGTCACACTTTAAAAAATTCAAAACGTACATGAAATTTTAATAACTAAACAAATATTTCATTTTATTCTCTAACATTTTCCCCACAATGGATTTGGATGATGCTCAATGGTAAAAATTTGAAGTTGTTTTTTCGTTTCGTGAAACTTCCTGCTCAGTGTTCTCAAATGTCTAGCAGCTATTGCCATCTTGTACAATATTCGTATCAAACATATCAACTGACAATGGCATTTACTGTAAAATGCAAAAAATATATATATATATGTTGCGAAATTGCTATTTTTAAAGAAATAAATATTCCTCTTTGTGAATTTATCAAGTTGTGTTACGGTTAACTACCACGGTTAAAAAGTATTAAGCTGTTATGTACTCATCGATACATAAGAATAAATAGTTCGCCAGTCACGAGGCATACACCATGATGCAAAAATGATATCGCCGTGTTTGGGAAAGATATGCGCTCCACGCCACTGATGACAAAATAATTTGTTGTTAGGAAACTGTGACGTAAAACGCAAAACAACGAAGTCATCCCCGAGTTTTCGATATGCGCAGAAGTTTTGCGCGACTGAGTTTAACTGTACCTATTACATGAGGCGATTCCAAACCACAAAAATGTTTTTAAAATTAGTTGATTAAAATTTTTCAAGATTAGAAAATGATAGATTTTTTAAATTTATCTTTTGGGACTTCACAATTTTTGACCTTCTCCCTACCCCCTGTTTCAAATTCTCGATTCACCCACACCCCTCCACCTCCCNCCCCCCCCCCCCCCCCTTTTTTTTTTTTTTTTTTTTGAGCGTGACATAAATTACGAACGACCCTTAAAAGTCTTACCTCGTGCGCAGATGGCAACAGAACATCGATCAATTGGAGGGGTGGGAAACTGGTAGACTGTGATACCACTGCACACAGATATCCTCACAGGGGTTCTCAACACGCAACAGTCGTATTTGCCTTCAAGACGAATCACAGACATGTAGTTAAAATAATTGTGGTAGCAATACTTTTTATTTTCTTTTTGGTATCACGAGTGACAAATTATAGGTGAACGCAAAAATCTAAATGGCTGACTTAGACCAAGACAAAAAGTTTAGAAAGCCATAGTCAACAGCAGCCCCTAAATATTTACAATCGCGTGAAATTATAGATCTAGCCGCGCCGAGTTGTGGGTGTTAGCGGCGACTGGCAGTTTTAAATTTAGTTTACAAGTCCAGGGAGACGAGAATGAAAGAGTTAACAGTAGCACCGAATTGTTTAAAAGCGCACAAAAATTATTATTATATTATATTAAACGTTATTCAAAGTCTGACAAACATACATAGCTGCCAGTAAGCCTTTTTTGTAATTCCTTGACATTAACACTGCGCTTCTCCGTGTGTTCGTTTTAGGCAAACATCTTCGGATGGCTAACTTACCCACTTCCCTAATCCCATCGAGTTGAAACTTGGCACACAGACTCGTCCCCTAATCATATTCTTTCAGATTTCTGAAAGATTTTTTTTTTCACAATCATATGACGGCAAAGGGAAATTGCTTCAAACGGAAAGGCTATCAGTAGAGCATAATTTCAAAAATTAAAATGCGTACAATTTATTGAAAACCCTAAAAAAAAAAAAAAAAAAAAAAAAAAAAAATTTAAAAAATAAAAATGATAACAATATATTAAAAACCCTAAAAAAAAAAAAAAAAAAAAAAAAAAATGAAATTGTCCTTACCCAATATATTGTAAGAGCCACATAAAAATGCTTCAGTGATGTCTCCCTCTTTTGGAAGTGATTGGTTTAATTCCAGTCTCATGGCGATCTTAGCTCCGCATTTGTTATTCTATGGATTCAAAGCATGGCAAATATCACAACAATGTGTTTCAACAAGACAAAGTCTTTGGAAGTGTTTAAGAGTTGAACTACAAAGTTTTCCTACGTGTTGAGTATACCTGACGCCCTTTGAATATGGCTACCTGGTTGTACGAAGAGAACCCGATGCTCCACTGAAATGTCCTACTGGTTGTACACAGCGTACCCTATGCCCGATTGAAATTGCCTACTGGTTGTACACTATCAGTGACCGAAATTTTAAAAGGGTAGAAGGGCGTATGAATCATGAAAAGTCAAACGTATATTAATTATATTTATTTCACTTACTTAAAAACCAAAATAATATAATATTGTGACTGCGAACTGTTATATTTATGATTTGATAATGCGACAAACTTTCTTTAAAATGTACCTCCTGTGTTCAATGTTATTTTCGCGATAGGAATTAAAAAGTTCCTTTTTATGTTAATTTTTTTTTAAAATGTATTTTCATAGTTGTGGGGAAAAATGACGCCGTCTTGTAAGTCTCCGACTTTGAGTCTACGACTTTGAGTCTCTGATAGTGAGTCTCCGATGTTAAGTCTCTTAATGTGAATCTCCTACTCTGAGTCTCTGAGTCTCTTCTGATTGCAAGTTTGCATCCCTTCAAGGTGGGTTAAATATTCAGTCATATTTAGAGACTCTTAGAATCAAATAAATGCACTAGGTGTAATGGACGATGTGAAAAGGACATTTTAATTCACTGGGTTATTTACCACCTATGATGAGGTCCATATGATTTCTTTAATGGAATTGTATCTTCATGACCCACGGCAATGGGAGATTAAGAACAATAACGTTCATGGGTTGGGGGGGGGGGGCAAATATAACATAATGAGGGCTTACATAAACTAGTGGGGCCTACATAACCTAGTGGGGACCTAAATAATCTATTGGGAGCCTACATATCATAAGGGGGGCCTAAATAACGTAGTGGGGGCCAACGTAATCTAGTGAGGGCCTACATAACCTACTAAAGGCCTACACAACCTAGTGGGAGCCTACATAACCTAGTGGAAGCCTACATAACCTAGTGGGAGCCTACATACCCCAGTGGGAGCCTCCTTAACCTAGTGAAGCCTACATAACCTAGTGGGAGCCTACATAACCTAGTGGGAGCCTACATAACCTAGTGGGAGCCTACATAACCTAGTCGGAGCCTAAATAACCTAGTCGGGGCCTGCATAATCTATTGGAGGCCTATTAAACCTAATGTGTGCCTGCATAACCAAATGGAGGCCTGCATAACCTAGTGGGGGCCTACATAACCTAGTAGGGACCTATATAACCACTCGACCAATCAAACATCTTCTCTTTCTCCCCCCCCCCCAAACGCCATTTTGATTCACTTTGCCTTCTTCTGATTAAATACGCACAATAGGCCGCAGACATCTAGTTCCGGTACACGATATGTTAGCGCCATTCCGGAAGAAGATCGCAAAGATCTTTACTAAACAAGTAGACTTTGAAATGAGTTCCGAGAAGGCTGTAAGTGGATCAGCTGTAGAGGAAACACACTGTCGTATCGGGGGCAAGATGTGCCGTCTTATGAATATATGGAGTGTCCTGTTTAGAGTTTTTCGTTGACCAGTGTTTGTGTGTCTTTGACAAAATAAACACCAGTGTCTGTGTGTCTTTGACAAAATAAACACCAGTGCCTGTGTGTCTTTGACAAAATAAACACCAGTGTCTGTGTGTCTTTGACAAAATAAACACCAGTTTCTGTGTGTCTTTTGAAAAAATAAACACCAGTGTCTGTGTGTCTTTGACAAAATAAAAAGTTGCGTCTGTTACTGTTTTCATAATCAAGGTCGATTATGGTTTCTGTCAATGAACTTTGATTTGTATTGATCACCCAAACATAATCTTGGTCCAGGTTGTCGAAAAGAACGATAGATTACAGTTAGTTTCTATCAAGGACAGGCGATTTGTAGGTGGTCATCAATTGAATGATAAAAAAAAAGAAAGAAATAGCTATTCGATTAAATTCACAAGAAAGTAAAATTGTACTGCAATTAAAATTAATTTAAAAAAACAACGGCCAGGTGCATGCCAACAACATGACAACAGCGTGACAACATCATGACTATCGCATTACAACAACATGCTAACTTTCAATCGCAGAGAACGTGTCCATAAAAAAATCCCTGTTAACTGTTTGCCACTCAGATATCAAGAGTAAGTTTCAATGATTACTAAAATACAGTATATTTGTATAACATGATAAACCACAGATTATTCTAGTTGACAACGTTTTGAAATATTTTTTTTAAAAAAATGCTTTTTTTTGTAATCTACAGATTGAAAACTGCAAATTGTAACCGAAATGTTAAAAACTCCATAATGCTGCGGTCATGTGATCACAGCTTCCGTAGTTAGAGCAAGTGTTTACTTGTTGTTTTTTTACTGCAAAGCACCGGAAGCTTTTCGCCAACAAATGGGTTTGAATAATTTGACAAACAGCTACTCTAATAGAACCAGCTTAATTGGCAACTCCCAGCTTTTGGACGTACCTTAATGCACTCGGTGGGAATATCGGAGTAACTACCATTCACACTGAATGCGTACCACTTCCCCGCCTCTAACACGTCCCTGTCGCAGTGTTCAGGCTTAGCTGTGCTGGACACGGAGCGCCACTCGTCATTTACAACGTAAAAATCTGAGCATAGATCTGCGAATAGAAAAAGGTCATTAAAAGATTTCTGGTGAATCCTTACACACACAAATATTATATATATATATATATATATATATATATATATANGTCCTGTCTGATAGACTAACAAAAAGTCTCTAACAATTTTGTCCTGTCTGATAGACTAACAAAAAGTCTCTAACAATTTTGTCCTGTCTGATAGACTAACAAAAAGTCTCTAACAATTTTGTCCTGTCTGATAGACTAACAAAAAGTCTCTAACAATTTTGTCCTGTCTGATAGACTAACAAAAAGTCTCTAACAATTTTGTCCTGTCTGATAGACTAACAAAAAGTCTCTAACAATTTTGTCCTGTCTGATAGACTAACAAAAAGTCTCTAACAATTTTGTCCTGTCTGATAGACTAACAAAAAGTCTCTAACAATTTTGTCCTGTCTGATAGACTAACAAAAAGTCTCTAACAATTTTGTCCTGTCTGATAGACTAACAAAAAGTCTCTAACAATTTTGTTCTGTCGCAGGATGAAGGCAGCCACCCACCAAGGTTATTCCAGTTGTCAAATGCCAAAGGATTTATCAGTGTTGAGGAGATCCATGACTTCGTCCAGGTAACAACAAGGCTAATAGTGTTCCATACATTTTATTATAGGCTACAGTGGCGTAGAAAGTGAGATTTGGGTGGGGGGTTGTGGTCCACCATAGGCCGCACTTTTTTCCTTATGTGGAGGGGCGGCATTTTTTTAAAGGTGCAGAGCTTTTCCGAAGTGTGGCATAAAAAATCATAGCCCGCCCACCTCAGGCACCACTAACTCTGTCTACCCCCCTTCTTTTCTTCGCCCCTAGTTAGTTTAGCATTTAGTTATAAATGCATTTCTATTTTTATTTCTTACTCAAACGTCTGACCACGTCATACCAAGTTCATTAGAGTAGACCCCGTTACAAGGAGAGAAAAAAAGGCCACCAGGAATATGACAAATTTTATAATTAGCCTGAGCTCTCCTATTTACGACTCAAGTGTTTTTTCATCTCTAAGTGACTGGCTTCTTATCAGACTCCATAGTGAGCCGGTGAGGAGGGTGGGGGGGGGGTGTTGAGGAGGATATGAGGATAGAAGGACGATAAGGAGGACAATAACTAGGAATGCATGACTTAGCACAGAGGTTCTTGAAATTTAACAACCTGAGGGGCAATTTCATAAATAATAACACTTGTCACCACAAAACTCGGTGCCTCAAATGTAAGACTTGTTCCTATATTTGACGGGTTGATTCCAAGAAATGGCGCCAATCTTTCCCACATCAGATCTATTGAACATGTGTCTTTTTTTTTAAACACAATGCATTATATTAATTATTTAAAGAAAATTTTGATGCATGAAAATATATTTAGTTTATTTCAAAAGAAAGTATTTTATGGAGGCTTCCCATTAAAATTCTGCACAAATGAAGTTCCTTTCATCAGACTTCATAAGATAGGATCCAACAGGAAAATCTCAAATAAGATTTCAACAAAAATCTTCATCATATGTCCATTCCATCTACCTTACATGCCGCTGCATTCTTTTGTCGTGGTTAAATCTTTAACTACACTTTTCACTTCAGGTTCTCACATAGTTAATGGGGTAGGCATAAAAGGTACTTTGGGGTCACCTTTGGGTTCACAGTCATCGGTGTTCTATTCTGAATGTTTATCCCCAACTTTATAATAAACTAAGTGTGTGTGTAGAAGCATGGGCGCCCGCAGGTAGGGTATTGATTGGATAAAAATATTTTAGACAAAAATAGACAAAAAATTTATTAAAGTAAAGAGAAAATAAAGAAAAAGTAAGTAAGCTGATGTCCTGTCCGTTCGTTCACCATACAAATACGCTAGAGTAAATTAGAACTATATTAAAACATTACTAAAAATTGTTTGCCCCCCCCCCCTCCTGGAAAGTTAATCGATTTTTTTGCCCCCCCAACAAATTTTTATCCCCCCCCCCCCCTCAGAAAATAAACTAATTTTTTGCCCCCCCCCCCCCCCAGAAAGTTTTCTACGGGCGCCCATGTGTGGAAGTGAGAATTGCAAGTGTTTGATTTAGCCCCAAATCAGCAATGATTAAAATTTAAGTCCCTGAATGTGTGGGAGCATTTCATGAGGCTGGCGATGTCTCAAAGGCATCATTTGTTACACACGTAACATTGTCAGTCCATTGAAGATTGCACCTTTTTTAAAAATTAAATTATTTACATGTGGTGAACTTATTTTAAACTTCTTAATTACCAGACAAAATAAGTTTTTGACTGAATGTTATTACTCACATCCGATATTCAAAAGGTAGTGTTACAGTATCAAACCTGGGCTCTTAATGAAATGCTCGAGAGTAAAATAATAACATGTTTTATGATTATGTCCAAGGCGAGGTGTTGTCAACACAAGAAAGGGGGACACATTCGGAACCGAGAAATAAGATAACAAGGGTTGGTGCTCTCCCAATCAGATAGTGTATTGCTCAACAAAAAATTAATTGTTATGACACCTGGTCAGAATACCTGACAACCAACCTGCAATGCAAGCGTACAACGGCAGGCACTCCGGTTTCAGGAATATTAAGTGAAACAGGATGAGCCCCAAATTCAATGTGTACAAGAATTGTTATAAATCTGGCCTGATATATGAGAAGATTTAAATTTTAATAGTTAATTTAGTGACGTGTTTTTTGACAACGTTTTCGCTTACAACGCTGTATGATATTGAATTTTGTTCTGAATGAAACTCCGATCAAAGCCGGTTGTATTGGCTAGAAATTCAGCAAAATTGACCTACAAAGACATACATAGAATAAACCATTTAAAAAAAAAAAATTTAACAATAGCTTAAAATTTAGAGCTGTTAAGAAAAATATGAAGCGATTTTAGGAGTCATATTTTAGGAGTCATATTTTAGGAGTCATATTTTAGGAGTCATATTTTAGGAGTCATTATTTTAGGAGTCATATTTTAGGAGTCATATTTTAGGAGTCATATTTTAGAATTCATATTTTAGGAGTCATATTTTAGGTGTCATATTTTAGGAGTCATATTTTAGGAGTCATATTTTAGGAGTCATATTTTAGGAGTCATATCTAAGGAGTCATTATGTTAGGAGTCATATTTTAGGAGTCATATTTTAGGAGTCATATTTTAGGAGTCATATTTTAGGAGTCATTATTTGGGAGCCAAACAACACTGGGAACAGATCTAAAACGCAAGGCAAAAAAGATAAAAGTTGTCTTGATTTTGTTGTTGTTGGCATGCGTATTTAATGCACCTCTGCTTACAATGGTTTTGATACTGAGTGTTTAATTTAATCCTCTCTACAAATGTTTATATAGCCTAAAATACTGATGGCTTTTTTTAAAATCATTTTCTGTCTCGGGTTGATCCTGTAGTATAGGCCGAAACGTGCCAAAGTGTCCTCGTTTTATAGCCATTTTAATTGTTTCTATAGTATAGTAGTTACTATCCTAGTGTCTCATTTTTATTGTAGTTAGTTTACATGTTTTTAATAATTCTAAAGCGCTTAGAGCTTTAAGGTAAGGGCTATATAAAAATGCCTAAATAAATAAATCAATCTACCTTTCTTTACAACAGATAATTCAAGGTCAACTCAGAGGGTACAATTATATAAGTGAAACTTTGCCAAAAATATCTTCTTAATTTCTCGTCATATTTTTGGAAAAATGTGAGAGGGGAAAAGGGGGAGAGGGAAAGAGAGGGTGAAAGAGACTGGAAGACAGAGAGGGTGAAAGATAGGAGAGAGGGTGGTAGAAGGCAGAGAGAGGGAGAGACAGTGAGTGAACGAGAACTAGAGGATATGGGCGAGCAGTGAGGGATGTTCGATTCTATTACCACGTGGCTCGACGAGGATAGGGTTAAATTTCTTTGACTATTTTGAATTTCTATTTGTTATGTGTTATGAAACGTTTTTTTGCATAGCTTGATATTTAAGGTAGCCAATTTATCTTCAAGCATTCAAAGAAATACTGCGCCTTGAATTAACACTAGCTTACACATTTTAACTGTTTGGGTACCAAATGAGTTTATTCACTGGGTTGTCTGTGACAGCTGGGTTTTTTTCTTTATTCTATTTATTAAAATAAGTTCAACAATAAATTAAAACAAAGTATTGGCTGTTTCTATTAGGCCATCACCACGTGACCGACTTTAGTGGTGGAAAATAACAACAACAAAACACACGCACGCACACACAAATGAACAAACGCTGAGGTTTTTGCGACCGCGATCCTTCTTTAAGTCCTTCGTATTAACTTCACTTTTAGTTCGTGGCTGGCTGACTGGCAAAATCTTCGGACGGATGATTTGACTCACTTCCCGTCACCCTATCTACTTGGCACATGCACTCGTTGCCGATGACAATACATATTTTAATTTTTGTAGCCCCCCCCCCCCCAACCCCAACCAGCAAACATCAGTGTTTCCGTTGTTTTTTGTGTTGTTTTGTCAAGTGGAAAATGAAGGAAATATGGATTCACGAAACAAAACTCGTTTGGTTGGTACTATTTTTTTTTTTTTTAATTTATTTATTTTTTTTTAAAATAGTTGGTGAAATAAGTCTGCGGTTTAAAAAGCTGTTAGGTCATAAGAATATTGATATAGTCCAGTGGCGTAAAAAAAAATTGCGGCTGCGAGGCTTGGGGGGGGGGAGATTCTTATAAAGTGCGTTACTTGTGTGCATGTTTTGTCAATTTTTCAGCCCCCCCCTCCCCCCTCCCCCCACACCTCCTGTTGCTCGATATTTCATTTTATACAGGATTTATACCAAACCCTTTGTTTTTAAGGGGTTGTTAAACTTAAACTGAAGTTAAGACAATGGCATTGTCAATGCTTTGAAAGATACATTGGTTTTATCATTTGACATCTTTTGACTTACCTATTTATAGGATTGACCCACTTCCCAAGCAAACTTTAATTTACTAAGTTTGGTCTATTCATATTTAGAATTTCAAAAGTTAATTTTGTCAGCCATAAATAGCATCAGGTGTCAATAGCCGATTACCATGCGGATGATAATGGCAGATGGCAATGTGAGATGGTAATGTGAGATGGTAATGTGAGATGGTAATGTGAGATGCCAATGCCAGATTTCAATCTTTGGTGTCAATGTCACATGCCATGTAAGAGGAAAATACCAAAAAATCAAAGATGATGTCTCGGTCAGACCAGATGTCAATTTTCGATGAAATAACAGGTGTCAATGTTAGAGGCCAATTACGAGTATCAAGGAGACATGTCACCGTTAAATATCAATGTCAGGTGGCATATCAACTGAAGTTTTGAAGTCAATGGGAATTATCAATGTTAAATGTCGGATCTAAGATGCCAATGTCTTACAAAACTCGAAACAAGTTAGACTTTAATTTATTTTTATTTTTTTACTATGGAAATAAGTGTAAAAATTACCAAAGTCTCTTGCCATAAAAGAAAGTCTATTCCACAGAGAGGAATGGAAGAGGATGGTTCACATGTCATCTGTGGCGCCCCAATGGTCCAAGGACTAAGGGACATGAGGATGAGGAGGATTCCACAGTGCGATTCGGTGCGCACGCCAAATTCTAGTGTTCAAAGTTCTTTAGTGTACACTATTAAAATGCGTCGATATTATTTAATAAGGCAACGTCTATCTTTAGCTCTAGAAAGAGTATCAACTAGCATATCTCTGTTGCCGTTGATGTTAGTTGCTGCTGTTGTTATTGGTTAGTTGTTTGCTGATGTTGTTGTTGGTGGTGGGGGGGGGTGTTACTTAGTTGTTGTTGTTAGTTGCTGTTGTTGCTGTTAGTTGCAGTTGTCAGTTGCTGTTGTTGCTGTTAGTTGCTGTTGTTAGTTGCTGTTGTTGCTGTTAGTTGCTGTTGTCAGTTGCTGTTGTTGCTGTTAGTTGCTGTTGTTAGTTCATGTTGTTGTTGATGGTGTTAGTGAGTTGCCGTTAATCATCTTGTTGGTCCTATTTAGTTTTTGCTATCGTTGTCGCTAGCTGTTGTCTTCTTCATCGACCGACGCTTTTACACTTTTACGCCACGAATTTATACGCACCAGATGGACGGAGAAAAAGAAAGTTCATTCAGAAAATTCTCAAGGTACAGCAATTAAATCTGGTGACCTAACCCGAATCAGACTCTTCTCACGCCATAAAGTACTTAAGATACCTTTTCAAGTTTAACGCTCACATTAGAACCTTAGAGTATAATCCCCAAACTTGTCTCATCAGCCATTGACTACACACACAAAAAAAAAAAAATGTTGTACTCACCCCCTCTGGCGGACGGAAGCATCGCGCCAATCATTATTAGGACAAATATCGACAGGCTCTGCATGATGGCCTTCAGGTCAGACATGCCAAATCCACGAAAACTGACTCCGACTCTGGCACCGAGGTCCCGGCGTGGGGCCATTGTTCTAACCACTCTTCCCTCTGATAAGCTGGACTCTGGTTGCTGTGACGTCACCCGGCCGGCCCGCCCCTCTTATCGTGACCAAGTGGCTCGGTGGGGTTATTCCCCAGGCCGCTGAGTTACAGTGCTCTACTCTAATTAACTCTTAAGAAACATGGTGGGCATATGCATCTCAGTAGTAACTTGTCGTCTGCTCCAGTCGTGAGAACATATTCTTCCTGACGTCTTTGGCTTAAGGATTGAACTGTTAGCAATCGGTGGCTAAGATGTATTTTCTAAATGGAGCTGCGACAATCTAAAAAAAAAAAATAACAATTGATTGTTAATTATCTGAGTTCCCCGCCATGTAAATTTCAGACTAGAGGAAAGGGGTGGGGGGAACTGGTGGGCTGAAGTCTAACAGAAGATTTGCGAAACTAAATACGCAGAGCAGAGGTTCTTAACAAGTGTCCTCGCAGGCCCTGTGGAAACAGGTGGCTGTGCCAGGAGTTGTGGGAAGATCCCATGCATTGTATTCTCATATATGTTTATTTCATTACAATACTTTTATTTTATCCACGGGAGAGGGTGGGGGAACACTTTTGAAATCGAGAGGGAGTTTCGGTGCTGCAAAAAGATTGAGAGCCCCTGACGTATATCTATAGTGTGTACGACCACTGCACAGCGAGGTCATTAAGAAGTAAGGAGTCCGTCCGAAAGCAGTCCACGTCTAGCGGCACTTCAAACCTGCTTCGCGTTTTTCTTTTAATGACGCAATACTCCTCCAGTTCCTGGTCAGTTTCAATATTGAGTGGCCACCGCAGTCATCAACAGGCGAGACTTAACCCTCAAGAAGTGTAGCCGTGAACAAATTATATATTTTGTTATTGACGCTTGCAACATCTCATCGTCCAGCTGCAATATAACTTAACTTTTTTTTTTTTTTTTTTTTTTTCTGAGCCCAGAATTGAGATTGGAGGTGGGATTCAAGAGGTTTAACATTTCGGTTTTGTCACACTTTAGTCAAATAACTTAACCTCATCCTTCATTTAGCCAGTCGTTAGACTTAAGTCAAGATGAGCCGTGCTGTGTATTCAAATCAGTAACATCTTGTCACTTTAACAATGAAAGGATTTGANCTGGACTCTGGTTGCTGTGACGTCACCCGGCCGGCCCGCCCCTCTTATCGTGACCAAGTGGCTCGGTGGGGTTATTCCCCAGGCCGCTGAGTTACAGTGCTCTACTCTAATTAACTCTTAAGAAACACGTTGGGCATATGCATCTCAGTAGTAACTTGTCGTCTGCTCCAGTCGTGAGAACATGTTCTTCCTGACGTCTTTGGCTTAAGGATTGAACTGTCACCAATCGAAGGATGAGATGTATTTTCTAAATGGAGTAGCTACACTCTAAAAAACAAACAAAAAATTAATTTATTGTTAATTATATGAGTTCCCCGACTTGTAAATTTCAGACTGGGGGAAAAAGTGGGGGTGGGGGCGGCGCTGAAGACTAACAGAAGATTCTTGAGACTAAATACGCAGACCAGAGGTTCTTAGCAAATATCCCGTCAAGCCCTGTGGATACTGGTGGCTGAGCCAGGAGTTGCGGGAAGACCCATGCATAAGGGATGTTTATTTCATTACAATACCTTTTTTATCCATGGGAGGGAGTGCGGGATCAGTTTTGAAATCGAGAGGGGGTTCGGAGCTGCAAAAAAAAAACAAAGGTTGAGAGCCACTAAGGTACAGCGATAGTGTGTACGACCACTGCACAGCTGGGTCATTGAGAAGTAAGGAGTCCGAAAGCAGTCAACGTCTAACGGCACTTTAAACCTCCTTCGCGTTTCTCTTTTAATGACGCAATACTCCTCTAGTTCCAGGTCAGTTTCAATATTGAGTGGCCACCGCAGTCATCAACAGGCGAGACTTAACCCTCAAGAAGTGTAGCCGTGAACAAATTATATAGTTTGTTATTGACGCTTGCAACATCTCATCGTCCTGCTGTAATATAACTTAATTTGCTTGTTTTTTTTTGGGTTATTTTTCTGAACCCACAAATGAGATTGGAAGTGGGATTTACGAGGTTAACAGTTCGCTTTTGGTCACACTTTAGTCAAATAACTTAACCTCATCCTTCATTGAGCCAGCCTTAAGACTTAAGTCAAGATGAACCGTGCTGAATATTAAAATAAGTTGCTACTGCTTACTTTAACTTTGAAATTATTTGAACACACATATTTTTTAATAGCATTGTCCTCTCCTCCTCCCCTTCTCTCTCTCTCTCTCTCTCTCTCAATATATATATATATATATATATATATATATATATATATATATATATATATATACAGTTGTTTTATAATCTATGTTGACATATATAAATATATATTTTTTTTTAAATTTCAAATTTATATCTACATTATAATTTACCTTTTTCTGAAGACCATAAAAACATACTGAAGGCACATTATAAAAAAAGCCATCTAAAGTATTCGCAGAGGATCTAAAATGTCAACCCACCCTCCCCCACCAAACATATAAAAAGCCGACAGGGACGTTACTCCCGTCCACATTAATACAACCAGCGTGCACTCATATATTAACAACAAAAACAACAACAATAAAAAAAAAATTAATATTTTTTTTACAAATCGTGTTAATCACTATGATATTTGAAATATGTATCGATCTTCCAGTTGGAGAACCGTATAATCTCGTTAACACAAAATATGACACACGACTTAAAATCACACACGGTTTAAAAAAAAAAAGTATTCATTTATGTTCTATAAGTACTTTCGTTATAAACAGCACAGTTAAACTAACCTACAGTTCCTTAAATGGTGTAGGTATCCTGTCATCAAATAGGAACATTTTTTTTTAAAAGCCAAGAAATATTCGTTTAAAGTTCATGACGACTACAGGTCCCAGACACATTCAGACTCAACTGAAGCAACCAAGCATCTTATCCACATTTGTAGTTCAAGGGGTGACAACTATAATTAAAAACATCGCTGATTAGTGCTCCTTTTGGGCACCGCCCAGGAAGGGATGGCCCGCCCCTCTTTAACTGTTCACAACCCAGTATCATTGCGTCACGACCTTGTCCACCCCCACCCCCAAAAAACCTTGTATGGTTTCTTAGTGTGTACCAAGTGACGTCATTGCGCATAAGTAGAGAATTCATAAGATGTTGAATGTGTCGATTGTAAAAAAAAAAGATGGATTTCAATATCAATGTTTCAGTGCGATATAAAATTTATCCAGACGGTGGTGTCCAGCGTTTCTATGGGGGTGACACCTCTGAAGAAAGAGAATAGTTTACATAGATGACCTCTGGAATGTCACCATGCTTATAATAAATCCCTTTGCCTCTAAAGAGTTTTATCTATCGATGCATGGCGCTTAGTCACAAGGCCTACACAACACACATACTCTCACACACACACGCATCAACACACAAACACACACACACACACCAAAAGCGTACGATGGCAATAGGAAAAGGAAACCCAATTAATTATGAGAGTGCCAGGCTCTTTATCCAACAAAAAGAAATATACACAGAATAGGAAAAACCTGAGGGGCGATACCAAAAAAATGGATGCTATGCTATGAAGCCTTCGATAGACAAACCCTATACCTTGTGTACTACCCTATACCTTGTGTACTACCCTATACCTTGTGTACTACCCTATACCCTGTAAAATACACTATTTCTAGTGTACTACCCTATACTTTGTGTACAACCAAATAACCCTGTGTACCACCCTATATCCTGTGTACCACCATGTACCTTGTGCACCACCCTATAACCTGTGCACCACCCTATAACCTGTGCACCACACTATACCCCGTGCACCACCCTATACCCTGTGCACCACACTATAACCTGTACACCACACTATACCCCGTGCACCACCCTATACCCTGTGCACCACCCTTTAACCTGTGCACCACACTATACCCCGTGCACCACCCTATACCATGTGCACCACACTATAACCTGTACACCACACTATACCCTGTGCACCACACTATACCCTGTGCACCACACTATAACCTGTACACCACACTATACCATGTGCACCACACTATAACCTGTACACCACACTATAACCTGTACACCACACTATAACCTGTACACCACACTATAACCTGTACACCACACTATACCATGTGCACCACACTACCTCTTGTGCACCCAGTGGAGCACAAATATCATTTTATAGGAATTTAACATGAAAGCTTTGGCCAAGTTGAAATCTTTGTATTCTATAAAATTAAGCGTTTGTTTGTTTGTGTGTCTTTTTGTTTGTGTGTTTGCCATTGGTTCGCTTATGCCAACAGCTCCTTTTTCTCCTAAGCAGAAACCGTGGCTTGTCTTTTGGAGGCCCCCCCGGCCATTTTTAGTCTTGTACCCTTGTTTTCAAAGTAAATGAGTTAAAATGTGTCCCCATCAGAGCTTCTATTAAGGCCCAGTGGTTGCAGGGCCCGCCCAAGAACTCAGCTCATATCCCTAGGGTTAGGTCAAACTTTTTATCTTACCATTTTTTGGAATACGTTTTCTAAAATGTTCAAATTTTTTTTGTTATTGAAATGGTAAAAGCCAAACTATTCATAAGATGTTCAAGCATTAGAATTCATGATACTCTCATTTTTTAAATAAAAATTGTATCAATATCGATTTCCCCCCCCCCCAAACATTTTTCAACGTACGCAGGACATGTGCGCGAATGAGTTTCAAAAGTTCTAAATCTTCCGGTTTCCGTCAAAATACTCGTTAAGCTTTTAGTTAACCTCTGGGTTAGGGTTAGGGTTAGGGTATGTTTGAATGACATATGGAGATGAGAAACAAAAATGGTAATTTATAAAATATCCTACACTTGATAAGACGTGTGTTCCTCATACTCCATTGAATACGTCATCACTGCGTTATATCAGGGATGCAATTAGTATTTAGAAATCTTCAATTCAAGTTATTCAATTTTCTTCCCCCAATTTTTTATACTGGATATTGAAAACCTTTCGTTATGTACCGTCATTACAGGGAAATTCTCAACACATAGTGGACTTTTGACGTTTCATAAAATGATTGTATGTCTCTCTCTCTTTCTCTCCCCCTCTCCCTCTCCCTCTCTCTCTCTCTCTCTCTCTCTAAGACACGTGCTGACCAGCCGTTTCCACATCTTGCACCACGATATTCTGAGGCCGAGCCACGTGCGTACGGACATGAGGTTAGGGGAATGAGTTTTTAACTTCGATGCGATCTGACATAAGGACGTCATTTTGGAAGAGGCCAGGGTGGGGCATTTGCCCCCTCCCTTAAATGTGAAGGTTTTATTTTAATTCCTCTGTAATGTGGCACCTCCAGTAATAAACAACTTTACAAACCAACCAAGTTTTTGTTTTGCCCCCCCCCCTTGAAAAAAACTGAAATGACGCCCCTGTCTGATCTGACGTCAAGCAAAGACCGCCTGAATGAAGGAGCATTTTGGAAAAATCTCGCCAATATATTTTAGTGTTATTAATTCACTACATGGTCATATTCCTTGGATAAATGTAAGATTAAGAAGTAAATTTCAATGTGTATTTTATTAATGTAAACTAGGGGCTAGTTAAGTCCTGAATAGGAAGATTTATTTAAGAACTATTTCAAATATTCTCTCTGTGGTCAATGGACACTATGTGAAGTTATATCACGTTATGTCATATGTGGTCAGTAGACGATATGCCCATCTGTGGTCAATCAACGTTATGTTCATCTGTGGTCAGTAAACTTTATGTCCATTTGTGGTCCGTAGACGCATTGCCCATCTGTGGCCAGTCGACGTTATGTCCATCTGTGGTCAGTAAACTTTATGTCCATTTGTAGTCCGTAGACGCATTGTCCATCTGTGGTCAGTAAACTTTATGTCCATTTGTGGTCCGTAGACGCATTGTCCATCTGTGGTCAGTAAACTTTATGTCCATTTGTACTCCGTAGACGCATTGTCCATCTGTGGTCAGTAAACTTTATGTCCATTTGTAGTCCGTAGACGCATTGTCCATCTGTGGTCAGTAAACTTTATGTCCATTTGTAGTCCGTAGACGCATTGTCCATCTGTGGCCAGTTGACGTTATGTCCATCTGTGGTCAGTAAACTTTATGACCATTTGTGGTCTGTAGACCCATTGTCCATCTGTGGCCAGTTGACGTTATGTCCATCTGTGGTCAGTAAACGCTATTTCCATCTGCGTTCAGTAGATCTTCCTCTAGTGTTGGGCAAGCTTCTATTTTTTTTTAAACCATCAATATCGCAGATCAAAGATCTAGGGATCATTTCCTCGATTACATGCTGACACCAAAATACATGTTCCTACACTCTAAGTCCCCACCCTCCAGGTCCTAACAATCCAGGTCCTCACACTCCAGGTCCCCAAACAACAAGTCCTCACACTCCAGATCCCAACACTCCAAGTCCTAACAATCCAGGTCCTCACACTCCAGGTCCCCTAACTCCAAGTCCTCACAATCCAGGTCCATATACTCCAGGTCCTCACACTCCACATCCTCACACTCCTAGTCCCGATCCTCCAGGTCCTCAAACTCCAGGTCCTCAAACTCCAGGTCCTCACACTCCAGGTCCCCACACTCCAGGTCCTCACACTCCAGAACCTCACACTCAAGGTCCCCACCATCCAGGTCCCCCACTTCAGGTCATCACACTTCAGGTCATCACACTCCAGGTCCTCACACTCCAGACCCCAAACTCCAAGGTCCCCCCCATCCAGGCCCCCCACTTCAGGTCATCACACTCCAGGTCCTCACACTCCAGGTCCCCCAAACTCCAAGGTCCCCACCATCCAGGTCCCCCACTTCAGGTCATCACACTCCAGGTCCTCACACTCCAGGTCCCCCAAACTCCAAGATCCCCACCATCCAGGTCCCCCACTTCCGGTTCTCCAGCACTTTTTCTCTTTACATTCAGGGGCGGTATTTTCGGCCTAATGCAGAGTTTATTTCGAGGAAGGGGACGTCTTATACCTCGGCCTGCTAAGGCCCGCCCCTGGCCAGGGTGTCACGAATCCAGCTACGCCACTTACGTCAAAAAATGATTAACAATTATAACGGACTATTCTCCCTAAATATTCTTTATCATCTTCCCCTTCCCCCCCCCTTTTCCTCCCAACCCACCAACGTAAAACATTAATTGAAATGCGCACATCCTGCTACAACTACCTTGCGTGAAATGTTCACGTACTCATATCAACAGATACGTTAGTGAAAAGACGAGAGGATGAGTGCACACAACAGGAAGTTCTCAGCCCCTTCCCTTGGGTGTTGGCAAAAACACACGATTGTTTCGCAGACCGACCTTAGTGTGAATAGCCGACACATAATTCTATCAATTGTTTTCTGTTTTATTTGTTTATACCGTAAACTCACTATGTATGACATATCGTTTTATTCCAAAAAAAAAAAGAGATTTGAAGAGGAACTCGGAGCCGCAGCTCGTAGCTCTGGAGCAGGGTCATTTTTGTCCGGAGCTTGAGCTCATAGTTCTGGAACAGGGTCATTTTTGTCCGGAACTTGAGATCATAGCTCTTTAGTGGGGTCATTTTTGTCCGGAGCTTAAGCCTATAGCTCTGGAGCAGGGTCAATTTTCTCACTACTCCGACCTCAACAATTTTTAAGAATTAATTTTAAAAATACAAAAATTTTAAATTGTAATTTAAAAGTATTTGTCAAAATTCACTCGTCAAAATTAATGCCGGACTCTTCTCTTACACGGCTTACATTTCTGCCAACCCTTTCCACGCAAAACAAAGTATGCAGCTGATTAAAATGTTCGCTCCCACCCATGTTAAACAAGAGGGAAAATTACCGACATACTTTGATGGTGATGACCATAATGAGACAGATTGATTGGTTGCCTATTGTATAAGTCCATTATTATGTAAGTTTTCTTTAACCACTGTATAAGTCCATTATTATGTAAGTTTTATTCTTTGACCACTGTATAAGTCCATTATTATGTAAGTTTTCTTTAACCACTGTATAAGTCCATTATTATGTAAGTTTTCTTTAACCACTGTATAAGTCCATTATTATGTAAGTTTTCTTTAACCACTGTATAAGTCCATTATTATGTAAGTTTTATTCTTTGACCACTGTATAAGTCCATTATTATGTAAGTTTTATTCTTTGACCACTGTATAAGTCCATTATTATGTAAGTTTTATTCTTTGACCACTGTATAAGTCCATTATTATGTAAGTTTTATTCTTTGACCACTGTATAAGTCCATTATTATGTAAGTTTTATTCTTTGACCACTGTATAAGTCCATTATTATGTAAGTTTTATTCTGTGACCACTGTATTAGTCTATTTTTGAGTGCGAAATAGAAATAAAAACTTTAATTTATTTCAATAATATGTTCCGATTTTTGGGTGGCGTTGCGTCAAACGTACTCAGCTTGAACTTTTACTGTACACATTTTTTAATAGTGTTATCTATTTTAAGAATTTACGGGGGAAAACAATGAGTAAACGCCCAGTTTAAAAAAAGAAATGTCACTTTCACTGCCACTATCACTGACACTACCAAGTTCACACAAAAGAACTTTCACTGGACGAGCTTGACCTCGCCCTTCCAGTGATGCCACTTAGTCCAGTGGCGAGACCCCTGTCGGCGCTGCTCTAGGATGTATAAAACTGGTCACACCCCATGCGGGCTTCTTGTTTGGTGGAGGCTGGGGGGGGGGGCGTTCGCCCCCGGGTTCAACAGCGTATGGAGTTTGTCATCAGGGGCGTAACCGCCTTGGGTGTTTACGGATGAATGGACAAATGCGGAGTTGGAGGATTGTGTAAGTCCCCGATAGCTTCATGCCCCATTCTGTTCTTTTCTTTTCAGGTATGGCGTACAGTATTTTGAAATTAAAGATATTGAAGAATCATCGACATTTTGTCTGAGTTTTCGTAAAAATCCTCAAAAAATGTTGTTTTTTTACCTTTAAAAACAATCTATTGATACACAAAGTTTGTAACATGTTGTTAATGATGTGATTTCCATTGCCTTCAACTCGGCTTCACATCAATGCTTTAAAGAATTTTGTTCTTAAAAAGGCATTTTTATTTTTATTTTTTAAAGAGTCGAGTAACTTAGCAGTGCTCCCTCAGAGTTAAGTAACGTAGCAGTGCTCCATCAGAGTCAAGTAATTAGCATTGCTCCCTCGGAGTCAAGTAATTATGCATTGCTCCCTCAGACTCAAGTAACTTAGCAGTGCTCCCTCAGACTCAAGTAACTTAGCATTGCTCCCTCAGACTCAAGTAACTTAGCAGTGCTCCCTCAGACTCAAGTAACTTAGCAGTGCTCCCTCAGACTCAAGTAACTTAGCATTGCTCCCTCAGACTCAAGTAACTTAGCATTGCTCCCTCAGACTCAAGTAACTTAGCAGTGCTCCCTCAGACTCAAGTAACTTAGCATTGCTCCCTCAGAGTCAAGTAACTTAGCATTGCTCCCTCAGAGTCAAGTAAGTTTGCAGTACTCCATAAAAAAAGAATCAAAATCTGCTAACGCTTCATACTATACTTTTTATTTAAACCATACCTTAAGTGCACATTTCATTTGAAGAATAACATTAATTGTTGTGGTGGATTTTTTAGTATATAATTGTAAATAAGATGTCTTGGGACTTTCCTGGCAATGACTTACAGACGATATTGCAAAAACGGTCAACCTTTTATGCTTGTCCTACAGAGTCATCCTAATCTTGAGAGATATGGGCAGAAGATGATGGAGCTACTTTAGACTATAATGAAGCTACTTTAGAAGATGTTAGCCCTACTCCAGAACATATAAGCGTTATTTTAGAATATGATGGCGTTACTTTAGAAGATAATGGTGTTTTTCTATAACATAATTGCATTACTGTAAAAGATGATGGAACTACTTTAGAAGATGATTGCATTACTTTAAAAGATGATGACGTTACTTTAGAACATGATGATGTTACTTTAGAAGATAATGGTGTTACTTTAGAACATGATGGTGTTACTTTAAAACATGATGGTGTTACTTTAGAAGATGATGGTGTTACTTTAGAAGATGATGGTGTTACTTTAGAACATGATGGTGTTACTTTAGAAGATGATCGCAATACTTTAGAAGATGATGGTGTTACTTTAGAACATGATGGTGTTACTTTAGAACATGATGGTGTTATTTTAGAACATGATGGTGTTACTTTAGAACATGATGGTGTTACTTTAGAACATGATGGTGTTACTTTAGAAGATGATGGTGTTACTTTAGAACATGATGGTGTTACTTTAGAACATGATGGTGTTACTTTAGAACATGATGGTGTTACTTTAGAAGATGATGGTGTTACTTTAGAACATGATGGTGTTATTTTAGAACATGATGGTGTTACTTTAGAAGATGATGGTGTTACTTTAGAACATGATGGTGTTACTTTAGAACATGATGGTGTTACTTTAGAAGATGATCGCAATACTTTAGAAGATGATGGTGTTACTTTAGAACATGATGGTGTTACTTTAGAAGATGATGGTGTTACTTTAGAACATGATGGTGTTAATTTAGAAGATGATGGTGTTACTTTAGAACATGATGGTGTTATTTTAGAACATGATGGTGTTATTTTAGAACCAGATGGTGTTACTTTAGAAGATGATGGTGTTACTTTAGAACATGATGGTGTTACTTTAGAACATGATGGTGTTACTTTAGAAGATGATCGCAATACTTTAGAAGATGATCGCAATACTTTAGAAGATGATCGCAATACTTTAGAAGATGATCGTAATACTTTAGAAGATGATCGCAATACTTTAGAAGATGATCGCAATACTTTAGAAGATGATGGTGTTACTTTAGAAGATGATCGCGTTACTTTAGAAGATGATCGCAATACTTTAGAAGATGATGGTGTTATTTTAGAAGATGATCGCGTTACTTTAGAAGATGATCGCAATACTTTAGAAGATGATCGCAATACTTTAGAAGATGATCGCAATACTTTAGAAGATGATCGCAATACTTTAGAAGATGATCGCAATACTTTAGAAGATGATCGCAATACTTTAGAAGATGATCGCAATACTTTAGAAGATGATCGCAATACTTTAGAAGATGATCGCAATACTTTAGAAGATGATCGCAATACTTTAGAAGATGATCGCGTTACTTTAGAAGATGATCGCAATACTTTAGAAGATGATCGCAATACTTTAGAAGATGATCGCTTTACTTTAGAAGATGATCGCAATACTTTAGAAGATGATCGCAATACTTTAGAAGATGATTGCAATACTTCAGAATATGATCGCGTTACTTTAGAAGATGATCGCAATACTTTAGAAGATGATCGCTTTACTTTAGAAGATGATCGTAATACTTTAGAAGATGATCGCAATACTTTAGAAGATGATCGCAATACTTTAGAAGATGATGGTGTAACTTTAGAAGATGATCGCGTTACTTTAGAAGATGATCGCAATACTTTAGAAGATGATGGCGTTACTTTAGAAGATGATCGCGTTACTTTAGAAGATGATCGCAATACTTTAGAAGATGATCGCAATACTTTAAAAGATGATCGCGTTACTTTAGAAGATGATCGCAATACTTTAGAAGATGTTCGCAATACTTTAGAAGATGATCGCGTTACTTTAGAAGATGATCGCAATACTTTAGAAGATGATCGCAATACTTTAGAAGATGATCGCAATACTTTAGAAGATGATCGCAATACTTTAGAAGATGATCGCAATACTTTAGAAGATGATGGTGTTACTTTAGAAGATGATCGCGTTACTTTAGAAGATGATCGCGTTACTTTAGAAGATGATGGTGTTACTTTAGAAGATGATCGCGTTACTTTAGAAGATGATCGCCTTACTTTAGAAGATGATGGTGTTACTTTAGAAGATGATCGCGTTACTTTAGAAGATGATCGCAATACTTTAGAAGATGATCGCAATACTTTAGAAGATGATCGCAATACTTTAGAAGATGATCGCAATACTTTAGAAGATGATCGCGTTACTTTAGAAGATGATCGCTTTAGAAGATGATCGCAATACTTTAGAAGATGATCGCAATACTTTAGAAGATGATCGCAATACTTTAGAAGATGATCGCAATACTTTAGAAGATGATCGCAATACTTTAGAAGATGATCGCAATACTTTAGAAGATGATCGCAATACTTTAGAAGATGATCGCATTACTTTAGAAGATGATCGCAATACTTTAGAAGATGATCGCAATACTTTAGAAGATGATCGCGTTACTTTAGAAGATGATCGCAATACTTTAGAAGATGATCGCGTTACTTTAGAAGATGATCGCAATACTTTAGAAGATGATCGCAATACTTTAGAAGATGATCGCAATACTTTAGAAGATGATCGCGTTACTTTAGAAGATGATCGCGTTACTTTAGAAGATGATGGTGTTACTTTAGAAGATGATCGCGTTACTTTAGAAGATGATCGCAATACTTTAGAAGATGATCGCAATACTTTAGAAGATGATCGCGTTACTTTAGAAGATGATCGCAATACTTTAGAAGATGATCGCGTTACATTAGAAGAATATTGCGTTACATTAGAACAGGGGTCTTTAACTCGCGGCTCGCGGGCCTCTTGCGGCACGCAAGACGATATTTTGTGACCCGCTACATGACAGCAAAGTTTAGTGTTATTGTGGCCCGCGCGTTTTCCCCATTCTCATATCTATTATGGGACCCTCCGCGACGGACTCAGTCGAATCTCACCAACTAGACTAATTCTGAATTTTATTACGTTTGTATATATTTGTATGATGATTATAATGGTAAGAAATGTTTTAAAATCGGATTAAACAATTATTTGTAGTATTTTTGAGATAAACAAACATGGTGGCAAAAGTGCGGTTTTGAGGAAAGATTAAAAAGTAAGTTTGTGAGTAATGCACAACCATAATTGTGTAAGTCATAGCAACCTGACACAGTATCAAGGAATCCCTATTAAAATTGCTGCTAAAGTTTACGAGTCTGAGCTTGGTCCCTTTAAAAATAGGTTAGTCAAAAGGGCCTTTTCTTCGATGAAAAATCAAAATTGATTCTTCCTAAAATTGCATCGTATATCACATGAATAATTTATAAATATTGCCTTCCCTTGTCTACTATTTGAACACATTTTAGCCTTCAAAGCCTTCATGGAGAAGGATGGGGTGGTTGTTCCTGTACTAAGTGACCCCAAATGGCTCATGGACTTGGCTTTTCTTGTTGACATTACACGGGAGCTGAATGTACTCAACAAGAAGTTACAAGACCAAGGGTAGCTTGTCAGTGTTGCCAATGACAATGCCAGGGCATTCTGCGCAAAACGTGTGGTATGATTCTTAGAGAAACCTCTGCCATTTCCCAACATACAAAGTACTCATGGACTCGGGCACACCCTTCAGTAGTTAGTATACTTAAGCTATTGCAAAGCTACAGGAAGAATTTGATCACGTTTTTAGACTTCAAAACAGACAGAAGACTTAGCAACAATTTGTGACCTTTTCTCCTACAATTTGGACGATGCCCCCCCCCCCAAAATCGCGCCTCAAATGGACCTAATTGATCTTCGGTGCAATTCTAAGTTCAGGGAGGTGAATGAAAAAACA
Organism: Lymnaea stagnalis; assembly: GCA_964033795.1. Taxonomy (NCBI): domain Eukaryota; kingdom Metazoa; phylum Mollusca; class Gastropoda; family Lymnaeidae; genus Lymnaea; species Lymnaea stagnalis. The sequence continues at coordinate 947,790 of CAXITT010000264.1, forward strand.
GACAAGCATTGGATAATTTATTAGAACACTGCCCTCCACCTTCCCTGAGATTTCTAGGTTGTTCAAGCAGATCATGTGCCTTTTTTTAAGACTACATGTCTGTGTGAAAAGCTCTTTTTGTCTATGAGCTTAAACAAGTCTAAGTTCGGGGCCAAACTTACTATGAGCATCTTCAAGCTGTACCGAGGGTCTCAGTTGCTTCCTCGCTAAAGTCAAATGTTGCTCAGCTGCCTAAGAAAAAGCACTGCCAGATCTCTGGCAACAATGAGTAGGAGGAAGAAAGTGAAGCATAGTTCTTGAGAACCCTTTAAATCTTTATTTGTTATTAATAAAGGTTGAGCAGATTGTAACAGTTGTACTTTATTTAATTTGTTATCGCTTTTTTTTTGTGTGTGGAATATTTGATGCGGCCCTGTCTCACTCAGACTCTACCTCCTGCGGCCCCCGGATGATTTGAGTTTGAGACCCCTGCATTAGAAGATGGCGGCGTTAAGCTGACCTACAAAATGTGAGCAAACACTTGAAGCGTGAAGTGCCCGGAAACATATGCAAGGATGCGCTCATGCGATATGACTGTCACAGACAGCGGCGACGTTCGACATGCTCTTCCGGAGATCTTCGTCCAAGTGTTCAGATCGGTCTACGAAATATTTTTAACCAGACCCTGTTTTTTTCCTGGTGTATATTTATTGTCCGGGGGGGGGGTGCAGAAAAATCAAAATAATTGTTTTGTGTTCGATTCCAACTGGCCCATCTAATGTCTGACTTTAGAAAACAGACTCGTCCTGTGGTCAGCGTTTCATGACGTGGGTATTACACCCGGGTCGCCGTTTGCTTGGGGCGCAATCTCCGATCTGCCAAAANGGGGGGGGGGGGGTGCAGAAAAATCAAAATAATTGTTTTGTGTTCGATTCCAACTGGCCCATCTAATGTCTGACTTTAGAAAACAGACTCGTCCTGTGGTCAGCGTTTCATGACGTGGGTATTACACCCGGGTCGCCGTTTGCTTGGGGCGCAATCTCCGATCTGCCAAAATAGGAAAAAATTATTGTTTGGTGGCGCCATAGGAGAAAATTTTAAAGGGCAATAATTTTTATTTACTAATCTAAAGGCTTGAAGAAAAAAAATGTTATTGGTAGGCTAGGTGGTCAGACTGTGCAGGGTAGGCTAATTGTTCATACTGTGCAGGTTAGGCTAATTGTTCATACTGTGCAGGGTAGGCTAATTGTTCATACTGTGCAGGGTAGGCTAATTGTTCATACTGTGCAGGGTATGCTAATTGTTCATACTGTGCAGGGTAGGCTAATTGTTCATACTGTGCAGGGTATGCTAATTGTTCATACTGTGCAGGGTAGGCTAATTGTTCATACTGTGCACGGTAGGCTAATTGTTCATACTGTGCAGGGGAGACTAATTGTTCATACTGTGCAGGGTATGCTAATTGTTCATACTGTGCAGGGTGTGTCTAATTGTTTATACTGTGCAGTGTAGGCTAATTGTTCATACTGTGCAGTGCAGGCTAATTGTTCATACTGTGCAGGGTAGGCAAATTGTTCATACTGTGCAGGGTAGGCTAATTGTTCATACTGTGCAGGGTATGCTAATTGTTCATAATGTGCAGGGTGGTCTAATAGTTCATACTGTGCAGGGTAGGCTAATTGTTCATACTGTGCAGTGTAGACTAATTGTTCATACTGTGCAGGGTAGGCTAATTGTTCATACTGTGCAGGGTATGCTAATTGTTCATACTGTGCAGGGTAGGCTAATTGTTCATACTGTGCAGGGTAGGCTAATTGTTCATACTGTGCAGGGTAGGCTAATTGTTCATACTGTGCAGGGTAGGCTAAATGTTCATACTGTGCAGGGTAGGCTAATTGTTCATACTGTGCAGGGTAGGCTAAATGTTCATACTGTGCAGGGTAGGCTAATTGTTCATACTGTGCAGGGTAGGCTAATTGTTCATACTGTCCAAATACAAGTTTAGAAAATAACTTTTTCTGTTCGTTCTGTATTTAAAATAAACCCCACATGTAATAAACTCATGACCTAATGACCCAGTTTTTTACCTTGCAAAAATTGTGACGATTACACTTCAAAAGGCCGCAAAAGTTAAGCTTGCCCGGGGGCGCCAGCAAAATTAGGGCCACCCCTGGCTCCAGCCTGCGTTTGAGACAATACTAACACAAATAGTCTATTCTATCTACGGGAGAGTCCACTCTGCGTGCCTCTCTCGCTGTGAGGGTAGGTAAGGGGGTGGGGGGGTCACAGTAATAAATCACGGAGCTATAGTACTGGGGTTTGGGGGTGGGGTGGGTGCAAGAAGAAACCAAAGGTACTCCAATCAAGACCCGGTCGTCTGATGTTTAGTTTGCTTGCATTGTTTTCTCATTAACACAAGTGACGTGTTGGTTTGAGCTATATTTCTACAAGCATAATTACAACGAAGTGGCTATAGGGACCCTGGTCCCAAAGGTTAGAGGTTGGGATTACAAAATTATTACAAATAGTATTGTTGGGCTGTAAGACAAAATTCGGTATCAAATGAAAGATTATTGAATGGACGATATGTTTGTAAACTTACTTCTTCAGTTTAACTAAAATAAACTACCACAAATGACAACCGAATAGCCCAGAGTCTAAAGGGACCCGGGTCCGAATAGCGGCTATGCGTGTATACTAATTCTTTTTTTTTTTTTAGTTTGACCCTGTCTGCTCACGTATTTGTTCTTTTCCACTTCATCTCTTTTTCCTTACATACTTACACATCGTCCACTTTAAAGATACCATGCCATGCACAGCGTCCTTGGGTGGCTTTCTGTGGCGATATGACGCAAAGCTCGCTGTGGGTTTGATTGCACTCATGGTGTCCACCCAAAGCCTGTGTACTTTTTTTCATTCGTTCTGTTATTACTATTGTATGCCTTTTTATGAAATCGAAGACAGCCTGAAATATTCATATGTTGTCCATTTAGTTCTTAAAGACTTTCAGCCCATATATGCAAACTATAAGTGGAGATCCTATGATTATGGTAGCATCTCAAAGCCTTTCTTTTAAATATCCGGTAATTACTTCTTTTTTTTTTTATGAATCCTCGAATAATCATTTCTAATTGATCCATTGATATGGATTATTTGAATTTTTAATTATTATTTTGCTCGCAGTTGACAGAAAATACATCTGGTTGCCATTTGTCACATCATTCTGCCGTTGTCACATATGTGATAGTATTTGAAGGCCTGCATTCAAGCTATGGGAATGAAATAGTAAAACAAGGTATGTTGAGGCTTGATTGAAAAGACAGGACAATAAGACGTAAACGTTTTGGCTTGGAGGCTTCTTCAGCGTCCAGTACAAATAAAAGTACCACAAAAAATAGAGCACATAAAAAAAAACTGTAGAGATCTCCCAAAATGAAATGCATTTTATGAAGCTATAGCTGCAATACTTTCAGAAAGCAAACAGAGTCATTGTGCATTTCATATAAGTGCATACTCACTACCTTTTCCTCGCACTCTGTATTTTAAATCCAGCACAGCGACTTATGATTCCCTCCCCCCCCCCACACACACACACACTCACCGACTCCCTAAAACCCCACACATTTGCTAATAGTGACACCGGGAAACAATGCAGGTACTGCGACCAAAGATAGTGCAGGCCAGACCACCATTTTCTCTGCTCGCCGGACCAGATTAGTGGTGACCCGGTCACAGATAAGTTGCCTCGGGAACGCCTCGGTACTGCTGTTACTTCTCGTCTCGCATTCCTTGCAGGCGTACGTCGTAGTGGAGGGAGGCCTACGCCGTAGTGGAGGCCTACCCCGTAGTGGAAGCCTACGCCGTAGTGAAGGCCTACGTCGTAGTAGAAGCCTAGGCCGTAGTGGAGGCCTACGTTGTAGTGGAGGTCTAGGCCTCCATTACGGCTTAGGCCTGTACTATAGATGCGTGTGTCAATGTTTATAACCTGCCCAGTCGTACGGACACCGTGTGTCGCGAGGCAGGCCCACTGACATCATTATGACACATGAGCGGGTGAACACTTCGTGGAGGTTACAGGATTCTTCACATTCCTTTAACTGTATAACACGCCCATAGCCAGCGAGCTTTGGCGACCTCCATGGGGCGCCAAGATTCTAGCGGCACCAATATATCCATCCTGTTGTACAGTATTTGAACGTAATGATATCGTTGGGCGACCAATCTGCCCAACCCTCAATGGTGGGTGGTTTGGGAGGCCGGGGGGGGGGAGGTATTTTTATTATAAAATCGTATTTCTGATGGGTCTCTGCGTAGAATCGTCAAAGTTATCTCAAGTCGTACATTGTACGCCACTATCGTAGGAGTAAACAAGTCCGCAGTAGGCCGAATACATAATTAGTATACGAAACATTAATGCATTCACATGTGTGTTATGTCGTCAATAACAATGTGGGGATCGAGTGGTGTAAATTGAATCAATCCCAAGCTTGTGGTCAGGGGTTCAATCCCCACCCAAGACCAAGTCAAGCAAAAACATCACCAGATACCCCCGTGGGGATGGGACCCGTTAACCTTCGATGGCAACTCATCTAAGAGAAGGAAACTCTGGATCAACATACGAAGAAGGAGTCCCGTAGGCGGATAAAATTAGCACAATGAAAAATGCCAACAACTCTTGCGACGCAACTGGCGCCAAGCTGTATCATCCATTATATGGTGTTCCTTTGGGCTATCCAGGTGCGTTGAGAGAGGCGATATGATGAATAGGAAACCTGCTTATAGTTCTAAAAAGAACAAAACCAAGTTCCCGTGAATTCCACACCATCGTCACATTCTGACGGAACGATGCCAGTAAATAAAAATGAATAAATAAATAAAAATGTTCATCAGAATGGTAATGAGGAATTTCAATAAATGAATAATTAAACAAGCCTAAGATTCTCTATTTTTTTTTTTTTAATTTAACAAAAGTAATAATGGAAATGTTATAATTCCATAAGTTAGTTGTTTTTTTCACAATATTACTCCCCCCTGCCAGTCTGTCAGATTTATGAGCATAATAATGATACATCAAAATAAATATAACAAATGAATGAATTGAATAAACTTAAGGTTCCCAAATTATCATATTTTTTCTTAAAATTGAAACAAAATTTAATAATATAAATAATACCATTCAAGTAGATTTCCCCCCCCCCAACCAAATTAACTACCTTTGCCTAAGCCAAATTGAAATATTATTTTTGCAAATATTGGATAAGTCCTCATGCAGCTGTGAGCAGTGTTCGCAGAGGATTATATATGGCATCTTTCCATCTTTGCCAGACGATGGAGTAGCTACGTAGACTTCGACGAGTGGCTCACTAGGACAATCCTGGAATGACAATCACGACTGCATTTCTCGCAGGAGAATATTGATTCCTGGTTAGATTTGGCCTTCCGTATCGCTCTTTTTGTTGCAATGGCATCATTTTGGGCAACTTTTGCTCCTTCATACTGAGCTGTTCGCCAACAGGAACGTTGTTCAGCAATGATCTCCCTTTTGTTGATATCAATGTTGGCTTCTCTCATGTTCCTTTTGCAAACCTCCATAAATCTTAGGCATGGCCGTCCAATAAGTCTTGTCCCTTCTGCCAACTCTCCATACAGCAGCGTCTTTGGGATGCGGCCTTCCTCCATTCTCCTTACCTGGCCTATCCAACGCAGGCGCCTCTTGCTAAGAGCGGAGAATACGCTAAACATTTTTGCACGTTCCAAGACTTCTGTGTTAGGCACCTTGTCCTGCCATCGAATGGGTAAAATGCGACGCAGACATCTTTGATGGATCTTTTGAAATTCATGAATGGTATATGTGGTCCACACTTCACTGTGGAGCGTACTAAGTACGCATGCCTGATAGACACTTTGTTTTATTTTATCAGTTATATTGAGATTTTTCCACACCCGTTTGTTGAGTTTAGCCATAGGTGATGCTGCTTTTGTGATCCCGGTGTTAATCTCTTCATCAACGGAGAGAGAACTAGAAATGTTGGATCCCCAAGGTATGTGAAATGCTCAACAACCGACAGATCAGATTATGGCCCTCAATAGATATGATTGGAGGGAACAGTGCTTCTGTAATAGAAGATTAACTAGCTGCTGAAGACCTTATGTATATATATATATATATATATATATATATATGATGACAGCAAGACGTTGAGCAATAATGAATATTGGATTTCCAGCCGACAGACTGGCAGAGTGACAGTATTATGTTTGGTAGAAGACTAAAAGCCTCAATCACTTTCGGCCGAACCCGAAAATAAACCGAAATTTAACTTTTCTGTTTCGGGCAAAACTGAAACTACGCCGAAAGTGATCAAATGGCCACATTAGGTACTAAAACCAAAGCTTAAATTCGTTCGGCCTCTACTATTAATACATAGGTCTACGCTTTTTATTTTCCAATTGTATTTGTATATCTAAAAAATAATGTTCGAAGTTTATTGCCCCCACCCCACGACAAAATTCCTGCGGGCGCCCATGTCTTGGTATCGATGATTTCATAAATTGTATGATAAATTAAAATTTTTAGGGTATGACAGTATGGCTGTAATGCTGTGTTCAATAGTTGCGAAAATTAAAATTCCCAGAAGCTCGCACTAATTAGGATTCTTATAAAGTGAGTTACTAAATGCATGTCTTATCAAGTAGATTTAGTAGATGGGAAGTTTATCATGTATTGCCGCTACTATTTTTTGGTGGGCTACTTACAGAGTATTAAAAACTAATATCCTAAAAGGAAACGTTGAAATGTCGATTTTGAAAATAAGCAACATGCAAAATGTAACACGCAGAGATCCTGTGCCTGACTCAGCTTTGCAGCAGAGATCCTGTGCCTGACTCAGCTTTGCAGCAGAGATCCTGTGCCTGACTCAGCTTTGCAGCAGAGATCCTGTGCCTGACTCAGCTTTGCAGCAGAGATCCTGTGCCTGACTCAGCTTTGCAGCAGAGATCCTGTGCCTGACTCAGCTTTGCAGCAGAGATCCTGTGCCTGACTCAGCTTTGCAGCAGAGATCCTGTGCCTGACTCAGCTTTGCAGCAGAGATCCTGTGCCTGACTCAGCTTTGCAGCAGAGATCCTGTGCCTGACTCAGCTTTGCAGATGCGTTTAAGCCTAAAGAATTTGGAGTAACCCTAACCCTAACCCTAACCCCAATCAGTTTATGGCTAACGCCATATTTAAAGTCAATTTGACCTAAATAAGGAAAATCTATTTGTAAGCTATAACCCGGGAGTCGAGTTCCTTTTGTTTTCCTTTCCAGGAACGACTAGCTGCTGTTAGGGCCGACGTGCCCCCCCCCCCACCCCAACCAACCCATTCACACTTTTCCACAAAGCCAGCTAATGCTAGGCCAGAGATAAACCTATCTTTGACTACCCTCCAATAACTTTAATTTGTGAAAACTTTTAAAGGGAGATTATGTGTCGTGAAAGTAATTGGCTCGCTATTCGCTAAGAGCATGCTTCTCAATGGCATTGCTACATCATTTATGGTAAACTTTTCTCGGAAATAAAAAACATGCAACAGCGAAAATGGACTTCTTGTTTCTTTGTTGCTGTTTTTTTTTTCGGTGTTTCTCTATCAGTAAGTCATCGATTTCTGACTCCAACAAATCATGGACACAGTGTGTCTCGGGTGTGTCTCTCAGGTCAGCATTATTTTAATGACACTGTCATTGTGTCCCGGGCTTTTCAGTCAAAATTTTAAGGGCCTTAATTTAGCTATAAAAGTAGGTCCTTATAACTGACATGTTATCTCACTGGTGATCAATATCGTTCAAGGGTCTAGCTAGTGGCCAACCAGCGACAGATAGGCAGTGTCATTTAGACACCTTGGTCTCGATAGAAATCACACTATCAAGGGAGAAAACTTTCCAGTGGCTTATCAACTTATACAATACACAATGTATTAGCGAAAAAGGGGGTTAACTTCTTGATTTCATAGGTTAATTTATTGATAGACGTAACATGTAGTATAAGGACATTGATGGAAGCGATCTGTGTCGAAATTATCACGAGAATTGGTGTCTGGCAAGCATTTTAATTTAAAATTAAATTTTACAGATAATCCTATTTTCAATGCAATCATTTGAACATTTATAGGCGATAAAATCTTCACCATTTCATAGAAAGATTTGCATATCAGCTTCTATATATTGCACTTCATGTGACCAACTAACGGAAGCTTTATTCGTACTTATCCTAAGACTACATAGTAATAATCATCCTTCATTAAAAAAAAAAACTTAAACTACAAAACCTTTGCAATGAGTCTGTGGGTACGTGCGGCTCTAGCTTCCCTCTTTTTCTTTGTGTTCATGTTGAATCATTGTAATTTCCATAACTCGCTAATCTACAGTAAAGCGTCGTCTATCTTTACATGACCCCAAATTCTACAGTAAAGCGCCATCTATCTTTACATAACCTCCTAAAGCTACAATAAAGCGCCAGCTATCGTTACATGACCCCCCAAATCTACATTAAAGTGCCAGCTATCTTTACACGACCCCCTAAATCTACAGTAAAGCGCCATCAATCTTTACATAACCCCCACTAAATCTACAGTAAAGCGCCATCTATCAGAAACGATTGTAGCTTGATGAGATATTTTTGGAGTTTTCAAGGCTCTGTACACTATAATATTTTAGCAAGTCCACTGTGTTGGGATATACTAAAGAAAATTATTGGTGATGTTTCGATCCATGGACTTTCTGGGACTCGCTGGACTGAAAGACTTGATTGAGTTCCATCTTTCTTCAATCACTTGCCTGTAAGAATGAAAGATCGGAAGAAAATTTGCCTCCAACTCTAATCCCAAGGACGTATACAGATGTAAAGGGAGGCCATCAATTGCACTCTTTGTATGTGTCAGCCTGACACCCTTTGTATGTGTCAGCCTGACACCCTTTGTATGAGACATTTCTATTTTATAAGATTAAGAATAACAAAACAGAAAACTTGTTTCTGGTACGATGCGAACCACATCAATTATGATATGAGAGCAGATTTAAAAAATCAAGTATTTCCTGGGCTATTTTAAAGAGCTGGATACAAGTTTGAAACGTGCCACCACGTGTTAGTTGGCCTGACAAATGAGATCTCCCTCTGTCAGTCTGATCCGACCCAATCTATTTCTGCCTTCAATACACCTGACTTGGACCAAAATAGGGGAAAATTATTTATAAACTTTATTCCGGGAAGTCGAGTTCTTGTTGTTTTCCTTTCCAGGAACCTCCGCGACCAACTGATCTGTGAGCCGACATGCCCCCCCCCCCCACACACACACACACACACACACAGCCTGCTCCATAAAACCACCTAAACTGACTTGGACCAAAATAGGGGAAAATTATTTATAAACTTTATTCCGGGAAGTCGAGTTCTTGTTGTTTTCCTTTCCAGGAACCCCCGCGACCAACTGATCTGTGAGCCGACATGCCCCCCCCCCCCACACACACACACACACACACAGACTGCTCCATAAAACCACCTAAAGTAAAGCCACAGATAGCGTCTCTTTTACTAGTGTTCAATAGTTGTAATCTGTGGGGATCATGTGTCGTGAGAGTAAATGGCTCGCTAAGAACAAACGCTTCCCTGGCACAGTTACATAATTCATCTCAGCCTTTTCTTGGAAACAGAAATAAGTCACAGCGAAGATGTACCTTTTTTGTGTTTGTTTGTTGTTGTTGTTTTTTGTTGTTTTTTTTGTTTTTTTTTATCGTTCGGTGTTATTACTTTTAATAATTCAATGATTTCTGATTCCAACATTTCATGGACAAAGTGTGTCTCGGGTGTGTCTCAGGTCTGCATTATTTTAATGACACTGACGTTTTGTCCCGGTTTATTCAGCCACCAATTTAGGAGTCTAAATTTAGCTCTCATTAGGTCATTTCAGCCTTCATGTTGACACACTGGAGAGCAAGCTCGTTGAAGGGTCTAACCAGTAGCCAACTAAGTACGGACGTAATGCGACACATGGGCAGTGTCAATAACACACCCTGGTATCGACGCAATCGCCCAATCAAGGGAGACAACTTTCAAGTGGCTAATCAACAGAACAATGCACACAGGATAATTAGAAAGGGGGTTAACTTCTTGATTTAATGGCTCATTTTATTGTAAGACAGATAACATGTACGACAACATCGATGAAATTGTTGTACGTCGCGATGTCTCAGAATCTACTTTTAATAAGCTTTTTTGTAATTCAAACTTAAGTTTTAAAGAAGAACATAATTTTAATGCAATCAATTGTAAAGTTATAGGTAATTAACTCTACCATTTTAATTTAAAATAAGAATTGTATCTCCTTATAAAATAATGATTCTTTTCCATCGGTGGAAGCTTTATTCGTACTTATCCAAGACTCTTAAGTTTAAAGAACTTCCATTTACTATTACTCTTATACCCATGAGTCTATGGATACGTACGATTATAGCCTCCATTTTGTTTCGACAAATTGCAATCTTCATAACTTAATTAACTAATTGTGGATGACCTGCGCCGCTCAATGGCCGAGGCAACTGAGCAAATCTCTCGATGCCCGTAAGAGTTCGGTAAATTTTTCTCATTATTTTCTTTCTGCTAAAGCGACATGAAGGTAGTTTTCATGAGTGCAACTGTACACAAGTTTTATGTCAGGTCATAGCCGCTCATACGACGAGATTATGATTGAGCAAGTGTTAGACTTAATACTTGTCTCTTACGTATTGTGAAGTGAATGAATAAAAGACTTCATCATCATCATCATCGCCTGTCGTCCCGTCTGGGGCATAGGCCACAAACAAAGGCTCTCCAGGCATCCCGGTCTTGGGCAAGTCTCTCCAACTGTCCCCAGTTGTGCCCACTCTTTTTGATGTCTGCCTCCAGTTCCCTTCTCCAAGTTGTTTTGGGTCGACCTCTTTTTCTCTTACCCTGGGGGTTCCAAGTCAGGGCTTGTCTCGTGATACTTGATGCGGGCTTTCTGAGGGTGTGGCCAATCCATCTCCATCTGCGCTGGCAGATTAACTCTTCCACTGGTTCTTGTTGTGTGCGCCGCCAGAGATCCTCGTTGGTGATGACGGTGGGCCAGCGGATTCGTAAAATCGTTCGGAGACATGAGTTGATAAAGGTCTGTAGCTTTTTTGAACCAGCTGCTGTTGTTCGCCATGTTTCTGCCCCATATAGCAAGACAGGTTTCACTGTGGTGTTGAATACCTTGACCTTGGTCTGGAGGGTCAAATTGCTGCAGCTCCAGACCTTTTTTAGCTGGTTAAATGCCGCTCTTGCCTTACCAACTCTCACTCTTATGTCGGCGTCTGTCCCTCCTTGTATGTCAATGATGCTGCCGAGGTATGTAAAGCTATCCACCTCCTCAAGGTTTGTTCCTTCCAGTGCTATAGGTGTGTTGCTTGATGTATTTATTTTAAGGACTTTGCTTTTTCCTCTGTGGATGTTCAGGCCGATGCAAGCAGAGTACTGTGCTACATAATTGGTTTTCTCTTGCATCTGTTGCTGTGTGTGTGATACTAGGGCCAGATCATCCGCAAAATCCAGGTCATCAAGTTGTTTCCATAGTGTCCACTGAATACCATTTCTCTTCTGCTCTGTAGACATTTTCATTATCCAATCAATGGTCAGCAGGAATAGGAAAGGCGAGAGCAGACACCCCTGTCTGACACCGGTCTGTACCTCAAAAGCCGCCGTTGTTTGCTGGCCGTGGACAATTCTGCACGATAGTCCTTCGTAAGAAGCCTTAATTATGTCTGTCAATTTTTGTGGTACCCCGTAGTGTCTAAGCAGCTTCCACAGAGTCTGTCTGTCGACACTGTCAAAAGCCTTCTCATAGTCAATGAAGTTGACGTATAGTGACGAGTTCCACTCCAGAGATTGTTCCACAATAATTCTCAGTGTGGCAATCTGGTCTGTGCAGGATCTGTCTTTTCTGAACCCTGCTTGTTGGTCCCTAAGATTGATGTCTATTGCCTCCCTCATTCTGTTTAGCAGCATTCTGTTGAATACTTTGCTTGGGATCGACAGCAGGGTTATTCCCCTATAGTTAGAACAAGAACTAAGGTCTCCTTTCTTCGGGAGCTTAACGAGGTGTCCTTCTTTCCATTCAGCCGGTATCTGTTCCTCCTCCCATATTTTCTTGAATAGTGTGTGTAGCATTTCAGTGCTAGACGTAATATCTGCTGTCAAGGCTTCTGTCGGTATTCTGTCAGGACCTGCCGCCTTGCCTTTCTTTAGTTGTTTAATTGCTCTGCATATTTCTTGCTTTGTGGGTGTGCTGCACTCTATTTCTAGATCTTTTTCCGCTGGCTCTATGTTGAGTGTGTGTTGTGGTGCTGGCCGGTTGAGGAGTTCTTCAAAATGTTCTATCCATCTTTTTTTCTGACCCTCTTCATCAGGTATTGATTTCCCATCTTTAGTTTTAACTGGTCTCACTGGATTGTTGAACTTTCCAGATAACTTTTTGATTGTACTGAATAATTCTCTTGTGTTTCCATGGTACGCAGCCTCCTCTGCTTCACTTGCTAATCCTTCTATGTAGTTCTTTTTATCTGTCCTTATACTACGTTTAACTTCTTTATTTGCTTCTGAGTATTCTGTTGATGCTCTGGCCTTTTCGGTTCTGGTGCGGCTATTGTTTAGATTTGCCTTCTTCTTTCTCCTATATTGGATTTTTTCCATGGTTTCAGCAGAAATCCATTCTTTATGCGTTTGTTGCCTAGGGCCCAACACTTCTTCACAGGTAGTCGTGAATATCTCTTTGATTTCTTTCCAGTTTTTGTCAATTGTTTCTTCATTGCCTAGTTCCTGTAAGATCTGGAACTTATTGGAGATGGTAAGTTTAAACTCCTTTAGCTTGGACTCATCTTTCAAGAGGTTGATGTTAAAATGTTGGCGCTTGCTTCCCTCGCTTGTCCAGTTCTTTTTCAGTTTCAGCCTTAATTTGGCAATAATTAGATGATGGTCTGAGGCTACATCTGCCCCTCTTTTTACCCTAACATCTTGGAGCGACCGTCTAAACTTGGATAAAAGACTTGGTGGCTCTAATATGCTTTAACATGATTCAACCGTCAAAAAAAAAAAAAAAAAAAAAAGTTAAACGACCTGAAGCCCCCTCCCTGTATCTCTCTAGCCCGCATCAAATTGAATTTTTTTAACCTTAGGTGGAATCCAGTTCTTAATAAAATTGTACGTGTGAATGAAGGTCCAACACCATGTTATTTCGTCCTGCGACGCCTACCCCATTGTCACATTATAAACGACCTGATGCCATAAAAAAAAATAGTGTGTTGGCAGAACTTAAAAATAGTCGAGAGGTGTTGAACATTTGCTGATTGTTCAACTAAGACAGGATCTCATGCGGCTGACGTTTCCTTGAGACTCTATTAAAAATTCCATATTTTGGGCGTTGCCGAGGTCAGGGTCATGACAATGCTGCAAACATGACTGGAAAGTCATAAAGGAGTTCGAGCCATTCTTATCAAGCAAAACCAACTTTCTGTCATCTCACCATGTGATGTCACTTCCTGAATTATTTGGACTGAATGCTGCTCCAAGCTGTATGAATTACTGAGACATTTTTTGGAGCTGTTAAGGTTGTGTGCACCAGATTTGGATAATTCCACAGCTCTGGGATATACTAAAGAAAATGATGGTGGTGTTTCGATCGATGGACTTTCTGGGACCCGCTGTACTGAAAGATTTGATAGTGTTCGACTTTTCTCCAATCACTTGCCTAGAATGTTACCTGAAAGAAATAGTTAATCTAAATCTGAGCCCAAGGACGCGTACAGATATAAAGGGTACCTATATACGACACACTTCATGTGTCCTCTTGACTGCGGTCTGCATTAAATAACTAACCCGTATTGACGGCTGCAATTAGATTCCTCAAGTCCGGAAATGAACTATTGACATTGACGCGACCAATCGGAATCCATTGACATGTAAACTAAAATCTTTTTGTTGTGTGCGACCACAATTTCTGGAACAGGCCAAAAGTTCAGCCGAATCAGCAAACATTTGTACTGAAATCCCATTCAGAAGAAGAAAACAAAACAAAGACGTTTCCATGGTGACCAGTTTGTGGACACTCGATATGATTTAAACACGTTCTCTGTAACAGATAAAGAAATTTCTGTTACTCTTTTATTGATTCTGTTATAACACGAGGCATAGCTCTCTTCACCGCAGTCTGAGCCGTTCAAAAGATTGAATCTACGTGCAGTGTCGCATTTAATTACTACAGCGTGTCTAAAGCTGAAACTAAAAGTTCTTTCCTTGTCTTTTCCAGGAAATATCCTCCTCATTTCACTGAAATTGATCTGTTGGAAGAAATCTTGAATTTGAAACAAATTCAACCGGACCATCTTTTGAGCCAAATCACTCTTGTATCAGACGCGTCCCTCTGAAACATAGGAGCCAGAATGATCAATTCATTGATCGTGGGCCCTTAAAATAAAGAAGAAGAAGAAGAAGAGTTTAAGCTGTATGAATTTTTGAACTGTTACCTTAACATGGCATATTTCTTGTTCAATTTCAGTAAATGTTGCTACACCATAACACCAGTTATTTAGCAAACTCAAATTGTTCAAAAATGTTTTTGAGGTCAACTATGGTTCAAGAGAGAAACAGTATCGGGACATATTGAACAGTAGTCAAAGGTACGCTATATCTTGGTGCAGAAACTTCATTTTTTCAAATAGCGTTTACGAATTTCCACAAACACGCACACAATCATCAAGTAGAGTGTTGTATTTTTTAAAAAAGTATCTTTTGTCTCCATTTCACAAAATTATTGTTGATAGATTGTAAAAAATATATCAAAATTTTTAAGTACCTGAAAAATAGTTAAGTTCTATTACAGTTTTTTTTTTTGGTTGTATTATTTGTCAAGAAATCCCAAACATTTAAACATTTTTTTTTTTTTTTAATTGGTTGGGTACAAAATTTGGATTTCTTTGGGGCCTACATATCCTCTGCATGACCATGTTTCAGATAACGATACAGTCCCATTGAAAGTTAGCGCTTTAAAAAATTTAGAGATAGATTGTAAAAAATATATCAAAATTTTTAAGTACCTGAAAAATAGTTAAGATCTATTACAGTTTTTTTTTTTGGTTGTATTATTTGTCAAGAAATCCCAAACATTTAAACATTTTTTTTTTTTTTAATTGGTTGGGTACAAAATTTGGATTTCCTTGGGGCCTACATATCCTCTGCATGACCATGTTTCAGATAACGATACAGTCCCATTGAAAGTTAGCGATTTAAAAAATTTAGTATATAGCGACATAGGTTCTCCGATATTTGTTACGCAACAGTGCACCCTGCCATGCACTACTGTATTCACGTGTTTATTTGCATCACTGTTCCGAATGACGCGGTCAAATTTACATAAATGGATTTGTACCTTCGGGGTACAGTATTTTAGTAGCAATACAGTCATTGGGTTTCTTGTTGTTGTTTTTTCTAGACATCTCACGAAGGGGGACTATGGGAAACGAAGGGGGACTATGGGAACTCCCATATTCTGCCTTTACATTGATCCAGTGGCGTAGCGAGGGTGTTTGGCGCCCGGGGTCAAGATTCGCGCCCGGGGACAAGATCCGTTTTTAGCGCCCCTTTTTCTTTTTTTCACCTCTCAAACCCATTATTTTCATCAATAAAATATTATCAAAGCACATTTTGGCGCCCCTAACTAGCTGGCGCCCGGGTACATCTGTCCCCCCTGCCCCCACCACGCTACGCCTCTGCATTGATCTGCCACTGATTAAACCTTCTCTTCCGGATAATATTGAATAAGAAACATTTCACTCTTATAAGATTGAGAAGAAGGAAATGGAAAAGATGAATGTGTCAATGTAGAAGATAATGAATTCTAAACAGATTTGAAACAAAAAAGATGTTGGTAAATTACTTTCTAAACACGACAATTGTAGAAGCTAACCAAGAAATGTTTTAATCTAAAGCGTTTCGCGTTAAATTATGTTAAAGTCATTAAGATACATGTACTGCTTCAATGTATCGCCCAAACGAAGCTCATGTTAACACAATTTTTTTTTTTTTTAATGAGAATGTTCTGTGAGAGACAATCCACTGATAAAATGTACTTAATAGGAAAATGGATTGCCCCGCTTTGTAACCCAATTTAAGATATCTGTGAAGTATCCTCAAACCCTGATACAGATACACGACACGATTTGTCTTGTAAATATCATTTCTTTTATTAACTAATAAAAAAAAAATAAAGACAAAATTGTTGTTTCAACCCCCATTAATAAAAAATATTCACTAAAGAAATCAGCTATTTTTTTTTAATCCACACTGGGCTCTTCGTTTTTTTGTCTCCTGTGAAAAAACAATAACTTTTTCCTCACTATTGTTCTCACTCTACATGCCTTTGTAAAGAAAACTGTACAGTCATGTGGAATGACATATCTCTTAGGTTCTTTTTTTTCATGACATTTAATATTCCTTTTTTTTTTTTTTAAATAATTCTTCATCTGTTTTCATTTTGAAATATTTTTTTGATCAATATCTTAACCTCATCCATTTGACAATTTGAATATGCTCTCTGTTTATTATTTTTACTTGCCATGAGAATTAGGCCGAAGTTTTCACCAACAACCTTCTATTTTATAAAATTCAAAATCACTTTTTTCAAGAAATTTTCAAACTGAACTATTTACACATACAATTTTTTTGTTTAGAAATTTTTTTTTTCTTTTTTTTTTCGGGAAATCGAAGAAAATGTTTGGCTAAGGATAAGAATGGCAGATGTTCAATGTTCCTCATCATCAACGTCCAGTATTCCCAACATGGTAGAAATACCACACGTCATTTTACAAGGAATTTTACGCAATGTAGTTCAGGAATAGAGAATTTACCACTGCTAGATCTAACTGTTGGACATTTCGTCAGGCAAAAATAATTTAAAATAGTCTATTTCAGCGGTCCCCAACAATTTTGGTTGATGGCACTCAATGATCGTGTATCGGAAGAATCATTATGGTTGATTTACCATGAAGAAAAATTCTAGTGATCTTTAAAAGAATAGCGCGTCAGATTTCATTCAAATTCTAAACCCCGAGAATAAAATTTTGTGACGCAAACCTCACAAGCAGTTGGAACATTGCTGTATCAAATATAGTTATGTTTTGAACAAAGTGATGTATCAAATGAAGTGATGCATCAAATAAAGTAAAGTATTAAATAAAGTGATGTATCCAATAAAGTGATGTATTAAATAAAGTGATGTATTAAATAAAATGATGTATCAATTAACGCGATGGATCAAATAAATTGATGCCTTAAATAAAAGTGATGTATCAATAAATTGATGCATCAATAAAGTGATGTATTAAATAAAGTGATGTGTTAAATAAAGTGATGTATTAAATAAAATGATGTATCAATTAATGTAATGGATCAAATAAATTGATGTATTAAATAAAAGTGATGTATCAATAAATTGGTGTATCAATAAAGTGATGTATTAAATAAAGTGATGTAGGAGAAATGATGCCGTCCCCCCAGCCGGAGCAAGTTGAGTACCCCCCCCCCTCCTTTGGAGAAAAATTGTGTCAAACAATAAAACGAAAATATTCTTATAACAAACCGACTAAATCGTCTTTCGTATATCGTTTTTAAACAAAAATATAGTAGCTGGTGCCTTGGGCAAAATTAAAATAAGTGGGACTTATGAGATACAGCAGCGCTCGATGTATTGAATGATTCGTACATTCAAGGCTAATCTTTTTAAGAAATGTTAGAGGTAAACACGATTCTATTATCAATTGCGTAGCGTTCCGAAAAGTGACCGCCAATGATAACAAGCCAAATTTTTGCTACAATTTTTTCGTATATATATTTTTTTTTATTTTCTTTTTTTTCCTTTTCAACTTCACGTTTGAATACTTTAATGACACTCTATTAAACTACCTTCACGTCAATATAAATGTCTTCCTTTTTTTAACTTAGCTTACATAAGAGAGACAATCCATTTTCCTGTTAAAATACATTTTATCAGTGGGTTGTCTCTCACAGAATATTCTCCCCTTTATGTCAATATTTTTGTTTCACTCCTCGCTTCGTTTGGGCTCTACATTGAAGCAGTGAAAGTATCTTAATGATTTCACCACAATTTCACGTGAAACGCGTTAGATTTCAACGGTTTCTTTATTAGTGTCTACAATTATCGTGTTTAGAAAGTCATTTGTCAAAATATCATTTTTGTTTGAAATCTATTGAGAATTCATCTTCCTCAACACTGACACAATAATCTTTTCTGTGTCGTCATTCTGAATCTTATATCATTGAAATGTCTCTTATTCAAAATTAGACGGAAGACAACATCCCATATGTGACAGATCAATGTAAAGGTGGAGTAGGGAAGTTCCCCCATACACCCCCCTCCCTTTTTTCAAAACTTTTTTTTTTTACTCTTTAAGTAGATTTTAGGAAATTAGAGCGCTGTGAGCATTCTAAAGTAGCATGGACACAAGCGCTGTAAAAGTACTTAATCATCATCATCACCAGTTTCAATAAAATGAGAAGATTTCCTGGAATAGACAGTGCAAGAACGTCTAGTTTCACTTTCATTCACGATGTAGTAATTTAACAGGACGCTGAACATAGATAACACTCTCTTGAACTGCTCAGACAGCTATGGCGAGAGCTGTGACTCGTTTTACAACAGAATCGATAAAAGGGTAAACTAAATTTTTTTTTCTAGAAGAAATCGACTTCTTCATCTGGTTCAGAGAACGTCCTGAAATTACACGGAGAATCCACAACCTGGTCACCTTGGAATTGGTTGCTTCAATGGTCAATAGTAGCCGTCTGGACTTGAAGAATCTTATTTGGTAAATCATGGTTAGTACTCTCATCAAAACCCTTTACATGATGACACAGGGAAGCACTATCAAGTCTTTCGGTCCGGTCTGCTGGGGCAGGTTTTTAGCTGAAATGTTCTTCTTTTTTTTTTTTTAATCTTTATGTTTCAAGCCTCCACATAATGTGTTCCATTATTTCCACCTATTAAATTGAAATTCTCTTTTCTTTCAAATTTCTATTTTCCATGTAAAAAATAAATGAGCGTATCTTATTCATAAAAAGAATAGTTCGTTTTTATGTATGAGCTTATCACATTTATTTTCGCTTAAGTTTGTGAAATAAAATTCATCAAGAAAATCAATATTTTCTTCTTGATTTATATAAAGATCATTTACAGATTTTAGTGAATATCTTTTTAAGTATCAGTAAAGAATAGTTTTATCAAAAGTATTTTTTACATGATAATATTCATTTGTCTCATGTAATAATGAATTTTACATATGTTGAAACACAAACTGAAACTCAAGATCTAACAGTTCATTTTTACATTTTTTCCAAAATGTTAACACATGCAATTAACATATGCGTACAATTACAATTCAAATTATTCTTTTGTACAAAAATTGTACAATATTTACAACTAGATGGAGCCCGCCAAATATTGGTGACAGCAATGCGTGAAATTCCCATCCACTAAAGTTACTTGACAAAAACGTGAACTCAAGTTACTCACATTTAAGAATGCCAATTGTGCTACACCCCTTCCCCCCTCCCCAATTTTTTTTTTCATGATGCGTCACTGCACACTTTTTATTTCACGCCGACCCGCGGCTTAGCAGACGCCGCGCTTTTCATACGCCGCGAGCTGGCTGGCAAGCGAGTGTGGCAAGGGAATGTAGGGGATGGTTTGCCTGCGTCTTGCTTGCTCTGGCGTATCTATATATAGCCTGCGTGGTCGTCTTGGTCTTGTTGTGTCCTAGTTTCTGGCGAATTATATATATATATATATATAGAGAGAGAGAGAGAGATAGACCATCGTGGGCCTGTAAGTTTCAAATAAAAATATTTTCAATACGACAAACCATTGTAATTAAAACTTTTTTTTAAAATCTAAGACACTACTCCGTAATTCAAAAAAGATGAATTAAAATTCCACATGTAAATAAAGTCATTATTTTATTACAGTGGTATAAAATTGCCTATTCAGCTTTGAAAATATTTTTTTTATTTATTACGCTATCCAAACCTTACTCACTTTTTGTAGTCTGAACATACATTTTAATTAACAAGACTAAAATCAGATGAATGAAAAAAAAATATTTTGTTAATTTCACTTCTAACTATTATTTTTACAATAATATAATTTAAATTTCCTTTCACTAGATTTATTTTTTTACTTATCTTATTTTGTGAGATTTTTTTTAAAATGTAATAAAAGGAACTTTTTGTCTCAGTTGATATTTGACAAAATTATGCTCATTTTTGGTTAAAAAAATTTTTTTTAAGTGTCTGCGACAACCCTGAAATAATGTGTATAGTAACGTTCAATGTATAACTGACTGTTTGTGAAGAGATTTGAAAGTCCTAACTTTGATATTTTTCGAAGCTATCCAAACATCAAAACTCATATTCAATCTAACATTACAGTCAAACACAACTCATGTCCCTCGGTACAGTTGTTGCTAACCACAGTTTAAAACTCCCATCTAACATTTTCAACTGTTAGATGTTAGACATTTTTACAGGTTCTCAACCAACCATACCTGCAGCCCCAGGTGGTTGGGGCGTGCCGTGCCAGGGGGTGCTGGGAGGGCACAAGAATATTCTTTTAGCTAAAACAAAAAAAGTTCCGAATAATATTTGATAAATTGATGCCTAAAAAATTGTTTTGCCTAAAGTTGTATCAGCTAATAACAAACAAAACAAAACAATCAATCGCTTAAGGACTGGCAAAATACACACCCACCCCCCCCCCAACAAAAAACAAAAAAAAAAAAAAAAAAAAACACAAAAAACAAAAAAAAAAAAAAAAAAAAAAAAAAAAACCCTTAAGGAATGGCAAAAAACCCCCCCCCCCCCCCCCCAAAAAAAAACAAAAAAAAAAAACAATCAATCGCTTAAGGTCTAGCAAAATAAAAGAAATAAAAATGAGAAATACATATTAAAAATCCCTTCTCTTTTTATTTTGTTTTGGAACAGGAAGGAGGGATGAGTCAAGACTGAGAAAGAGTTGGTCAAGAAAACTGGTGAAAAGGTAATGTTCATTGATCAGTTACACCTTCTTGTCTGAGGATGTACATAGTCCTGAGGACGTACATAGTCCTGAAGATGTACATCGTTCTGAGGATGTACATAGTCCTGAGGACGTACATAGTCCTGAGGATGTACATCGTTCTGAGGATGTACATAGTCCTGAGGATGTACATCGTTCTGAGGATGTACATAGTCCTGAGGATGTAGATAGCTCCGAGGATGTACATAGTCCTGAGGATGTAGATAGCTCCGAGGATGTACATAGCTCAGAGGATGTCAGATCTTGCATGAAAGTTTGATTTACTTATTAATCTATGAGTATGACCACAGTTCTACTACACATATTATTATAGAACAGCGTTCCCCAAATGGTTGCCCACAAGCTTTGTAGTTCAACCTTGAACGTTTCATAGAGCACGCAATCTGTGTGTTGTTTACATGTCTGGAGAATGTACGTGTGATCGGTCATCCTTTTATGAACTTCTGTTAGACCTAGCAGTGTGTGCTCTGTTAGACCTAGCAGTGTGTGCTCTGTTAGACCTAGCAGTGTGTCCTCTGTTAGACCTAGCAGTGTGTGCTCTGTTAGACCTAGCAGTGTGTGCTCTGTTAGACCTAGCAGTGTGTGCTCTGTTAGACCTAGCAGTGTGTGCTCTGTTAGACCTAGCAGTGTGTCCTCTGTTAGACCTAGCAGTGTGTGCTCTGTTAGACCTAGCAGTGTGTGCTCTGTTAGACCTAGCGGTGTGTCCTCTGTTAGACCTAGCAGTGTGTGCTCTGTGATTCGGCATTTTTTTTTTTTAATTTTGTGTCACCCCCTGAGATGGTGTCAGCCGGTGCGGTCCACCCCCCCCCCTAGCAAAGCCATTGCAATAGGTACAGACAAACAACAACGTCGGATAGCAATTAACATTATATATTAGACAACATGAGCCTACTTTAAAGAGAAAAAAAAAAGTTTTGAAAGTTGTGCTTTGTACTTTATGTTGTATCATTTTATAATGGCTCGTGGAAATTCTCTTAACGCACCCCGACCCACGCTCTTAGTGTCGAATACTCGAAGTACGCCATCATGGCTCTATAGAGTGTAGTCAACTTAGAAGATTAAGAAGAACGACATAATAAAAAGATCGCTCTTTCAATGTAGAAGATAATGAATTCTCAAGAGATTTCAAAACTATAATCTTTGGCAAATGACTTTCTAAACCCGATAAGTGTAGACACTGATGAAGAAACTGTTTAAATCTAACGCGTTTCTCGTGGAACTACGCTGCCATCATTAAGATACATGTACTGCTTCAATGTAGAGCCCAAACTAAGTGATGTATGAACACAATACTTAGATAAAGAAGAGTTACAACCAGTGTTTCTTGCAGAAATTTTCCCGGGGGGGGGGGGGGGGGGCACTTCAGTTGTGTTTTTTGTTTTTTTGTTGTTTTTTTTTT